>VXBS01001459.1:1271-146952 GCA_013400255.1 Sitta europaea
CCGGCGGGTCGCGCTGCGGCTGCTGTCACTCGCGGGAAGCAGTCGTGCTAATCGTGAAAGGACGTGGAGGAGATAAATGGCAAGGGGAAAGGAGCCCGCTGGCAGCCTTGCCGGGGCGCCGCGTGGCCCTGGGCTCCGCAGGCGCCAAGGTTTGTCCGCGGGCCTTCGTGGGCGTCAAGGCTGAAGGATTTCGGTGGTATTGCTTCATCTCCGCCCTCGCCTCCGAGCCGGCAGAGCTGAAGTGCTGCGCAGAAGCGCGGACGCAGTTTGGAGAGCTCGGTCGGGCTGGCCCTCCTGGGGCGGTCGCCGTCGGCAGCCCCCGTCCCCGCACCCGAGCCTTGCCTCCCACGGAGCGGAGCTGCCGTGGACGGTCGGGCGCTGGTTTGCCCCGTTTAAACGGTGCTGTTTAACCTCTGCTTTAGAAAGTGACATATGGCCAGCAAGAAATCCAGTTGTCATCCCAGAATGGGTTTGAATGCACACGTTTGATTAGGTGTGAGATACGTATCTTCCTCTTTTTTATCCTCACAGAAGGTTTGTATCTCCATCTCTGTTTTTTCTTTCAGAAGTAAAATTTATGGAGACGACAGAAATTTTTCTTTATTAAATCCTAGTTCCAGAACATAAATGATTCCCGATTTCATTCTGTTAAATACTTATCGAAATAGTATAGTCCTTACCAACATTATCCTGGTATATTACTCTGTCATCCTGTATTTATATGTCAACAGAAATAGCCCTCTGGAGTAATAAGCAAACCTTACAGAAAGCAGATTCGGAGTATTTTTTTGTTTACCTCAGCCCTCAGTCTTTTATCACATGTGGCCATAATATCCCTCCACAATAAAATCTGAGTGCCTTGAATCTATTTTTATCAATCTCCCTGGATTATTTAATATGAAAGGTCGTTTACTCACATTGGTTTGTCCCTCTTCCTTTCCTATTTGTAATATCCAGCATATGCAGCCTTGTTAAAGATAACGGACTATGGAGCCCACCGTGTCAGACAGGGGACTCCAAAGCAGCCCAAGTCTGAGATCAACCACTGCCTCCACCTGGAGGCTGCACGGTCAGGGGTTTTGTTCCCCATGCTTCCACTTGCCAGCGGATAACAGACATGCAGAGACAGTAGGCATGCTACTGGAAATGTCAGACATGAGATCCAGCAAAAAGCTTGAAGACCTGCTCGCTCATAAATATTGGTAGCTTACTTAAGGTCTTAGGCACCCTGAAGAACCTGTGTGAGGTATCTTGTGCAAGCACACATTGTGTCCCACACATTTTGTACCAATCCAGAGCACTGAGTTCTCAGGACTGTCAGAATCCAAAGTAAATCCTGAAGCTTCAGGCAGTTTTTAAAATTAAATATGCATACTGTTTTCACCATGATAAATGGTTTCTGATGAATCCTGGGCATGCACTGTTAACAACTTTAAGTCTCATATCTAGGAGAAAAAAAAGCAGTATTTCAAATTTGCCTTCATGACTCAGGTTCTTGAAATTCTAGAGTTCTGGAAAGAAGTCTCCAAGGCAAATAATATCTTTCCTATGTGGGTGGACAGTCTTGGAAATAATATTCCAGATGGAGTTTGGTTGCCTATTTGCTTATGTGTTTGTCACTAACTATAACCAGCCATAAAAACAGACCTGGTCTTTCTCCCAGATTAGTAACAAAGAGTTTTTCCGTATTTTATATTACTTCTACTCAGTGGAGGTCAGGAAAGTCAAAACCTTTTACAGCAAAATCTAGTCTTACTCTCCAAATTTTACAGTGGGCACTTGACAGATTCAGGGATAATGTGGGATACAGAGCTGAATGCTGATGTGGCTGAAGGGACATATTCACCATTTCTCCACCTCTCCTGAGGTACAGAAAAAAATAGCATGGATGAAAGACATAGCTTTGTGTATTCTGCACAAAAGGAGTCTAAGGCTTTTGGGAAAACTGTGAAAAAGAGAATCATCCTATGATTATCCACTTCTGCTGATTTTCCTACTGGAGGGATGAAGTAGGTCATGAAGATCTTCAGCTAAATTCTCAGCTGACTCTAGCATGGTTGTGATTTATACTTGATTTTAGACAGCACAATATTAGCTTCAACACCTTTAGATTCAATGATATTTATTGCTACATGACTCTCTTAAAACTACCTCTGATTATGGCTTAATGAGAATTTCTAAGGCTACACTGAGTCATAGTACTACATGCAAGTCTAGAAAAAGCATTTGAAAAGGAACTAACAAAATATAACAAGTAATGCCTGTCATCTCTAACATAGGTTAACATATTGGCATTCAATTGTGTTTATACCTCTTGGGCTTTCCATAATATCACCTTTGAATATGACCCAATGTGAAATTTAGAATCAGATGAAAGTAAGAGTTCGAGTACGTCCAAAGAAAAAAGTCTTTAATTCCTCACTTTTATTGTAGTCCACATACAATGTACAATGTAGTAATTGAAATAAATCTGGAGCAAAATAAGAATAAAATGTTTCTTAAGATTATGCTCTACTAAACGCAGTTTAATGATTTATTTATATGTGTATACACACACACATACTCTCTGAAATTAACTGAAGAGATGGTGACTTCTGCTATTATCCTTGGTTCTCTTTTGTTTGCTTTCTTTATATCTGTAGGAGGTTTACTACATAGTAATGCAATTACAGAAAACTATATTCACTGATCTTTTTATATATTTAATGTGATCAGTGCTCAAAAATGTTTAAAACTAACCAATTCCTCCAGGGCTTCCTGCTCAAGAAGAGCAGTAGTGAAAGTTCTGTAAAATAGATGCTATTGTGATTTTATAAAGATCAAAGACAGAAATAAAATGCATTAAAGAAAAAGGCAAGTTATTTGACTACAGTTCAAAGTATTAATCAAAATATTTCCATGCATCTGGGAACATTTGTGGAAACCATTCTGGAAAAATATTTGTGCTGAAATGTACTCTTGCTAAAAGCAAACCCGAGAGAAATAGATGTTCACATTGTAACTTAGGCAGACATAAGTGAGGCAATGTTTACTGGAACTGTTAACTGTGAAGAAACACCAAAAATTTCACAACAAGTGCATGGACTAAATAAAGAAAATTTACATTATACTTTTGCTGCAACAAAACTGCAACAGTCTACTTAAGACTTCATAGCTATTCATATGACAAACTAAAAAGGTTATGGTGTTCAAGTATTTTAGACGAGTCTGAAAACAAACAAAAATATCCTCTTTCTTAGGTCACAAATGCCAATTCTGCCCATTGAGGCACTGGCATATTACCCACTTAGACTGAGAGACAATATCAGGAACAGCAATATCTCCAGGACTGATGGAAGTGTCTGATTTCACCTGAATATTTTAAACACAAAAAGAAGTATTTTCAAAATGTTCTTTTCATTAATGAACATTTATGCTGCTAATGTGTATAACACTGCCCTTACTGAAATTCTCAAGATAGCCCTGCCAATGTTGTGGAAAGTAGAAACATGTAACACCATTTATTTTCAATATTGGACTGGAAAAAAAATCACTGGAAAAGCCCTCAAGAATGTGAAAAAGTGCCATTTTATGAAGTGTATAGTATGCATATAGAAAGTGGGAAATGCTAGGAATATCACTGAAAAGAAAAATAGAAAAAGAGATTAGTCCTAGCTTCCCTCTTCCTATGACTGGGTAGCAGACATGATCAGTAGGAAATCTGGAGGGCCCCACATAAAAACTCTGGAGAAGGAAAGCCAACAGGTGCTCTGGGTGATTGAGATGGCAAGGCACACCTTACACCCACACTAATTTGAAAGGAAGGTGGAGATGACGCACAGGTAGAAAGATCAGCAATTTCTCAGGGCCAGTAGCACAGGAGGGAGACAGGTGACAAGTCATGGCCATCGGGAGCTGTTTCAGCATGGTGAAACAAGCTCACCACACTAAGTTCTACTTTGTGGCACCTTGCTCAGAAATTGCCAAGGACCAATGAGGCTTGACGTGTGTACTTACTCAGAGCTGCCTCGCTGTTGACTTTTGAATCACACCAATTAAATGAGACATGCCGATAATTTGGAGGATTTTGCTGTGAAGTGAGGATTCTCAAGAAGTAAGCTCAGTTCTACTAGAAGAGGCCCAAAGATCCTTCATGTCCAGGGCTCCCCAGTCAGCAGCAACTGAAGCAACAGTTGGCAGGATTTTGTCTAAAGCCCCAGCAGATGAAATTTTGTGACAGAGAAGCAAACAAACAACTCCCCTCAACACCTTTTCACACTTTCCCTTTAAACAGTTTTCTGTCCATGTCGATATGAGCAATCTTACCTTCAAAACAAAATGAAAGTGTCTTGCGTAAAAGTTTCCCAAATGACAGAATTAACACAAACCTCATTCAGTTAGTCATCTAAATGACATTACTCAAAAATTATAATATATGTCACAAATTTCACTGCCTGGTCTCCAGCAGAGCTAAGACAGGGGAAAGTCAAAATTCTTAGTCAGAATCTTTTCAATATGACCTAACACTATTCACTGCTACTTTTCTAGTCATCTGCTTTTCTGCTTCATTCGTAATACTCCAATGTGAGAAATGTGTAAAGAAACCAGTGGGATGGGGGTTTTTGGCAGTCATTTCTTAAACATAGTTAAGACTTGGTCTTGCCATTTAATCTTTGTTCACATTAGTCATCCCACTGACTTCGATGATTTACATTTGTGATTAATCCTGACTTAAATTACAGCACTAAATCTTTAAGAAATATACCTCATTTCATTTACCAAGGTGTTTGGAAATCTGTGTTCTGGGCCACTGCAGGCAGAAAGACACTGGGGACAGATATTTTTCTATGATGTGTTTTGAGATAGAACACTGAGAGCAAACATCTCACGATGTTTTTTTACAGCCACCATAACAACTAAGAATAGTAAAATGCGTATTAACATACTGAGAAGTTGGATCTCCTATGACAGTAATTATCAGTGAGTCATTTGGTGAAGCCACTATACTTTGCAAAATAGTTGGAAATGTGTTCTATTGAAGAAAAAATTGAATAGTAAACTTGAAGACAAGAACTATAAAAGGTTTGTCACACAGTAATGATTATTAGCCTTTGTTTTTTGCAGGGAATGATTCTGCTACTTTTTTATGGTTATTGTACACTAAAGCTGTGCAGGCATGGAACAGGTTAATTGTAGCCTTAAGGAGATAATGGAGTATAATTCTTATTCCTAGATGCTTTCTCTCAACGACTGTAGAGTCTGCGGAGCACCCTTAGCAGAGATCACTGAGAGGCTTGCTCTTGGCTGTCCAACAGCTGTTTTTGCATGGTCTTCACCATTTAAAGATTGGCAGATAGCTTAATTCAAAGTTTTGTTCCTGACATTTTCTGTTCTGCTGCCGGGTAACATAGGAGGATGAGACATTACATTGCCATAATTCCTTTTCACCCTCAACATATTCAGGTGACTAAAGATTTCCTTCTATGAGTGCAGAAGGGAAGTATCTTTCTTGCCTATGAGTCCAACTGGGACCTAGAGTTGTGGGAAATTAGGACCACTACTACTCCAGTCCAGAACAGAGCTTTGTCTGACTGACTTTTGGAGAAATCTCTACCAACCACTGCTGGTATAAACTTCTTTTGCACTGGTGGCTTCCTACCTTTGAGCTGCAAAGTTGTAAATTTGGCATACAGAAGGATGGTAGAAAGTGGCCTAATATGCAGGAAAAGACAAAAAGAGCAAAAGTGAGTTTGCTTTTTGTAGCACAGCCATCAAGACACTCACCATGGGAGAAGGGTATCAGTGTTTCATTACTTTCAGGACAGTTTATGCATTTATCTGGATGGACCCTACCCTGAAGAATGTCCTGAGTTAATAAATGTGTCTGTGGATATAAACAGTGAGTCATCGTGGATTTTTGATCATGGTTTCATACAATGGTATTGTGGGTGACCCTGGGTGGATGCAAGGCATCCACTGAAGCCCCCTCTGCCTCTAACACTCCCCTCTGCAGCTGGGCATGGGAAAGAACATATAAAAAAGAATTTGTGGGTTGAGATAAGGATCAAGAGAAATCACTCACCATCATGGACAAAACTCAAAACTCAAATTGAGGATAGTAATTGAATTTACTGCTGAGAAAGTCAGAGCAGGATAACGAAAAGTGAAATGAATCTTAAAGACACATTCCCTCCAGTCCTCCTCATTCCCAGCTCTACCTCGTCCCTCCTAGTGAGAGAGAGTACAGAGAGATGGGGAATGGGAGTTACAGTCAGTATATCATATGATGTTTCTACTGCTGCTCAGGGAGAAGAGTCTTTCTCCTGTTCCAGTGTGGGATCCCTCCCACAGGAGATGGTCCTCCATCAACTTCTCCAGCATGAGTACATCCCACGGGCAACAGTTCTCCATAAATAGCTTCAACACGGATTGCTCTTCCACAGGGTGCAGTCCTTCAGGCACAGACCCCTCCACCATGGGTTCCCCCCAGGGTCACAAGTCCTGCCAGAAGACCTGCTCCATCATAGGCTGCACTCCCCATGAGTCTGCAGGTCCCTGTCAGGAGCCTGTTCCAGCACAGGCCTCCCAAGAGGTCACAGCCTCCTCTCAGGCATCTACCTGCTCCAGCCTGGTGCTCCTCCATGGGCTGTGGGTGGATCTCTGCATCCCCATGGCCCTCCATGGGCTGCAGGGACACAGCTGCCTCACCATGGGCTGCACCAGGGGCTGCAGGGGAATCTCAGCTCCAGTGCCTGCAGCACCTCCTGCCCTCGTTTCCCACTGACTTTGGTGCCTGCAGAATTGTTCCTCTCGTGTATTCTTTGGTGCCATTTACATCTGCTCATTAAGGGGATTTTTTACCTCATAAATGTGTTATCACAGAGGCCTTACCATCATTCCTGACTGGTTCAGCCCTGACGAGAAGCCTGTCTGTCCTGGAGCTGACTGGCACTGGCTCTGTNCAGTCAGTATATCATATGATGTTTCTACTGCTGCTCAGGGAGAAGAGTCTTTCTCCTGTTCCAGTGTGGGATCCCTCCCACAGGAGATGGTCCTCCATCAACTTCTCCAGCATGAGTACATCCCACGGGCAACAGTTCTCCATAAATAGCTTCAACACGGATTGCTCTTCCACAGGGTGCAGTCCTTCAGGCACAGACCCCTCCACCATGGGTTCCCCCCAGGGTCACAAGTCCTGCCAGAAGACCTGCTCCATCATAGGCTGCACTCCCCATGAGTCTGCAGGTCCCTGTCAGGAGCCTGTTCCAGCACAGGCCTCCCAAGAGGTCACAGCCTCCTCTCAGGCATCTACCTGCTCCAGCCTGGTGCTCCTCCATGGGCTGTGGGTGGATCTCTGCATCCCCATGGCCCTCCATGGGCTGCAGGGACACAGCTGCCTCACCATGGGCTGCACCAGGGGCTGCAGGGGAATCTCAGCTCCAGTGCCTGCAGCACCTCCTGCCCTCGTTTCCCACTGACTTTGGTGCCTGCAGAATTGTTCCTCTCGTGTATTCTTTGGTGCCATTTACATCTGCTCATTAAGGGGATTTTTTACCTCATAAATGTGTTATCACAGAGGCCTTACCATCATTCCTGACTGGTTCAGCCCTGACGAGAAGCCTGTCTGTCCTGGAGCTGACTGGCACTGGCTCTGTCTGACATGGGGGAAGCTTCTGGAGGCTTCTCACAAAAACCACCCCTGACACCCCAAAACCTGGCCACATATGCCCAACACAAATTGTTTGAGTCAGAAGAGAACTTAAAGATCATCTAGGTCCAACCCTCAAACATTTGTCCAAACATGTCCTGAACTACCCTTATTCCTTCACAGAGCACTACATGGAAAAACCTACTTACTAGTTGTCTAAAAAGTAGTTCTCAAAAAATGAGTATGATAGAGACTTACACAAAAATTTTCTTCATTGTGTTTCATGCAAGAAACAAATGTCAAACTCAAAAAATAGTTACGTGTAGTAAGAGAGCAGGGTTAGAGAATATGTGGTCCAATGAAGCCATTCAGGCTCAGAAGCCTTTAAACAAAGCTATTTCAGAGGTACCTTATGTCTCAATGCCTATGTATTTCCTATAGATAGGAAATGGAAATATTGTGTATTAATCAATTTCAACTATCATGTCCTACTTCTTCATGCATAAATACCAGTACCTCAAGAATAATCAGTACAAATCTCTTATGTTTGAACAGATATGCATGGATAAAATTTATTAAAAAACTAACTGGAACTAGAGAAAAGGAAAGCCTGATTTAGTGTTGCATATACCTAGGTGGCTGCAACACTTCAAAGTTGAAAGTATCTTCTCTACAGAAAAATTAATACATTTATTACTTCAGACTTGCTGCTAACAAGAGTAATGTGTGAAAAGGAAACACACAAGACTTGACTGCAATCTTGCTTTTAGTTTGACCTGCCTTAAACATAGGACAAAATTGGAAGCAGTACATTAAATCGAGTAAAATTCAAAATGTCTGCAGTGTTAGTGGCAGGCTAGACTTACCTGGTATTGTTAGCGAAATATTTTTATGTTAGAGCAACTTAAAAAGTTCTTTGAATTAGCTCTAAAAGCTGATCTGTGGCACACTAAGAAGGATTGAGGCAATGAACTGAAGGGATGGAGATTTTTTTCCCTGCCATCCCATTATTGTTGCCTGCACATGGCATACACCCTTGCAATCCACACAACCTCCCCTTAGAACTTGGCAGAATCTGCTCCTTATGTCTGCTAGTGATGACACATCCTGGAGGAAAATTTTCTTGAGATTTGTTAAGTTATCTTCTGAGGTGCCTTTCCTCATGTTCATACAAGGGAGACACCATAAAGGGACAATGACAGAGCTGGGAGGTGCTAGTGTTCATCCAGGGGAAAAGCTATTGTAGCTGCACAGGTTTGAGGTGTGAAATATTATCTGTGAAATTCTTACTGAGCAGCAAGAGAGCCATGGTCCAGAATTAAGTCAAGGGAACCAGACTTCCAGTGCTGGTGGTGATGAGTACAAAAAGATCCATAAAGTACATATCTTGTCAAATGTCCCCGGAAAAAAGTCGGAGAAAAATTAGTGATCAGCAAAGCAGACTTCTGGAAAATATTCAACAGCAAGCAAATTTTGAAAGAGTAAGAGATTATTCCTTTATGTAGGCCAAGCCCCAAATGCTGTCCATGCAATTTGTGAAAATAAGCATAGAATTTGCCTCCATAATCCCTACAAGTTCTAAGGACAATGATTCTACTTGTGTTTGGCTCCAAACACATTTGAGAATAAAATGTTATTTCCTTGGTACTAATAGTCTTAAACACGAGCCTTTTCTTTTTTAAAATGAGTATATTTCTGGAAGGCACAACACATACCACCTTAAGCTGTGGGAGCTTAGAAACACTGTTTTGTTACAAACATCAACTAAATGGTAGTTGATGCAGCTGTACTCCTGCCCTATGTACCTGAGCTAAATTCTGCTTGGGCTAATTAGCCATGCAAGGATGTCGTCAAGTCTCAGAAGAATAAGCATGAACAATTCCTTCCAGACTGACATATTATTCTCTAACACAAAGCTGGTTTTGTTTTCTGTCAACAATTCTCATGGAGATGAATTGGTGTTAGTTAAGCCCAGTGCCCAGTAACAAGAATGCAATAAAGTGGTCAAGAACACTTGTCATCAAAAGCCCCAATTTGCCATTTTTGTTTACTGTTCCTCAGCTATTATTTTTAGAATAGAATATATTGCCTCATAAACAGAAAGAAAACAATAACACCTATTTAAAAAGATCGTTTAAAGAAGTATTTGGCAAGGCTATTTTCTCAGCCACAGGATCTCAGCCTTCATTCCTTGTCCCAGTCTATAGGTAACACGCTCAGTTTGTGAACTGGTTTCCAACAGAAAACTTGAGATCAAGCAAGCAGCCAATGATGGGGAGATGTGTAGTTCGAGAACTGATGGAAGTGCACTGATACTCACCAGCCTTTGTAGAGGTCCTCCATGCTCTCTTCCATTACAGGACAAGACCATATCCTCTAAAGGATGAACAGGACAGTAAGAGACTCCAAAGTTGCGAGTAAAGATAGACTACCACTATGGCTACCACTATCAGAATGCCTTACCAAATGTATTTCCTATTCTCTTTTGCATTTCTGATTTGTTCTTGGGGCAAAACAAAACAAAACAAAACAACAAAATACCTTACGGAATAAAAGAAAACAAACCAATAAGGACAGCCTGCTTGAGTTTCCACTGACCCTCTGGATGGTTCTTAGGGCAGTCACAGATCTATGAATGTGATGAGTCCTTTGCTGCTCAAAAGAACTTGGTCTGCCTTATACATCCATATGTGTGAAGTCACTCTGCAGTACACATCAGGAAACAGCTTGGTACAGGCACACCATATGACAAAAAAGGGACTCTGCTGCTCCACCCACCCCAGCAAAGGAAGGAGTTAAACTGAACTTAGAGAGAAAAAAATGGTTAAAACACTTCTTTACATGCACAGACACTTTAATTGATAGGGTCTTCTAGTAACTGAGCCACTTTAGTGCTCACCTTCTCAATGGGTATTGGATCCAGAAGAGAAACTCCCCCAGAATAGGGTTAGTTGCATGTCTGCTCACTAATTTGAGCAGAAGGAAATGGATGTTTCATGCAGCCTGACTCCTCCTCACCCTTCATTTACTGCTTCCATTACAGGAAACATCTTTCTTGCCCTTCTTGGAGCAGGCAGCACTGGTCTTGCCTACCTTTAAGGCTCATGACCTTTCTAGCTCTGTGAAGAACAGCCTGCAAGCCCAGGGTCACCCAACACAGAGGTACTTATTTCGATGGGCTGCTCTAGCACTGGGAAATCTGATGGCCTGGCTTTTTTTCTTCCCAGCAGACTGCTGGGCAGACTACTATGGAGCTGTGTTGGCAAGCTGGCATGAAACTGGGCAGGCTTTTGACTGAAACCTGCCTTGCAGGCGATTTTGGAAGTGTGCCTGTGTTTTGTCAGAAGATTTGTTAAAACAGACACATTCTCACAGAATGTTCTGATTTTGATTAGTCAGCGTTTCAGGACGGGTGAATTGTTCCCTTGGAAGACTTCTGGTCATCTTTGCTGACAATAAGCTGCACATTTGGAGCATTCCCAATTGCAGTGATCCTTCAGTCTCTTCCACTCAAAATGCTTATGCTGATGAGAGTCTGAGTGCTTCCTTGCAGGAATGCTAAGCTCCACCACATCTGTCATGAACAAGGGCAGGGTATAACACAGGAAAGGACTCTGGGCCTGGGTTGTTTGATATTAGAAGAAAATTTTGCAGGCAGACAGAGAGAAAATGTCCTTCCTATGACTAAAGTACCGCACAAATATTCATAAATATGAATGGCATTGCTCAGGTTAGTTCATCTCACACAAACCTGCTCCCAGTTTGCAATTTAATATTATGAATTACAGGCACTATAATTGCTGAATTAGAAAAACATGAAAATCATGCAGGTTAAAGAAAAGAAACTCCTACCTTTTTCTGCTATTCTTTCTGTGTTCTGACTTCACATTACCACCCAGCCTTCCCACCAACCCCTGCCCTCTCTGGTCCTCAGTGTGTCTGGTATATGTTTTAAAAGCCAATGCTATTTGTTTTCATCCATGTCTTTTTGAGAATATCAACAAGGCTCTGCTTGCTCTGACAAACTGAACTTATTCTCAGGCCCTGCATTTCAAAGCAGGATTTGATATGCAGGGAAGTCAGAGGAGTATAAGCCTGTTGCACTTGTTTTTTGTTTTGGTTTAACTGATTCATTTATTTTCTTTGAAGATATCCTAGAGCATGTAATGATTCTACTGCACTTTTGTATATCTGTGAGTCATGAGGCAGCCTGGGTCTGAGTCAAGTCACAAAGTTCACATATAGATTTCGTTTTTCCAAGATCTGGGGAAGTTCAGATTTGAGTGTTTGGGTTTGGACCAACTTAGGAATATACAAGGATTCAGTGCCTGTCTAATTAGTTGTGGAATATTTTTTTCTCCTTTCCCTTCCATTCCTACCACTTTGGATTTTATTTCAGTGATTGTGTTTGCCATGATGGAAAAATTAACAAAAAACTCATCACGATTACATTATCTTTCTGCTGGGATTAGAAGGAAGAAAGAACAGAAATGTTCCACTGAATGATAATATTTCCCACACTTGCAGTCATCTATGTCTAACTAGTTGTAAGTAATATCTGAGTGACTTAGAGGTAATATCAATGGCAGTGACAAACTCCCTGATGGATTTCATGACCAAAGATTTTCAGACCCTTATTTTTGAGGTCAAATATCTCTTTTGGGGGGAGTGAGGAAGCTATTAGTTTGACAATTAAAGTATATATCTGAAAAGAAACACTTATGAAATAAAGGTTTTCTTAGTGTAGAGAGTTGTTCCTGTTCCTGAAGACTATCAGTCTCAGGGCTTTTTCATCTTCTCTACAGATATTATTTAACAGATGCCATTTTGTCCCTGGTTTGTCCACGTTATCTCATACTTCAAATTTAACAAAGACCAATTTTTTTTGTGCAGGGGTAAGTTTTTTCTGGTTGTCTCTAGTTTTTTGTTTTCTCCTGCTCTTGCTAATCTCTTGATGCAGAATCCAAATTTACCACACAATGTGCAAATGTTGATAGCTCTTTTACCTTTCTATTTCATTTTCTACACATTGTTATGTACTACTCTCTGCAGTCCTTTCTCTTAAAAATCACACATTTGCATGCATACTTTTGAAATACGGAATGACCATCTTCAGACTCAAAACATTCCTCATTTGTTCTTTCACAAGTTGGTGGAAAATACATTTTAAGGCAATATAAACCCTACTATAAGAAGGGAAATAGTGGTAAATGGAAGTTTAAGAGGGAAGAAATGGAACCATGTGGAATAACATTTTGAAGCACACTTGGATGTTAAAATCAAGACAACATTCTTGATTTTGATCGATTCTGATAACTCAAAAGAAAATTTGTTTAGTGAAGGGCTAAAGAACATGTTATGTTTGATGTTTAGGATTAATAGAAAAATACCAGGTTGGTTTTTTTTAGCTAATGGTAGCAGCATAAGGTTGCTAGATATGTGAGAAACTACAAGCATAAAGATTGTTGTCTCTAGTAAGTGCATGGTATCAATATGCAGGTTGCGACTCTAACAGAAAAATATTTTGAAGTCATACTATGGACTAGTATGATCAGTAGGTTGATGGCCTGCATCAAGAATCTAACGGGAAAGGAAGGCAGGAAATCCTGCAGATAGATGACACAGCCAACAGGTAATCTTAAAATAAATCTATATACACATATACATATATATGTACATATATATATATATATAAATCAGAGGAAGTAGGAAAGTGATAAAGTGAGGTAGTAAAACAAGGAAGGAGGTGTAGGAGGAGAAGGAGTAAACAGAGGAACAGAGGTTTGGGAGGTCAGTAAAGACTTCAGAAACATATTGGATGCACAGATTAAGGGAGCTGGACTCAATGCAATTGACTAAGCTACAGAAGATGTCATTGGACTGTGAGAATCAGTCCAGTCTTCAGAGTGTAAGGAGAGCCTGGCATAAAAATATCAAAAACATGGTACCAAAGAACCATATGCCACCAAACAGTGGCCAAGCTTGGACTGCAGGTGTTTATTGTAACACCGCACCTCAGATGATGTGACACCATAATCTAGTAACTTCAGTTAAATTTTCTCAGTATGTAGAAATACTTTACAATATGAAAAATTGTAAATGAAATATGGAGATATTCTTTACACATTCTCTCTTCCCAGATGTGTTTCATGATTCAAATTGACCCAGTTTATTCCAACCATAAATTCTGCCTAAATATCCTTCTGTAATTTGAAAAGAGTTAGCCATAGTCATTCAGAAAAAAAATTAAAAAAACCCTAACGCTTTGTTAATAAACTATATCATTGGATGTAGAAATACCACCTACTAAATTATTATTTTATTCCAACTTGAAGATTAACAGAAGCATAAAATAATTTTTGCTGTCATTCTGTTCAACCTCCTTCCTTCTTTCTCTATTTGCAATATATAGAAATAAGTCTATTTTCATCAGTGAGCCCCAAATGTTTCTCACACAACAGTTTTCTGCAACAAACTAAACAAACTTCCAGTGTTGACACTTCTGCCCTCACTGAGTCTACCAACCAAGACAATATTTAACTGACTGTTCCTATGGAGTCTTTTTTCGGAACCTTATTCTACACAGGATGAAGCAACAAGAGACAAAGAGGATCTTATATTCCTCTTTACAGAACCCGAATGCTCAGAATTACACATTAGAGAAATCTTATTTTTGCAGAAGGTACAAATCTTTTTGACAAGGGTATGCCCAGGTACCCCAGTGACTGATTCGTCATCTGTTATTCAGGAACATGCTCTGCTACTCATTGGTTCACTTTCTGAGTGCAAAAGAACACCTCTCATGATTGTCAATAGTTTTTATTTGATTCCTGGCCTCTACAGTGCAACAGCCTCACCTTCTCAGTGGAAAAAATGAGGGCAGGTTTCTCTATATCACAGCACATGTCAAGGTTTAATTCCCAGGACACCTCACAGTTAAAGAGCAAAAATAAGTGGTTTTTTTGAGATATGCACATTTGTCTGTAGATCATGGTTAAATAAAGTCCATGAAAGCTAACTTTATGTCAGTTGGATGGTGATTTAACTGCACTCTGTGTGCCTTCCTTCAGACACATTTTGTCCATGTAGTACTGACAGTTTTCATGCTTTAGCTGCTAACAGGGATTTATGCAGCAGCCACTGCACCAGCACAGTGTTTTCTACTCCTCTAAATCTAGCTAAAAGCAAGCAGCAGTGCTCCGTATTACTGCTTGAAATGGCCACAGTCTGCACACATGGTCATATCTCTCCCAGCCGAAAATGATGTGTGTTCACTGCTGGCTATGTGCTGAGCAGGTAGGTGTTTCATAGCAGAGCAGAATGAGCTCAAATTTCCTATTGTGAAGCACTAAGGCTTTTATTACAGACTCACTAGAGCAGATACTCTGTGGGTTTCACAGCCATAAGATAGTTCTTGATTGGTGTTACCTCACTGCTAGTAAGTTGTTGGTGGTTTTACTGCAGCTGGACTGTGGAACAGAACCAAGTTGGTATTAGTACTTTCTTCTTAGGAAACAAGTTTTCTAGATTCTTTTTTTATCTAATATCCCTTATCCCAAATTCAATGTCTGTTCATCTTTTTGATGTGTCTGCAGGTGATCTATGGTTATTGTTATGGCTCACCAGCAGGGTTTTCAGGGAAAGGGACTGTCAAGAAATATGAAGCTTGTCCAGTCATCATATAAATATGTGTATGCTGCTCCAAGTTGAAGAGAGTTACTAGTACCCAGCTTTCTATCAGATTCATGTCAAACTTTGCAGTGTCTGGAAATCCAGTCCTTGAATTGAGAAGTGAAGCAGACTGGCCTCCGACTTACAGCTAGAAAAATATAGTACCTTGGGCCAGCAACATGCATTCCCTGGCAGATTCTTTGTCTGACAAATTTCTGTGTCCTCTCTTTATGCAGTACATGCACGGGTTTGAATAACGTGGGTTTAAAACCATTTAAAAAATTTTATTTGCTCTCTAGAGTAGTATCAGGTGTGTATTATCATTTCCAGGCTCTGTTTAAGTATCTGATCACCCATGCACAGATGCCAAAAGTTTCTCTTTCCTTTTGCAAGATGCTTAAACAAATCAGGCCATTAACAGCTGTCTGTGTTCATTGCTGAAGCTGCAGTAACACAAATGAACATTACTGGTGAAAAAATCTCCAAGAAAAAGGTTTGTCTTTGTCAAGGACTGACATATGTTTCTTAAAATCATACAGGATTCACTTTCAAAGCGTTTTGCTGCTGTTACTGTGCAGTATTAGAGTTGCAACTGCACAGACAAAGCTCAACATTGTGCTGGGCTCAGTTTTATGAGGATGATCACACTGGCATGTGCAAGGAGATCTAGCCAGAAGAGTTTTGTTTCCTGAATGCCGAGGTGCATGCAGAGCCTGAGTGGTGTGCCGGGCTGGGGTCAAAGGGCTTCCTGCCCAGTGCCACACTGTGGGTAGGATGTAGCACGTCAGGCACCCAGCAAGATGGGATATTGCCAAGCAGCTGCCTCAGCAAGACTCTGTATTTTAATAAGGTGCATCCCAGGCAGTATTAAGCACTGCAAGGGGATGCCCAGTGAGGAAAAGCTAGTCTGTGGTCCTCACCACTGAGCTGGGGTTTCTCAATCCTGAAGGTTCACGTATGCCATTCTTTCCACTTTGCTTCTTGATCAGTTTGCTCAGCTTCTTCACTCTTCCAGTTATCTTACCTCCTTGACCTTTGACAAAGTGTTTGAAGAATAAGGATTATTACACTGGTTTTACACTAAAAAATTTATTTTACGTTGCAAAAATTGTTTTATATAAGTTTAAATAAAAGGTTAGATTGTTGAAAAAATTGAAAAGCAGTAGCGTGATGGAGAGAAAAATAAGAAAAATGGCAGAGTCAAGAAACAGCTGGGAGGATGTAAAGAGATTTCTACATCTGGCTGCACAGGTGACACACCCTGCCCAAAGAAAGCCTTGCTTCGGTCAAGCATGCATACACAAACTGGTTCTGTTTGGCAGCAAACTTGCAAAGTAATTGATATCTGTACAGAGGAGCTTTGAGTGTACACAGCCTGCTTCAGCTGGCCGTGCTTTCTGCAAACCTAACCACCTGGCTGGTGAGCAGTATTCTAGAGCCAGTTTCAGTGGGAGGACACTGATGAAAGGGCATGCGTGATTCAGGAACCCCCTGAAACGACAAACTGCCATTTTTACACAGAGCCGTTTCAACTCTAGGGGAAAACACCACGAGATGACAGAGGTTAGGTTTGAAACTTGAAAAATATTTGTATACAGTAATGTTTTGTGATAGTCCAATATCACAACATACCAGACACAGTGTGTTCTCCCATGTTCATAACAAGGGGTGTTCTAGTAGCTATTACCTTCACACCACAAGTTGCTTAATACTTCCAGGTGTCTGTGTGTCTTAAATGTAGTCATATTGCTGCTGATGATTTTTGTGGACCATGTGGTATTAGTGTTAGTTCTGCCACTAGATTAGATGGAAAGAGCTGTGGAAGTTGCTTAAGATAGTGACAGCTAAGCAAGTAACTCCTACTCTCCTCTTTAGATCAAACAAAAGCTTCAAGTAGTCTTGCAAGTTCTCTAGTTTTAGGCTCATACAAAGTGCAGCCCTCAGAAATTACTTCAAAATAGAGGTAGATTTAAGGAAATAAATTGAATTTTCTTTTACCATTTTCTGTGTTCATAAAAATAAAATTGCCATAATATGAACAGCAGGGGGAAAATAAGCAGTGAAAAAAACATCACCATTAAAGCACTCGTCGTGAAGCTGACAAATGTATTTTCATAGTATTATTTGAGTTCCAAAGATACCTCTGGAAAAGGAGGTCAGCCTGGAATTGGGGCATTAAAAAAATGTTGGCTAAAGACGGGAAAGGTCATGACTGTTTGCACAGTGCTCTACTTTCTTCATTAAAAAAACCCTACTAACAATAAAAAACAGTTAAGGAGAGATGATGATTCAGTGCTGGAGGAAAGAAAAAGCAATGTGTGTGATTGGTGAGCACACTCGCCCCATCTATGAAATCATCTACATGCGTGGCTAGATGAACATCTGCTGCATAAAGTCAGCACTGGTTTCAGTATACCACAAAACAATTTGGCTTTTGCTTATTTTCTGAGGAATGGTACAGGAAGAATATATACTACACCCGAGTAGCTAATAATGTAGCATTTAATAATGACATCAGTGAGCAAGCAATGCTAATAAAATTCAGCATCTTTGTCTCATATGTGTTGTTAATCCAACATGATTCAGAAATGGATGAACGGGGGTGGGAAAGTAATCAAGCATACTTGTTTATGTTATTTTCTCTATTCTTTATCAAGAAAACGAAATGCCAGCATGTGATCAGCTCTGATTCCAGCACACAGTCATTTGCAATGAGTGTTTTAACGGACTGCTCAAACTGATGGCAGAAATGAGAAAGATCATGCCACAAATTCAGCATATACATACAATATAAATATGGCCTGTATTTATCAGTGATTAAGTATGACGGGGAGTAGTAGCTTATCCAGGAAATTCCATATGCTATGTGGGCCATATCCTCAGCTGGTGCAAACCAGTTTAGCACCAGTGAAATACTAGCAGTACAGTAGGAATGATTATAGCTGCCAAGTTTGATGCTGCACCATGTGTGATATCCTATGCCAATTATTTAACAAGCTTATTAGGTATTTGCATCTAATTTGCATATAACCAACTTCCTTTTTTGAAAGCCTACACTCTAGTACTGTGGGGGTGGAAAGCAGCCTTGCTGCACAAAACCCTCAGCTTAACTACTGAGTGTTTAAAAACTGGTGAAGGTTTTTATAGCCACTCATATTCTGTAGTTCCTTACCTATGATAGACAAACTTATACTGCATCTTCTAGTAACTAAAAATGGTGGCAAGGAATTTGTGTCCAAGGACTGCCACTGAGAGTCTTAGCCTCTCAAATCCTGCCCCAAATACTGTGCCCCAGAGCAGCCACAAAACATCTGTTACAGGTGTGCAGGTTTAACTCTACAGATCCAACAGATATTTGTGCTGGTCAAGTTCAGTCAAAATCCTGTAATCAACCATGCTTCCAGGAATTTAGTGTTCTAATAGAATGCTAATAACTTTCACAAGAAAGTTACTAGGAGTGCTTGGGAAGTTACCACTGTGAAAGTGATGGCTGAGATTTGGAAGCTACCAGTAGGTAGGCTCACATTATTTCAATTTCTCTACCCCACCTAGTTCCTGAAAAGCCATCTCTCATCAAGCAACTGTTAGTACACTGCACATGCAAATTCACTTATCTAATGCAATATTTACACCACAGGAGTGTATGTCAGGATGCTGACATTTACACTTTTTTATTTGACATGGTTTTGGAATGGCAAACCGGGAAAGCACAGTCCTCTTGTACTCTTTCTGCAGAGGGAAGGGTGGAGAAAGTCATGCCACTGTCTGGTGGAGAAGGGCCTTCTGAATGCAACAATATTTGGGAGTGCAAAACTTGGATTTCAGGATTTTCTGGGTTCTTCTCTTACTCCCAGCGTAGATGTAAGCAGTTAAGAGTCAGAGATGCTTTGAGGTTTGGATTGGCTGGAAGAAAATTAATTCAGGAAAATTCTCTTCAATCCATAGTTTTCATCACTTGAAAAGATCATGCACATTAAAATGGAGCCTTGCGAAAAGCTATGTATCACCTAACCTGGTCAAGTACGTAGGTGTCCTACATGTCCTGCTGCGAGAGCTTGGTTCCCTACTCTGAGAGGCAGCATGACAAAGCAGGTGAGAATGAAGCCTAGGATACTTGAGAAATAACTTTTTAAGCCCCTCTGTAAACTGTAAAACAGATGAACAGCTATTGATTTTCTCTTTTGGAGCAGGATCCACTGATTGGCAAGATCATTAAGTGCCTAGGAACACAAGAAGCTGCCTTAAAAAGCTGTCATTTCCTGACATGTTTCATTACACTTTCTCCCTCAAGTTAGAGAAAGGACAGGAAAGCACAGGTCAGCTAAAGTGAGTGGCTGAGTACCTGTCGCAGATGAGCTAAGACACTAGTAAAGTGGGAAGTTCATCTAGGGCCCACGACCTCTAGCAGGTTTGATGAGGCACCAGGCTCTGATACACTCCTCAGTGAGCAGGGGCATCACACTCTAACCTAGATGGGAAGCTTGTCTGAGAGGATACTACAGTGACAACAGCATCCCAGTACAAATTGTTACTGGCAGCATGAACTGAACATGTTCTCTAGAATACTAAACTAGTATTCTAGTATTCTAGAACTAAAGTAAGACGAGTGAAGCACAGATTTTCTTCAACTAGTGCAGAGACTGTCTGCTACCTCAGTTACTCCTTTGGTGCTCTCTAGAAACATCCCACAAAGCCTAGGTCTCAGACAATATTCTTTCTCTTCATCTTGTTTAATACTTTTTCCTTTGCAGTGTTAATTTTCACTGTGTTACTTCTTCTGGCTCTTCATTAATTTGAAAGGCCAATATCAACACATTTTGGCACTTGCTGTGCAAATACATACTCGAGGTGTGCTCAGTGTGGTACTAACAATTCCAGCTTCAGCACTGCCATTAGCTCTCCCAGTGCATACATCAAACAATAATACATTATCTTAATGCAAAGCTGTCAACTGCTTACTACATTGTACCTACTGTATAGTATTCCCTGGCCAAGACTATATTAACAACAGAGTTAGGGCCAAGAGCATAGATTAAAAATGTGGACAAAATAACCATTGCAAAAATACTTCAATTATTCCCAAAACAAATATTAAACCCCCTTAAAATTCAAAGTTTAATTTATACTAATAGAAATTCACAGTAAGGTCATTCAAACTGCCTCAACTGTGACAAGTAGTGACAACCTTCAATAAACAAGTGCATTAGTCTTACAACACCAGCAACTCCAGTAGCATCAAATATTTTTACACTTTAAAAGTAATTATTTCTTTTTTGTATGCTGTCTTTGCAGTAAACTCATATATGGACAGGAAATACATGCCTTTTTTTAGCATGTGGAATGGCCATCTTTTATAATAGAGTGGAAAATACAGGAAAATTTGTATTTATGTTGGACATAGAAACAGCCTTTAACCAAACCCATGTGTCTTAAAACTAAGAGTCTCCAGAAAGAGTCTTAGCTCTGATGTAAATTGGATCACCTGCTTTTATAATGTATATTTTCACTTGCATCCACAGGGTTCATGACAATAAAATAGCACACATCCTTAGCATGTAATTACATGTTCAACTGCCTACAGTGTAAATCATATGCCCTTTAAAAACAGTTACTGGCATATAACTAATTAATGAAATTATTCAGGGTTAGTGCCCACATACCAGCAATATTTGTTAGAGAACAGTTTACATTCGGGTTTAACCAGTTTGCAGCCCTGATGGCTTACCACATTATTTTCCATGATAATGGTTTTATCTGGTTTATGAAAACCACATTTTAAGGAAAAAAAGCTGTGGTACAAAATAAGGCTGGAAATAAGCAGCACTGAGGGCAGTGGCATTGTGAAGCAGCATACAGCTACAAGGGGAGAGCCTGTAGCCCATCAGACTCAGGCAGAAAGGGTGAGAGCAGCTATTTGGGGAGAAGGAGGGCTAGAGGTCACTTATGCTTGGCAGCATGTTTTGAGATGTTGCGTATGATCTCCCTTCTGGATCCTACTGGGAGAGGAAACATCAGCTGAAAGGAACCAGGAGCTTCCCCCATGACCTGGCACTTGAGGGGAGATTTTGGCTTGAAAAGAGGCCCCATTCCACACTGTGCATGTTGCTCTGACCGTTCTCTCTCATTTGGAGTCCAGCCTGTCAAATTTTGTCCCTTAACACCCAAGCCCCAGCAATGTGAGTTGAAGTTATGCCACTGGTCTTAGATCTGCATTTCCTTTCCTTGCAACCATTTAAGCAAATTCCTCTTAATCCCTTAATGTAATTTATACATATAATTGTGGGCCACATGAGTAGAAAGAGGTAGACATGGAACCAGAAGTGTTCACAGGACTGCCTTTGCTTACACCAAAGGCTGAATTTGGTCCAGCATTTTTGCACAGAATGGCAATGTGTAATGTTACTGCAACACATTTGCTCTGGCACTGTCTCATTGCTGCTGGCACAGACACAACTCTTTGATATTGAGTAGGTAAATGATTTTCCTTGCCAGCTTTCTATCTGTAACTTTGACTACCAATAATATTTGCTAGCTACTATCAGTATGGCAGCTTTTAAGTTTCATTTCAGTTGTAGCTCAGACATTAAAACAAAGCTAGAGGCAATGCCTGTCCTAACAAGTCACGATATTCTGTGATGATGCACTTCTGCATCATCTCAAAATGACAGTATGTTCCATGAAAAAGAAAAGGAAGGGGGAGTAGGCTTATGTCTGCATTTATCAGAAAGTACAAAAACACAGTCTTCATTCCTATGAAAAAAATGCATCCACAAGTCTCCATCAAAGAACAGACTGCAACACTGTAAAACAGTCAATAAAACCAACAGGGTGAGGCCGGGTTTTGGGATGGGAAAGGAAAAAGGTAAACAGAGAATTATACCATATCTTAACTACTACATCTTAAAATTTTAAGATGTTAAAGCAGCATAATTTCTTACCAACAGCTACCCGAAAACTACATGAACCAACTTGTACTTTAACTGTACTGAAATTTATATTTTAAATTTACATGAAAATATCAGCAAATGTGATTCAACCTATAGGCTGACTGGACAAATCCTACATGATTTATTGCCTCCTTTCTTCAATTCTGGCATATTTGTCTACTGAATTACAGAACAGCACTGCAAATACAATGCTTTTTTGAGTGTCTAATAACAGAAATAACAATCTCATACAATTAGAAAAAATATTCTACTCAAAACATGGGATCTGGATTAGAAAGGTGCAGTGCTCCTACCTATGGAGAAGAGTATGCCTCACAAATGGTAAGGTGTTTGTACACGATAAACAGGGAGGATATTTGGCTCCACATGCTTTGCTCAATGTGCAGTTTCATGCCACAGCCAGTTGAATGCAATGGGGATATTATTTCAAATGATCTCCTACTTCTTGCTCTGTCTCCAGCATTTTTCAATTGCTCCTGCTCATATCTCATTTTGCTCTCAGGAGTTGCAGGACTGACCAGTGAGCAGCTCAGACAGATGGTGGATCAACCCCTCTGCTGGTCCAGCGAGCTGATCCAATGCTCCTTTTGGCAGAAAGATCACTGGATCTGTTGTACTTATGCCCGAGTTTGCATGAGAGCTGGTAGCCATCTCTGGCTGCATCCTGGACCCAGCATATGAAGTACCTCATAATCCTGTGACTTGAATCTCTGGGTCTGACAATCAATCAGCTGTTCCCAGCCCCTGTTAAATTAAGTTAAACAAAGGCAGCAAATTTTGTAATCTAAAGTGATGGTGTTGACGTTACACCCAGTGCATCTTTCCTTTGAATGCTGCTTGTCAGACTGCCCTACTTTCTGAAGGTTGTGAGGGTGCTGTAATGAAAGGGATGCAAATATTTCATAATACCAGCAGAATTCCATAAAGACACTACTTCTGAAAATTACCAATCATCACTCTGGGTCTCTTATTGCTAGCAGTACTTGGGGCTCACAGCCTGAGGAACACCACTGCTACCTCTGCTCCTTTGCATGACTTGTTTGTCCCATATCCTCCACTGACAGGTCAGATTGTAATCTCGGTTGAATTGTAAGCAGTACCATGTATCTGGAAATGTCTGCTGAGATACATGTTTATGTATGCTGTGTGCCCAAGATTAGTGCTTGGCCCAGCACCAGGAGTTAGGAAACCAGACCCTACCCAGGAGTTAAGAAACTTGCTTACATTTGTTGTGTACTATTTTAAACATAAGAACAAAGAGGAAAATACTCTGCACTGATCCTTGCTGATGTGGAAAGTCAGACTAAGACACCTATTTATGTTTCACAATGTTGAGGAATATCTATTACTTCAGGATGACAGTCGTGCTGAACTTGTTGTGCAATAGGGATTTACAAGAACTTCTGCAAACTTACCCTCTTCGGTACCAGATGAACTTAAGCCTCCCTGTGTTTGCTACACAAAGTTCATTTTAGCGCTGAAATAGTTCATGGCACTCTTTGTCCCATACTTTCTTCACCCCCTTCAGCAAGCAGCATGTCATGCAGACCTCGAGGCTGATCTCTGCTGACACACAGGGGATGGCCTTTCAGTCAAGAACAGGGTTTTTTTCTGCAGGATTTTTCCACAAGGTTGTTGTTTGGGTTTTGTTTTTTTTTCTTTTTCCAAGAGGAATGGAATAAAGCCAGTAAAGACTTTGAATTTCCAGGACTACTGTTTAAAGGGTACACTTTAAAGTGTCCCCTCTCTTGTGTCAGAGGTTCAGGGAGGCTCTGGAACTGGAATCTGGTGGCCCCAGGTCTCTCAGAGGCAATCAGTGAGGTGGCCTAGGTGCAGGCAGCTTTCAGTGCACTCATTGTAGCCTGGAGGAACCACTGCCTCCAAATCACAGAGAGCAGTTTCAAACCCACAGCCCCAGACTGCACACCTTCCTAAGACTTATTAAAAAGGTAGAGGAGACAAACCCCAGACTGCCAGAGTGGGGTTGCTGGTAAGTAAACAGCAACAATTGGGAACTTGGAAATGCCATGACTGCATGACAGGTGCCCAATTTTGAAAGATATCTGGGCAAAGCAACATTGAGCCCTGTAAAACTAGGTGCTGAAGTTGGGCTCTTACTGCAACAATTAGTTGCTTACATAAGTGACCTGATTTTTCAAATGTGCTGAACATCCAACAGTTCCCATGGACTCCAATTAGGGCTGCTGGCTGCTCAGCAGTTTTGGAAATCAGACCATTTCTTTGGATGCCTAAATATGGGCTTGGGGATGCTGGCTTCAGCCACTGCAACTTAGAAATTCTGGTCATGCTATTTCTGCAGCAGAGGCAACCCCAATTAAGCTGAGCAAAGTTAGAAGTCATTCTAGAAAGGAACATGACTGCACTTGGATAATCTTTCTCATCCACTGACATGAAGAAATAAAATTGAAATTCCTGTGCTACTTATTGATAATGATCTGTTAGATAAAATAAGAATGCACACGTCTGTCATATTTCACTATTTGCCATTTTGCTTGCACTTTGAGAAAAGTCACAGAACACCAGGAACTGATTTTGAAAAACTGTTAATTTAGCATACATTCCACTTGCCCATCCCAAAACACAATGTACTTTACCACAGGGAAAGACTTGGACTTCTTTTCATAACAAAGAAAAGAAAGCAGCAATAAATAAAAGAACTAGGAGGCAACGGTCAGTGTTGAAACTTGTTCTCAGGCTGTTCTGCAAGACTTCCTTCAGTCTACCCCCTCCTTCTAACCCTCCACAGGGAGAAATGCTTGGGAAGACAGGTAGCAACGGGCTTCAGAAATATTCTGATAATACTGAAAATTTTGCATTCCACTTTAAAACTCCATCCAATCAAACGTAAGTTCTTGTTAGCCATCAATAACATTTAATAGTTGTCTAACAGTCAGATTAGCCTGCAGTGAAAGTATACAGCCCAACCTGAAGTTGCTCAGGTTCCTTTTAGCACTGGGGAGAATGAGACAAACTCTGTTAGAGATATTCACAACTCTGTACCTTTAGCAAGCTAATTCGGAATGCTTTCTGACATCCCAGTCACTCTGCAATCTCTTTTACCACTGTCTATTTAATGTGCCCCTATGCTAATCTGGAAATGTGAAAACAATGTTAGGAGCCAACAGAGGTTATCTGAGCAGTGATGAAAAGGTGCTCTTCTTAGGGTATTCAGATTAAGATTCCATATTTGGCTCCCCAAAATAGGCATGTTTGGCAAGTTTGATGTTAAATGAATTACTAATACTGGCTTTCAGCAAATTTTCTGTAAGGCTTCTATACTGATTTATTCTCCTGGCAAGCATTTTCTAAGTTCTGAAAACATACTTAGATATTATCACTAACTTATGTAACACTTATAGAAAGCATGGCAAGTAGTATGGAAAGAGAGCTAATTTTCATTTGTATAGCTGATAGAATCATGTAATTATATGTTTGCCTGTGGCCTGTTTGCATGCTGATTCCTGTCCCCATAATGTTAATGTAATTATGTAAAGTCTTCACGATGAGTCACATAGGAAACTTCAAAGACAATGAAGTTCATTCATTTGTACACTATGTATTTCCCAAATTTAAACAGGAAAGTTATCATCACAGCATCCCCCAAGGGGTCAGCCCAAGTGATAACAGTTCCCTTCCCCTTCCTGTGTAAGTATTGCTCACAGTATTAAGTAACTTTCTCATGGACATTCCAGAAAGGGTAATGTGTAATCTATGACTTCACATAAGACAAAGAAATCCCTGCTCATCTCGTATAATGGATCTCCACTAAATAAAGACAATTCATTCTTAAACATATTTACTTTGAGGTGACAGGGGCATTTCTTAGCCTTTGATAGTAGTTTCATAAAAGTATCTGCTTACTCAGGAGAGCTTTTGCTGCATTACTGGAGGTAATGATGCTTGTACACCGTTTCTCTTTCTCTTCTGTTTGCACTTAACCCTAAATGCCTAAACACTGATTCCCCATCTTCTGGAAGGTGTTTCTTCTAAATAAACAGAAGAAGGAATATTAGTCTGGGGTCAGCTGATGTAAGGCTGTGTCCTTTGAGAAAAACCCTGGCATCTGTTTTTTAGATCAAATGGTTGAAGGGACCTGGACATACCACAGAAAAACTATCTGTATAGGCTGTCCAGCAGCTCCATTGCTAGAGTTTCAAATTAATCTCTGTCTGGACACTTTGAAAGAGTGCTGAGTGAGCCTTACTATTCAGAACTTATGTATTCAGAATTTATGTATTTTTTCCTTTCTGTCCCATCAGAGCACCACAGAGTTGCATTTAGGATTTGATTTGTCATTCCTCATTACTGACAGGAAGGAAAATTTTCATTTGATTGTCATAACAAGAATAAAGAATGCTGGGTTTCACAAGGAGTCAAAAAATATGGTTGCACATCCAGAAGTTTCCATCAGTGCTACACAAATATCTGTAGGCCATCAGTGACATGATTTTATCAGACAAGAGACAAACTTGAGAGACTGAGCCACTGATTCCTGAATTTATCCTATCCTTTCCTCCTTCTCATCTGTATGATTCAACCCTGATTTCCACTGCAATTTTGTAGGTTCAAAGCTGGCCACATCTGGTGAAAATTTTCATCAAGCAGATAATAGACAGTCATTGTAGCTCGTGTATAAGAAAGAACTCAATTGGGAACTTGGAAAACATATCAATTAAAAAATTATTGTTTCTTTAACTCCTCCATAGATCTATGTACTTCAACACGCATACTAATGAAATATAATTCCAGTTACTATTCAGAAATAACAAGGTTAACCAACCTCATCCCAATAAAATCTTTCTGTTAAATATTTGCTATGTATTTTCTCTATAGATTATATATCTGCTATATTGAAGCCCACCTTAATACTGTTCTTCTAAAAGACAACAAAGCTAAGCATTCAGGATTTAAGAAATCCTGGCAATTAAGACTCCTTTGTCAACCTTAATTCAAACTCTATAGTACATATGTATTGTCATCATGTATAGTAAGATAACCACATAGTGGTTTCTTCTTACGAGACCTCTGCCTCTTTCAATTACTTAGGAAGGACAGTGCCCTGTAGGATTTAAATATTTAATTCTTTCCTCATGCAGTACACTGTTCCTTCATGTGTTATTTATTTAACACTATTCAAGCCTACTCTGGAAGAAAACACATAAAATTTCCTCAAGGGCTTTTCTGTGGTGCTTACCATAACAGTGCTGAAATGATACATAAATATAAATGAATCATTTCACAGGTTAAAAAGTGAGGCAGAGACATTAAAACCTGGTAATCAATTTCAAATGTCTGCAACCTTTCCAATGATTATTTACCATTGTATTTTCAAGGCTCATCTTCCAGTAACTACAGCTACAGCTGTGAGCATTCAGCATTTCTTCTGCACAGTCTTACAGCCTCGAGACACAAGATCAAGAAATATGGGGAAACAAAACGATATCCAGGCCTGGGAAGTCACTTAGACGTTGCCTAGTTAGGACTTCTTTCTGCAACAATCCAGGTCTACAAAACTGAACCAGCCAATAAATTGAATTTCTAATCAGAAAGATTCCAGTCTGGACTTTAGAAAACTTATGTCAAAACTGGAATGTGTCTATGAGTGTCTTTGTTTTGATAGTCCAGAATTTTGTAACAAAAACTTTGTGTAAAAATATTCCCAAACAGTTCCTTTTGCAGTAAGGACACACCAAGAAACCAAATTAAGGTTGTTCCAACTTTCTTTATTTTTTTAATTATTTCTTAGCTTTTTAAGTGCTTTAGAGTGCATCCATAATGATAATATAAATCATTTACCAATGTGTGTGGGCACTCTGGTTCCATATGAGTGAATGCAGACGTGCTCATATTGACAACTGCATGTAGACACAGATGTGCTGGGATATGGTACTACATTAACTTGTCAGCATTCTTACTTTCATTTGTGTACTGCAATTAAGCAAGATAGAAACAGTTCAAAAACAAAGATAATCTTCTACTTCTGAAATTATTTGTGAGCAATGGCAGACGTCACTTAAGAATATGATTTAGTGGTGGACTTGGTTGTGCTAACAATTGCTCTCAATGATCTGAAAGGTCTTTCCCAACTTAAGTGATTCCATGTTTCTATGAAGGTGCC
This sequence comes from Sitta europaea, assembly GCA_013400255.1. Classification (NCBI taxonomy): domain Eukaryota; kingdom Metazoa; phylum Chordata; class Aves; order Passeriformes; family Sittidae; genus Sitta; species Sitta europaea. Next base: position 29,656 of record VXBS01001459.1, read on the forward strand.
TCAAGCTTTAGCTAAAACTGTGGAATCAAGTTGTTAGCAATTTTCACAGCTATGAACAAATATATGCAGACAATAAATAGATTCAAATAGATTTTCAAAATATTGTTGTGTTCATTGTTGTTGTATTATTTACTTCTTTAGACAGGTTTCTAATTCATTCAGGAAGGATATTACAGGGGAGGGTTAGGAGATGGGGAGGGCTTTGAAATGGGAATAGGCTATACTTTTACTCTAGATGCTATACAGAAAGAATTTTAATAAAACCACCAATTGTATTACATCAGTGCATCCTCTTAAATCCCATGGAGATTTTCCTAAACAGAGCTAAGCCATTTGCTTCAAACATCTTATCTATTTCTGTCACTACACAAATCCCCTAAATATTTCAACCACTGCAAGGCCAACTGAAATGGTAAATTACCTTGTATACTAAAGGGAAAAATGTTGAATAGCACTAGGTTTGGATCCTACTGAAAATGAGGCTGCGGGGATTGAAGACAACTGCAGAAACATCAGAATTATAAGCAATATCATCCTTATCCAACAATTACACTAGTGCCTATTGGTAACATTCCTTTATACTTCTCCTTGCTTTTATTTTGTCTGATGAGACATTCTGTTATTTTTCTAAGCACATGTTGAAAGAGAACATACAAAAGATAGCCTCACCTATTATTCTTTGCAATGGAACTGTTTGCAGACAGGTCATCAGAGGCTACTGCAGCTTTTGGAAAAGCTGACGATAATACAATGAAAGCATTTCTGAAACCTAAGGCTGTCTCTGCTGTACTTTTCCTCCTTCATTTTACAGTGTCAAATGCTTTTCTTAGTGCCCTTTAGCTAATTTTGGAAACAGGGACTTTTATTAGCTGGCTGGTTTTAACCTGCGAATAAAGCTAGCAGCACCATGGCACAAACCCAAGTGACTCAGATAAGGTTCAAATTCACTTACAAACTTATTCATAAAATTCTACAATGAAGGACAAATCCAAAGAACAATTAGCTTCTGCCACTACATGAATTATCTTTCTAACAAAATCACCAGAGCGTTAACTGTAATCCCAGGAACTGACAATTCATAATGATGACATCAGCCTACAAAGGGAAAGCAAAAAGAAATGCATGGAAAGTATTATTATCCTCCCTTATTCTCTAGGATTATTATTTGTGGTTTGTGATACCATTGCACTTGGGACACAGCCTTTCATTTGTAAGCTTTGACACTGGATTCTTTTTTAAGATGTCCTTATCAGGAAAAGACATAAGATTCTATTTTCAGTAAAAGATCCTTAGTTTTGAGGCTTTTCCACACCCTTTATAGATGATTCTGAAGTTTAAAGGCAAGTCAGGAAGTAAATGACATCTTTACTAACAGAGAACAAACTCCAGAACATGTAATGTAATTCTCATGTACCCTATAGTTGCATATCATTAAATGCAGCAGGGACAAATGAGCCACAGAATTCTGATCAATCCTTCAAAAATTTACCTTATTTGCACTATTAAACAAATTACTGGCAATTCTAGTGTGAAATGAGCTCTGCTGTCAAATCATGGAGGAGACCTTCAGGAAAAGACTGGTCATCTGCTTTGCTGTATGCCAGCAGATAAACTTCCTTAGTACAACCCCATCCCAAGGCCATAGAGGACGTCACAATGTTATGGACTCTGCCTCAATACCATACTAGTTCTGGCATGGATATCTTTTGTTCCTGACCACTTTTCAAGACAACACCAAGTCACAATAACACATTAGAGAGAAGGCATCTGTGTGGAGATGGATCTTCACCATGGCACACTGTTTTGCATTAAAGAATTCCTGCTCTCCTTCTCATTTCTCTAGCCTGCTTCTTGCCCCACTAATGCTGACCTCTGCATTGTCTTGCTCCTCTGTAACTTAGGAAATTTGGCATCTTCATATTAGACACCAGTGGCATCTCCTCCTTCCCAAACAACCCCTCATGTTAGTTGCTGCATTACTCCTCCAGGAGACAAATACACACCATAGGGCTGTTCTGCTTGGTCTTGTAACAAAACTACTCACAGTTTGCTAGGGACTGGCCTTAAGATCTTGGAGTATTTCCATCCTGCTGTCAATCCCACGCCCTCTGTCCCCCACCGCCACCTCGTCTTTGTTTTCACTGATGTCTAGTACTTTAAAGTATTAAGTCTGCATGGATATGCATCAGATGTCTAGTGGGATGACAGTGTAGCAATGCTGTCACAAAGGAAAATTAACAACTTATTTCTATTTTGGCAGAAACCAGTTGTTCATGTGGGACTGGAATCTCATTGAGTTGTGGCTTGTGCCATTTGTACCTTAAGAGCAAGTAGCATGGGCAAGATGCCTGATTGAACACGTATGCCTGCTTAGCATCTACATTTTAGAACACAGCTATGGGTGCACTAGAAGAAATACATGTTTTCCTGCAAACTTAACTGTGGTGTTTTGATTCAGAAAATTCCCTGCTGGGGTTTTTGAAATAGGCTGTCATATTTGCATGCCTTCAAGAAGGAACTTCAAAAAATTAAAAATAGTTCTCTCTCATATGATGATGACACAATGCTACCAGCTTTCTTTTCCTGTTCTGAATTGAAACTCATGCTCAAAAGGAAGTGGAAGGGAATCTTCATCTCTTTTTTTTAACTTTCTTGAAGGTTGACACCAAAACGTAGTTATATGGGTTGGGCACATTTTTTCCTTGAAAGAGGTCAGAGGGGTGAAATCCCAATTTCCTCTGACTTCACTGTGAAAAGAGGCCTCAGCATATTTCTGCTGAATGTTTATACTTTTCTTGGGAAATTTCTTTCTTTTCCTTCTTTAAACTATTTATGACATTTTCTGGAAATCAAGGGCAACAGCAGAGTGTTCAGACCTTCTTGAAAAGCCAACAGATTCACACAGATGCTGGGACAAAGTTTTCCAGTTCATCATTTTGAAACAAAGTCAAAGAGAAAGGGCTAATGACATACTTGGTTTAGTTTAGTCTGTAATTATTTGAAACACAGTGGCAGCCTCTCCTGAAGTGGAACCTGAGTAGAAAATGAGAATGAGGAAAGACTGTAATTTCCATATGATCTCTGTGTACCTGCATGCATGCATATGCAGACTGTGTTTACAGATGTGTGACTCCAACTGCAGTGTCCCAGGTAGAGCACCCAATTGACTGTCCTTGATCTGTGCAGGTCAAGAGAGGTGAAGAAGAGGTTTGGTGTTGCAATGAGCACAAACTGTCCCAACAGGTGGGGGTTGCCCAGTGTCCTCCATTCTCCTTCTGGCACAGCTGGAATCTTCAGCCTTCCTGCCATGGGGCTGTTTCTCAATGCTGTAGTCCAGCCACAAGCCTTGAAAGCAATGCTAGAATGATTAGAAAAGGCAAAAGTGTAGTTGAAGTTACTGCTCAAAGCCGATTCAATCCGTTACAGAAAACACTGGTGTTTGTTTGAAAGAAAAATCACACCATACCTGTATGTAAAGAGATAACTGAACTCTGCAATAAAAGAAAGATTAACTGACCTGTGAAGTATTTACTGAATACTCCCAGCTACAGTATACTCTTTCCTTCAATTTAATACCCTAATTGCATCCAAAATCCTTTGGACATGAAAGGTTAATGCAAGAATGTTATATCCCCTGGTGTGCAGGCTGTTGTCAGTTTCCATCTCTTCATCTAACTTTCCAAGTACAAATTAATTCTAAGATGTGAAAGACATGAAGAAAGAAGTGATACTTGAAGCTGTTCTGTAGATTGTGTTCTCTTGGCAGAGACTGTAGCAACAATGATCAGGTCAGTGCCAGCCTTCCTACACCACAATTTGCACACTCAAAATCCCCAAAGATTTGGTGTAATCTGCAAAAATCCTGGAAGACTGTACTTGAACCACTGATTTCTGATGTTGCCTTTGGTCTTTAAGTCTTCAGTATTTGGGTATATTTTCTGTAAGATCACTCCGAGTTAATACAACTGTTCTCTCAGTATAGGATGTACAAACATCAGAACCAGAACTCATCCTGGATAGTTTTCATTCTATTGCCACCATTTAGTGAAAGATTTCAATCTACTTTGCTAGATGGTAACGAAACAGCTAAGACTCGCAATGCTCCTTGGACCTTAATAGGATTTGATCCTACCTTTTCTGATCCTTCCTTTCCTCATGAAACAGATGAGACACCATAGTTATTTTATAAGCAATTTGACCAGCTTTTACAGCCTAGAACAGTGGAATGTTGTCTATAGAGAAATGTTGCCCAAAATGGCAATACAGCCCTATGCTCCAGATACTATAGCTCACACTCATTTGTCCATGAATTAATTTTAACTTATTCATGATAGTTACCACACAGGTTGTAAACTAGACTTATAAAACTAGATATGACTCCATTTCAATTTATCCATGCTTGGTTTCTTTCTACTTCTGAATAAAACCTGTGATGTTATTTTTCGACACCAAACAATGTGTTTCAAGTATTCCATCACAGCCATCATTAAAANGCAAAACTCATCAGCAGCATGAAAAAGTACTGAAAACAAGCCTCTCATTCTATTCATATGGAGACATTTCTTAGGACCTTAGGAAAAATAAAGCAGATTTGACAGATTAGAAATAAACAGTTGCAGTTAAGAACTTTAAAAAGAAACTTAAATAAAAGTACAACACAAGAAAAAAAATGGGCTAATCATTTTAGATCAGTTTAGATCATCAGACTAAACTTGCACATTGAACAATGATTTATTTTCCACTAGTAGAAATACCTGTCTGGATCACTCCTGATGGGAGAATCCCTTCCAAGTTAAATGTAGCAGTTTAGACAGGAGACAGAAATTCTGCATCAGGAAATTAGCCAGTTAATTAAGTATTTGTCAACAGGAATGGATTCCCAACTGAGATTTTTAAGCTTTTGGAAGTAATATCATCTCCTAAACTGTTTAGAATCTTTAATGGTGTTTTTGAAGTCAAGGCCAGTTAAAACTGAATGAATCTGATGGAAATACTGTCACCTTTAATGAAGATAACCAGTGATCCTGTTGCTATTTGCCAAGTTAGGTCAATATAAAAAATACCTACAAATAATTTGGCAAACAGATTGGAAAACTGCATAAAGGACTTGATTGGCAGAGATCAGGTTAGTTTATGTTCTTGTAGGTACATCTGGCAGCTTATGGATTGAGTTGTTAAAGGAATGAAAGTGACACAATTAAATAGTATAAAAGGTTTCATTACAGTCTATGGGGATAATTATTATAAGCATGACTGAAGAGTAAGAGCAGATCTGAACAGCTGGACAGCAGCAAGAGCAGTAAGAGGCTAACCATTTTGCATGAAGGAAGAATTGCATACTTCAGAAGGAACATGTAAGCACCAGCAACCTCTCCCTTGCACCTCTGATTTTCAATCCATTAGAAAAGGACAAGTGCAGCAGATCCAGAGAGTGATAAATAAGGAAACAGCAATAATTAGCTAAGCCAGATGAATGGATAACTGCACTAATGCAGGCGTAACAAGTGTGTTAAATTAATGTCTTGAAAAATTTCCTGACAAATATCTAGTGTTGGCTGACTTATAGCTAGCTGGTTAACACTGAAGAATAAGCAAGATGCCTTTTTTCAGAGTACTGGCAAAGGACACGAGTATGTCCCTAACCATAACACCTGACATGGCTGAACTGCTCCAAATTGTTTTAGGCTGATGTTATCCAAGATACAAAACTACTCTAGTGACTAATTTACTGACTATCTGGCAAGTACATCTCAGCTGCATGTAGCCAGTGTTGTCTCCATGATCATATCTTTTGCCTGCTCATATTCTCGAGTATTTTTAAGAGGCAAAAATAAGTGCAGAAATGGTGAAAGAAAATGCCAAACACTTGCTAAGATACCAAGGAGTTTTTGATTACCTTGCTTTAAGAAACAAGAGAATTCTCCCTGTGGGATTGTCAAGACATCCCCAGAATCTTTTAGAGAGAGAGGTAGGCTGCGGCATGAACTGAACTCATATCAGACTAAATACAAATAGTGTAGCTCTGCTATTCTGGTACAGAAAGTCCTTAAATATTTCATACAGGACAAACAGTATTAACTGGCATTTTTAGAGGAACCAAATGAAGTTTCCAGATCCCACTAAATTTTCTGCCTAACTTCATTAGGCTCTAAAATTTCCATCATTTTGTACGAAGAGATAAAAGTTACTCTGTTTTTCCAATTTAATTTAAAATCACATTGCATTTCAATTGAAATGCTCCTCAAAGTTAAGAACTTTGCTCAAAGTCATTTGTTAAGAATTTGATTTTCACCAAGATTAGAAGTTAAACCACAAACATATTAGTTATGATTTTGTTCTTTCCTAAAGAAAATTACTAGCACCGATACAATAAAGATATTCAGAAATTTTTATCAACAACAAAGGAAGAGAAACCTTAGAGTAAAATATTTTATCTGGTTTTTTAAGATTATGGTTGGAGGGATTGTTTTTGTGTTGTTCTTCATATTAAAAAAACAAACAAAAAACACACACAAAAAATGCAACCAAACAATATTTTGAGGACCAAGAATAATGAGACAAACACAGATTCTAAAATGTTATAAAAATTCCTTCTTTTTCCTTTGGCCACAGGGTCCAGCAACCTCTTCAGCAACTCCCAGACCCCAAACAACATTATGCCTTCTTTTTTTTTGTAAATGGGAAAAAGCAGGATTCCAAAGCACAAGAGAATTAACTAAAGGAAGGCTGGTTTTTGAGGTATCACAAAAGCATTTATATAAAAATAATTTGAAAATGCTTTTATTTCAAACCTCAGAGAAAGGGTAGAGTTTGCAGACCACATGCAGAGGCAAAAAGGTGATAATTAATTCTGTGAAAGGACCACGGACATAATTTCAAAACACAGCAGTGAACCTAATAAGCCTGAAAGAGGAGATGAAAGTTAATTATAAGAGTAAGTAGGGGAAAGACTTCTGATAAGAAAATTCCCATTGTGTTTTGAACCCCTAAAGTGAAGGAGGGTGGCTTTCTTTACAAGATTTTTTCCCTAGCAGTGAAAGAAAATAATTAAAAGTTATTAATTCAGAAGCACTAAAAATTTTTCTTCTTTCAAGATAATCCACAAAGATGTGTATCATTGGCTATCAGAAAGAATGTGGTCTGAAAGGCAGGTAAATTTTATGTGGATTCAACCAGGCCATATGGACTTTAATTGGATGATAAAATGATGCAATATTGGATAAAAGGTAAAATTATCACTTCATGCGTTTAGTGCTATAATAAGACTCATGAGTATATGCCATAAAAAGAAATGCCTTTAGTAACAAAATGTGAGTAATAAGCCAAATTTTATTAATTCTGGACAGTTAGCATGCATGGTGAAAACCTGGATACATAGATGATGACTCGAAATTTCTCTTCTAGAGAAGCAAAAATATTAGAGCAATGTAGACTTCCTCCAGGATTTTTATGAGATGGTAGCAAGTGGGGTTTTGTTGTGGACATAAGGAATTAGTTTACATTAACAGAAGAAACATGTGCAGTACACTGAGAACTGATTTACCCTGCAGCGCACATAAACGCATGGGATATCATGATGACATCCATAGTACCCAAAACCTAAGCAAGTATTGAGACACAGATTGAGCTGACTCAGAGGACAGCAAAGATCATAAACCAGGGCTATGTTAGAATATCTTAAACTCAACTGAAAATGGGTTGGCAAGAAGATACCAAACTCAGAAGCAAAATCTTAGAATTTGCAGTTCACACTGCAAATAAAAAAATATTTTGCAGTAATATTTTGTTGTTTTGCTTCTGTCTTATGATTTCATTATTGAAAATTGAAAGGCATAAAGAAAAGAAGAAAAGAGGTTACAGACATCTGTTTTTAAGATATTTATTGGTTTTGTAAGACAGTTACTGTTTTGACCTCTGTGGTTCACACCTTTGTATTACAAATAAGATTATAGGTATTTGTTTCACTACTGAGAGCCAGTTTGGAATGCACTCAAAGAATGCCAGTGCATTCACCAGGCATGTCTACAGTTTGCACTTTCTCCACTGCAATATTATGAAGTGCTCATACCCTTGGCCTTATTCAATGTTCTCTTCTTCCTAAACTCACAAAATATTTTAAAATATTGTAAAATATGGCATGAAAAGCAGAAGCAGATCTGAAGGAATTTTCCCTTCAGACAAAGAGGTTTTATTTTGTTATTGTCATTTGAATGCTCCATTAGGAAGAGTGTATTGGAAGGACAGGGGCATGCAGGCAATACAGGAGCATACAGGCAATAACATTTTGTCCATGCAGGTACAGTACACTAGGTATGCTTACAACCTGTAATCAACTTTACAAACCATGATACAAACTGCTCCCATTTCTCTTTGCAACTTTTTAGTAAGCACCATAGCCCTTGGACCACAAGAGAAGGCTCTGGAATTATTACTGAGCATCCTCATTATCTTAATCAACCCTTCCTTAAACTTTCCTTGTACCATGTTAACACTGCTCAGCTTGTAGTAATAAATACCATGTATCATACTGTTCAGTGCCACCTTGCACCTCCCTGATCCATAGTCCCAATCCACTGTACCACTCCTACAGGCCCTGGCTGTTGTGGGTATTTCTGGATAGATTTCATTGAGTGATTCCCAGTGGTTAGGGTTGCATTAGTGGTTAGGGTCAGCTTGTGGCTCACTCCACAGACTGAGACTACTTGACCCATTTTGTTTTGTCTGACTTGCTACTAGTGTGTCAAAGAAGTTCCAGTTAATGAAGGATAGATTAGGGTCTTGTCTTATCAAGAAGGCTAGCACACATAGTCATTATAGCACACATAGTCTCCAGCTGATAAACACTGCTTACAGACAAGAAATTTATTCAAAGAAACCAGTCCTCTCCTCTCCTCTCCTCTCCTCTCCTCTCCTCTCCTCTCCTNTTGCTGGGTAGCAGAAACATGTGAAACCATGTTTTCCTATTTCAAGGTTAAATTTTTCCTCCTGTCTCTTAAAGCATTGCCTGATGAGTCTCTAAATAGTAAAAATAAAGCTGTTTGTTCTGGAGGGATGAGAAGGCCAAGCTGATCTGTCCTCTAGGGTTCTTCTTGTCTCTCCCCAAGCAGTTGATACTGGTCTTGATAACAAGCACAGGCAGGAAGACTCTATATTTTTGCAGGCCAGAAAAAAATCAAGGGCCCTAAATAAAAATATTGTTGCACATAATGCTTATACTCTTTAACTTCTGTTTCTTTGCAGTCTCCTGCACATAAACACATATAATCCGGGTTGTAACCAAACTTGAGATATTAGTAAAGTGCCTTCACTATCCAGGCTGTAAAGGAATTCAGTGGGGTAATAGACAGTAGCTAACCCTGAAAAGAAATACTTCTAAGCCTCTGTGCTATTCACCACCTTTCATATTTTCTTGTAGTGCCCCAGAATCTGTCACAAGTTGTCATAGCTACCAAGGGGGTAGATTTTCAAAGTTAGGTGCATGCCAACATCCATCGAACAGAAAGACATAGTACATTTTCAATCTGTAGCTCTTTTCACCAGGAGTTAATGATGCAGTCAATTTGAGCATCAGAAACCACACAGACATTAAAAATGTAATGATTTAAAGAAAATAAGTTATGACAAGGCAATTTAAAAAATGTACTTACAATCACTGATCCAACCCAAAGCAAACAAAACCAATCATTTCACAAAACTGAAGCATACGCCACAAGAATGTTCTGCTGGCTGGTGTTTTCAAAAGAGTTCTATTGTTCAAAGTAGCTGACATTGCCAAAAGATACAATAATTTTATTACATTTTCTTAGTGAACAGTAAACTTCTCTGTGTACTACAAAATGGAGGAAGAATTGCAGGGTTTTGAAAAGAAGAAAAATCTGCATACTAAAGCTCTCTGTTGCAGGACTCAGCCATGAAACAGTTCAAAGAAAACACAAAATACAGAAATAAATTACCCAAATTTTACTAAAGGATCAACACCTAGCTGTTTGTTTCTCTGAGTAATTACTTATAGACATCTATAAGAGCATAAGTTTATACGACTGTGCTTAAAGTAATTGCAAAAAGCATGCAAATTTAGACAGCTAGTCAGTGGAAAAAAAGGAAGACGTGATTAATCAAAAGGATTAGATAGAAAATTTCTTTGCATATAAATGTAAGGAGTAACTGTGCTTTAATTGTAGCATTGAGAGAATATGTCTTTCAAATGTTAAATTATTCATCATATTACATACTTGAATGATCTTTTCTTAAATGTTCATGTAGGAGGTAAAAATTCTACAGACAATACTTTAAGGAAGGTACTGTAAGAGAATTTATGTGAAAATGTTAGGAGTCACTTATCTGCCTAGACTGATAAATAGTAAATATGAGAATATAAAAAAAAAATTTTAAAAAATGAATAAGAACTTTGAGAGACATCATTTGAGAAGCCTGTTTCTTAGAACAACAAATAGTGAGTCATCACAATAGAGAAAGAATTAGTCATTCTTTGCAACGTTACAGTACATCCTCTGCATGAGTTATGCAGAAGATATGCAGAATACGGACTAGACTCTAAATCAGAACACAAATGGCTGATTTTTAACAAAAGTTCATAAAACAATCAACCAAAGGATGAAATCCTGTGCGTTAGAGTATTCTCTAACTGCAGCATCAAGCCAACAATGGAATACAAACTGGATTCAGTCAGGCAGCTTAGAGATGCAGTTAATAGCAGAATCTAATCCTGACACGTCACACAGGTAAAGCTACCCTGAGTTATACCAGGTGATCTCGTCAGAATGAGGATGACATGAACAGAATTTGGCATGCCTTGCAGAAACCAGTCTACTAGCAGATAGATGTCATCTATCAGGATTACACCAGTAATTTGCTTCCTGACATCATTTTATAGGCAAATGGGGAAAAATGAGCCAAACTATCATTTCTTTTTCTTTTCAATGTAGTCTAGATTAAAATATGCAAAACAGAATATTTTATTCCACCCTAAAACATCATCCCGCATGGAGTTAGAGCAAGTGCCACAAAAAAAAAACATGGAGGGTTTTATTTATTGTTGACTGACAGGCATGGAAATGGCCATTTTTCATCTAGAGCAGTGTGCTGCCCACAGAAGACAGTTGGAGCTGGCATTTGGGATGTCATAAAGAGGATACCAAGCCTGCAAAAAGCTGAGGACTATCACCCACTTCTACTCTTTCACATAGGATCAAATTGGTGCCATGACAAAGAGATTCCAAAATAACAAAAGGTGCTTCATGTGTCTCAGAAAGATGCTGAGAGAATCTAGAGCTGGAGTTGGAGAAAGCTGAGGTACTCAATGAGTTCCTTGCCTCAGTCTTCACCAGCAGTCACCTTTCTCACTTGTCTCAAATCCTTGGTCCTCTGTGTGGGCATGGGAGAGTGAAGTCCCACCTATTAAGTGAAGAGCAGGTTTAGTATCACTTGTAGAAACTGAATATCCCCAAGCCTGATGCTGCCAAGACAATCTCATTATATTTGAAAAGTCAAGGCAGTCATGTGAAGTAACCAGGGACTGGAAAAAAGGAAACATCACTCCCATTTTTAAAAAGTGTAGAAGGAAAGATCTGTGGAACCACAGACCAGGAAGCCTCTCTTCTGTGCCTCAAAAGAGCCTAGACGATACACTCTGGCACAAAAAGGACAAGGAGGTTATCTGAAGCAGCCAGCATGGCTTCACTATGGGCAAATTGTGCCTGACCAATCTGGTGACCTTCTACAATGGAGTGATGGCAACAGTTGACATGGAGAGGCCAACAAACATCTTCTATCTAGAATTCTGTATGCCTTCAATTCTGTCTTGTGTTTTCTGGGCCGGAAGCCATGCCCTTATTCTCAGAAGCCAAAGAGTCCCTTCTGCCCACCCTCAGCAATGATCTAATGTGGTATTAAATAACATCTGGGTTCTGGCCATGACTCCTCTCAGCTACTGCAAAAATTAATCCTGTCCTTGACTGAAAGCAAGACAATAGGTAATATGTTTTACCCACTCACTACTGTGGTCTCTGGCCCATGTGTCTGTGGGGCTGTTTATGAAATGAGTCCTATTACTCCAGCTCGGTTCTTTCTGGGGTGCCATGTTGCCACAGAAGTTGCTTCTCAAGGCCCATGATGGTGTTTTGGGCCCTGGTGTGAGGCACAGGGTTCATCTCCAGACATCCAGTGGTTGTTTCCACCATTGTAAGCACGTAGCACTTGCCTTGGTGGGTTTGCAGCAGTGTGATGTGGCCGGTTTGCCAGGCGTCCCGTTTGTATTTCGAGCATCACCCACCACACCGGCGAGGCCTCGCCCGCTTGGCCTGCTCCATCGCAGCGATTTCACAGTTGGGGTGACATGAACTGGGTGTCCATGGTTGAGTCCACCCCATGATCACAAGCCCACATGTGTGTTGCATCTATTCTCTGGTGACCTGAGGCATCTTGAGCCCACTGAGCCAGAAATAATTTGCTCTTATGCTGCCAGTCCCGACTGACCCGAGACGCTTTAATCTTGGTGGCCTGATCCACCTCTCCATGGCCGCGATGTTCTCCGGTAGCCTGATCTGGGGCACACGTGCATCTCATGATGTACGACAGCCAACTTCTCTACCTGGCAGCCATTTCTTGCCACGATTCATCAGCACAGATGGGTTTCCCTCTGCAATGCCAATTGGCCTTTTTCTGTCAGTCCAGCCACCCCAACACAGCATTTGCCACTGTCCAAATGTCAGTGTAGAGGGAGATTGCTGGCCATTTCTTTAATTCAGTGATGCCTAAAGTCAGCTGGATGGCTTTCAGCTCTGCAACCTGACTTGATCCACCTTGTCCTTCAGTAGCTTCTGTGACTTGTCATGTAGGGCTCTCTACAGCTGCTTTCCATTTTTGATTTGTCTCTTTGATACAAAAGCAACTATCAGTAAAGACAGTGTATTCATTTTCATTCTTAGGTAGCTGATTGTATGGTAGGGCCTCCTCAGTATATGTCATCTTCTCCTCTGATGAGGATCATGGTAGTCTGAAATTTTCACCTTTCGGCCAATAAGAGATTACTTCCAAGATTCCCGGGTGATTTGGGCTTTCTGTTCAAGCTTGCTGTGTGGTCAGAGCAATCCAGTTACTCCACAGTGGTATGATGTATTCAAAGGACTTTCCCTTTGAATATCCTGCCCAGTACTGGTAGCTGGGGTGCCAAGAGAAGCTGTGCTTCGGTTCCAGTCACTTCTGAGGTAGCTCCAACCCATTCATAAGTTGCCACTGTCTGTTTCAGTGGGGGTATAGCTGGCCTCAGATCCTTTGTATGTCGGAGTGTTTGTATTCCCAACTCCAGAACACCAGGCAAGGGTCGTTGTTGAGTGTCCACATGTACCTTTTGCCAGAGACTTCAAGAGAGACCATTCTTCCTGGCTACACTGTGAAGCATCTTTTTTACGTCTTGTAGTGTCCTTACTGACTACTACATGAGCAATCTCCTGTTTAATTTGTTTAAAATCTTATTATTGTTCAGTACCCTGCTTGAAATCATTCTTCTTTGGGATCACATGATGAGATATTTTACAATCTGACTGTAGTCTGAAATATGCATCCTTCAAAAACCCACAGAGCCTAGGAAAACCTGTGTTTCCTTCTTGCTGATTGGTGGGGACATAGCTGCTGTTCCATTGACCATGTCCATTGGAATCTTATGACATCCATTGGGCCATTTTACTCCTAAAAACTGATTTTTCTGGGCAGGTCCCTTGACCTTACTTACCTGTGTGGCAAAACCAGCCTTCATGAGGATTTTGATTCAAATCAAAATCAAAAACTTTCAAAAAACTGCTGCTTTGGACAAAAAAAAATGCTTGATCATCTTGTCAATATATTTCAAGTATTCTTGGACCTCACCCTTTTCCTCACTTCCTTTTCTAGTGCAGTCTGGATTAGTCCTGGATAGATAATGGGGTTCTGTTTCCACCCTGGGGGAGTTGGTTCCAGATATATGTCACACTCCTCCAGGTAAGAAACTTAGGCTTGTACTCCTCTGCTAAAGGAATGGAGAAAAACATGTTAGCAATATGGTACCACTTCATTGCTTTGGACTCCAGCTCCTCCTGAAGTCCCAGCATGTTGGGCACAGTGGCACTTGGTGGTGTGACTTCATTCATGCCATGATGGTCTGTTGGTCCCTGGGCCAACACTGGCCATACAGGACTGTTAAAGGGTGAATGAGTCTTGCTGCCACTCCCTGGGTCTCCAGTTCATGGATTATCTCAGGGAGGGGGGTCACAGAGTCCATGTGCAGCGTCCTGCACAGGTGGTGCAGTATTGTCTATGGTGCAGTGATGTGGTAGTGTCTGTATCTGTTGTTTGACTATTAGCAGTCCCAAAACAGAGGAGCCCTCTGAGAGACCAGGCAAGATATTCAGCTGCCTAATTTCCTTTGTCCTCACAGCAGCTATCCCAAAAATCCTAATAATGCCTTTCTGGGTCCTTGACCTACCCTCTTTTGAGGCAATCTGTGCCAAGGATGCATGGGCCCTCTGGGCCAGTCACAGTGGAGGGTTTCTGCCATTCATTTCCAGCCGTGCTCTCTCCACCTTCCAGTGCAGTCAGCAGTTGAGACCCCCGTGGCACCCCAGAAAGAGATGGATTCTCTCTTCACATATCTTGATGGCGTCAGGGTACATCATGTGCCAGTGTGAACTAAAGCCTTACACTCCTGTGTGTCTGATGTGCCAGGGCACTGGATCCACACAGTCCAGTAGATCTGGCTGTCCCTTTCTTCTGCCTCGCTGAGGCCTCTGTAGTTCTAGTAATACTACATGTTTCTCACTTCTTGTTAAAGATCCCTTCAAGAGGATCACAAGTAACCTCAGCCCTTATATTAAAAATTAGCTGTGTCCTGGCCAGAACCAGGATGGGAGCAGAAAGCAGGAAGGACAGAGAAACCCTTTGGGGATTCACTTCTATCTACTTGTGAATTGGATTATTTGCAATATATTACGTGTGAAATTAAGTTGTTACCGGGCATATCACACTCTGTGGGTGTAATATTGTTGCAAGTGCAGATTGTCTCTGACCTTATATCAGAGAGAAAAAAATTAAAGTTTGTGCATTGAGATAGATGTGAATGTTCTAGCAATATAGAATGTTCTGTTCCTCTCAGATCTGGTGTTAGTTTCAGTCTAATGGGATGTTTAAAAATTGTCTCAGACAGTCATTCTCTATGTCTTCTTACTTTAGATCCAGAAGTTTAGTGTTTTCAGTATTTACTTAGAAGCATCCTGATGAATGAATGCAGATCATCTTTGGCTGTGAGATGCATTTTTCTAGTGGGAAGAACAGGAATGTGGTTAAGAGGAGGGGTGGTTAAGTAGGAGAAGTGAAAGGTGTGTGTACTTCCTGCACAGGCTTCCTGGATGTATCCAGTGAGTGTGCCCAGATGTGCACCAGCCCGTCACCCTGGACTGTCATGAGCAAAAACCTCAGGAGGGTTGAGTTACTCCCCTTGCTGTTGAAGCTCAGTGGGAGATGTTGCAACTCTTCTGCCCTTTTGCTCAGATATTTTCTGCAGGTCAAGTAGTCACACTCCCTGACTGATGTGGTCATGGCCACTGTTAAGGACCACACATTTGGTGTTAGCTGTGAGTGCTGTGGACTTGCTTGGCTTCACCACCTGGAGTAGCTTCTCTGATTTGGAGAGCAGTACTAATGAAGGTAAAAGGTGCAGGGGTGGTGGGCAATTAGAAGAGAATAGGGACATCCTGGATATCTTATCATGCATGAAAGCCACGTGTTCCAATTCCTTGCCCAAAGAAAAAAATTTAAAAGTAAGAACAGCTCTTTCAAATGGTGGAATTACTTATTATTTTTAATGCACCTCACCAGAGCCTGGCTAGGTCAAAGGACAACAGTGCTGTGCCAGGCGTGGGGAACAGCTGTGGTATGGGGTTTTACCAGCAGCTGAACCTTTAGAGCTGCTTGCAGTGCAGGGTCTGCCAGCCACATCAGGGGTTGGGTNAATGGGGGAACATCAGAATAAACCATCAACATCAAAACCATAAACAATAAATGAACAGAATAAAAAAATATGAGCTGCAACAATTTTGTATATTCTGTGGCTAAGACTGGTGATAATTTAAATCTTCCTTCATTTACTATAATGTTTGCGTTAACTGCACATGGAGTGATAGTCCAATTTCCTAGAAAGGCTCCTTGGAACCGAATGTATGCTTACGTACTTCTTGCTGTGATGTGTGCTTTGCTCATTGTACTGTGAAGCAAGGAGAGATTTATTACCATAATTTTACTTTTTTTTTTTTCCACTGCCCTTTTAGGAGTTTCTTTAAAGCCTTTTCACTTATTGGAGAAACTCAGGAACGAGAGAGAGTTTTAATCCACTTCTCCAGCAGATACTACCAGTGCAACCCTAACACCATTTCCTCTCAAGGTAACTTTGTTTCTGATACTGAGGTCTTTTGCTTGTTGCTGTCTTCCTTCATTCTCACCTTCAATACCCATACCCTCTATGCCTGGAAAATGAAGCTATATAGTCACTGTACCACACTTTAGAGACTGTCTCTGGTAAGCGTCAAAAGCCTCAGAAGAAATGGTGTTTAGTCCTTCTCAGCGTAAATCCTCCATTGTGGCACCTCCAGATTTGTCCTCAGTTGTAGTTTCTGGTCTCGCTGGCTTCAGTGTGTGGATACTTTTACTCCAGCTGCGCTTGTGTGGACAACAATAGGTCCCATGTCAGGTGGAAGAGAGGCTGTTTGCTTTCTGTGCTCCATTCAGCGCTTGTGTCTGCATGCATTGGCATCAGGCGTGCCAGTTCTTGCCAGTTGTGGGGGTGAATTTTGGGTGCTGTATCCAGACCCTGGCATGGGTTCATCTCGAGCAGCTAACATCAGTCAGAGTGCTCCTCCTTGCCAATGTTTTCAGTCAGTTTGGAAATAGATGATGGAAACAAACAAGCACATAGATCAAACCTGAGAAAACTGGGATTGCATAAGAGAACAAACTGTCTGTTGGCATAACTGCTGTATTCAGCCAGACATGCTGGCAGAGCCTTGTGGCCCTCTGGTCGCAGCACATGCTGATCACACACTGAAGGAGGAGGATGAAAAAGAAGGCAGTCGTAGGTTTAGCTGTACCTTTAGTTTCAATTGTAAGTGAGAAGGAGCTGCTATGCTTGGAGGTCCCGCTGCACCTCCTTACCCCTTGCTTTGTGACCTACCCCTGTTGCAGTGAGATGATGTTTGAGCACTTCACACCTCTTCAGCTTTACTGGCTGTCATGCAGGGGAGGGAAAGAGCTAGGAGTAAGACAGGATCTCCTTCTGTGCTGTCTCCATCCTCTGCCTATTGCCTTTCTTATTTCAAGACACTGTAGGTGGTCAGGTAGAACAAGTGTGTCATGTCCAGAGTGAAATAATGACTTGCCTAATGATGTGGCTGCCTTACACTAGTCCAGAGTGCAAGAGGGAAATTATGACTTTGGACCCTGAGTAAGCATTTAAATCCTGCACACTTAACCCAGGATCTTAGTACTGTGTGCATTTTGGGTACCACAATATTGGAAAGATACAAGGCTATCAGAAAGTATCCTGGAAAAGGATGTGAAGATGGAGAAGGGTCTAGAGGGGGAAGCCATGCAAACAGCAGTGAGATCACACTGCACAACACTCACAACTCACATCACTGAGTTTTCAGAACCTGGAGAAGAGGAGACTGAGGGGAGACCTCATTGCAGTCTACAGCTTCCTCCACGAGGGGAGGGAGAGTGACATCTCTTCTCTGTGACAGGAGCTGAGGGAATGGCCCAAAGTTGTTTCAGGGGATGTTTAGGTTGGCCATTAGGGAGAGGTTCTGCTCCCAGAGGGTGGTTGGGCTCCCCAGGGCAGTGGTCACAGCATTCAACAATGCTCTCAAGCACATGGTGTGATTCTTAGGGATATCCTGTGCAGAGCCAGGAGTTGAACTTCATGATCCTTGTAGGGTGCCTTCTAAGCTTGCTTGGAAAGTTTATTCAGAAAGGGCTTAAAGTACTTTTTCCTGAGGAGGACACAAGGACTTGACAGAAGTTCCTAGATTGTTCACAACCGAACTTTCCTAGCAAACCTTAGAAGTTCAGGAATTTGGCAAAATTTTGAACAAACATTCAAAATAAAGCATTTCACAGAGCATTGACTTAGCAAAGTTTATTCATCCAACCTTAACTACATATTTCAGAAAATGGGAATTAGGAGTAGAAAAGAAGAAAAAGAGACAAAAAGAGTGAAAAACAAGATATAGATGCTGCCCTGGATCCTAGTGTGGTTTCAGCTTCCATAAAATCCAAAGATGATAGGGACACAGTCACATGTGCTGAGGTCTGCTCTAGCTTCCTGTGGTAAACAACCCCCAGATGGGCTTCCATTCATCTGGCCACCCCAGGGCTTGACTGGGGCTCCAGGGCAAGGTGTGGGACATTGCTTTCAGTTTGCCAGTCATTGGTGGCAGTTCTGAACTACAAGCACTAGAGAGTGTGGTGTGGAACAGTGCACCATCCTATTTTCTGCAGAGCTGCTCCCCCTACACACACATTTCAGCTGTTTTGAGCCAGTATTTCATTTTTTTTTTCAGTCTCTCAGTCCTCCAACTCTATTCTGTGGTTCTATGGATCTGGCTTATTGCTGAGAGCCTTGGCCACAGGACCAGGTTAGGACCCCTGGAGTGCTTTCTACCCAACATGGAGCCAAGGCAGCATAAATAACTGACTGTGCTTCTCCAAAAATAGGTCTAATTGATCTCTGAATGAGGGCTGAGCCAGAGGGAGAGAAAAACAGTATGCCATGCTGCACCTACTCTTTACACAAGAACAAGTGTATTTTACTTTTCCCTTTCTGCACTGAAGTAAATGAAGAAGTTGTTGATTCAGACTGTAATATTGGTATTAGCAAGCTAAGAGAGTGATAGCGTGTTTTCCTGGCTTGCTTGCCTCAACCATGGGTGCTGCAAGACAGTTTTGACAGTTACTAAAAGATGAAAGAAAGACTGTTCTGGTTTGGCAGCTGTGTGATGACCTCATTGTTCATTTATTTAATTATGTGTGTTTCTTGATAAAACAGATTCTTATAAAGGAAACAGACTCAATTAGTCTGCGAGTGTCAGTTTCAGCTTCTTAAAGGTCCAGATGTGGTTTTGCATGTGACTCTGGTTATTTCTCTTTCTGCAGATGGAGTTCACTGTCTCACATGTGCCATGATGCTGCTGAACACAGACCTACATGGCCATGTGAGTATGCACAGCTTTGTGTAGACTGCTCCTATCCACACCATGCTGGGACAGGATGGTCTTGTGGCAGTCCCCGTGCTGGTGGCAGCCTTCTAAAAGCCCCTGCAGATGGTAAACAGTGAGAAGACTGCACTCCCAGGCTGTTGTCCTGGGAAGGCCTTTCCTGCATGCCTTGATCAGTCATGTGTAAGCTGGCACTGTGTGTGGCATTGCTGTAATGTCTGAGCATCCTCCCTTTCCTCAGGCCTGTCTTTCTGGTGTGCTTACCATCCTTCCTGCAGCCAGCCCTGACTGGGAAGCTGTACTTGGGATTGGCTTCCCCTTTACAGTATGTACAAACATGTGGGAAGGCAGAATAAAGATGGGAGGTGAAGAAGTTCTGGGAAGGTCACAAGGGTAAGGTGGTGTTTGCAGGCATT
This sequence comes from Sitta europaea, assembly GCA_013400255.1. Taxonomy (NCBI): domain Eukaryota; kingdom Metazoa; phylum Chordata; class Aves; order Passeriformes; family Sittidae; genus Sitta; species Sitta europaea. Next base: position 49,328 of record VXBS01001459.1, read on the forward strand.
CAGTTGCAAGGGACAGATCTGATGGAAGCAGTGTTTTGCACAGACAAATGATGGGTGTGCTCAGAGCTAGGAGAATGAAGGGGTGATGTGGGCATGCTGAGTGGGAGCCCTGTGTTCCTGCACTGCACACCTCTCCCCACTGCCTGCCTTGGTGAAATAGAATTCTAGTTTGAATACTCTTAGTTACATTGCTGCAGGGTGCTAGCAGCCTTAGGATGGGTATTTCAGCACCCATGGTGCAGTACACCTGCTATGCAAGGTATTCCCATGCTGATGGGAGGCTCCTCTGCCCTGGAGTCAGGATGGAGTGTGTAAAAACACAGGGAGCATGGCATGACAGTGTGCAAAAGTAGTGACGTCAGCCAAGTGGCTCTGGGGCTTGTCTCTGGCCCTCCACTGCACTTGCTAGGGCTCTTCCAGGATGGTGTCCCTTGGGAAGTCTTATACATTAAGGGTGTTGGATTGGGAAGCAGGACATGGAGGCACCCTGGGTCTGCCTCAGTGGGCTGCTTAGCCCCTGTGGGGGTGCACGTAATAAAACCAAGACTTGAGAGTTCACAAGGAGTTATAAGACCCATCTTCCATTAATTGAATGCTTTTGTCTGAAGGTGGTGGAAGCAGGAGGGGGTAGAGAGTTGTGAAAAATTCTTTTCTTTGAAGCCTTAGCCTTCCCTACTGAAGGGTGTGTCAGTCATGTGTGAGTGAGAGTGGTGAGTCCAGGACTGTGCCCCAGTTTGTATCTTAATGCACATGGCTTCTCTTGAGCACACCTGAGTCTTTCTGAACAGGTATCCCAGTCCACAGAGTGGTTAACAGCCTGGGGCTCTTGCTTTACAGCCTGCCTGGCCTCACAGTCCAGGGAGAGAGACCAAATAATGGTCGTACATTGGCCTGACAGCAATTCCCATTGCTCCTTGTGATGCTTTAGTGGGCCCTACTGTCTTCCCTAAGTGCTGGAATAAACGATCTGGCTCTGACCCATTGTTGCTGCTGCTGACCCTGGTTGTTGCAGTGTGTAATTTTGGAAGGTTATCCCACTGGCAGTTGACAGTGTGTTGTTATGTGTATGCATCAGTAGTATTTGACAGACTCCTGCTTGTATTATGTCCATGGCTGTGTCATTGTATTCCCTCCAACCCCTCTGATTTCCTCTAATTTTGGTCTTCCTCTTACTGCTTTGCATTTTTCCACAAAGGTGGCAAGTTTGGCATTTTTGACTTGGAATTCAGCCTTTGCAGATATGCCTAATTGTCTGTTTCTTAACAAAGATAATGCTTTGCCCCAGCCTTACTAGATTCTGCTAGAGCAGGAAACAAATGAATCACAGGGGTTTGTCTATACACTAAGATCTTTTTTTTGCTGACCTACTGATCATAAGCACAGACACTTCTATTTCACAGTCAGCTCCACTGCTTGTAGGGCTGTAATGCATCTGTTCTGCCTTCAGTTCCTTTACTTGCCTTTAACTCTTGTAGACAAACTCTTACGTATCCCCTTAATTTTCACCATCTTGCCACACTTCTGTTTGTAACTAAACAGTTTTTGCTAGTCGTGTCTTGAAAATGCATGCTTTCTTCTTTGCGCAGAGGTCATCACCCACATAGGTGCTAGAGAGTTTTGAGGTATCTCTAGACCGCCAGGCACATCTTCTGGAACCCTCTGTGGCACTTTGTGGAGATGATAGTTTTGGTCCTGAAGCAAAACAGCCATTTGTCTGTAATGCCACATTGCTCTTGGCTTTGGTCAGTGTGGGGAAACTGCAAACTGATGGGTGGAGGAAACAAATAGAAGTAGGCTGAAGTTGCAGGGAGAAAGGAAAGCACTTGTAAATTTCCTAGACCAGCTCCAGCCTGCACCTGACTGAAGTTACAAGCTGTGTTCTATAAGCTTTGCAACCACAGAGCCAGGATTACAGTCCATCTGTGCTGTCAGGAGCCATTCTGTTGTGGGAAATCATGAATTGTTCAGGGTTAACTGCTTGCCTTCTTTCTGTGGGTTTGTGCTAGCCACAGGCTGTGGGATCTTCCTTATTGGCTAGGTGAGGCTGATGGCTAGGATTTGTTGGTTTTCCTGATCATACATTATGGAAGGAAAATAGAGGATATGCACTTCAAGCTGTCATGTAACTCTTAGCATTGAATTACCTGTATTACCATCTGGTGCCATTCAGTCCTGTGCTAATTTGGGCTCCTGCTCCTAGCTGAAGACAGCTCACACAGAGCTCTTCTGCTGTGTTTCTACAGACAGAGCATGCCCTGACAGTGGAAAAGTCTTCACTTCCATCTCCTGACTGACAGTGGTGCTGTCCTCAAAGATACTATGATTATCACGGAGCCCTATTTTCCCCTCTGTGTGTACCACATTTCAGAGCTCATCTCAGGCTGCTTTCCTTTCCTCAGATGTTTTTAGTGTCCTTTTTCATCAATGTAGTGGTGTGGTTGCCTATTCACAAGGCTCTCTGCATGCTAAGCAGGGGCCTTCCAGCGCCGGGAGGACCGAGTACAAACACATTCTCTGAGGTGGGATGGAGATGGGGATTCAAGAGTAGTTTAGGGCAGCCACAAACCTCTGGATGTAGTTTGGCTCCTACACAGTCATGGACGAACAGCCAAACTGTTCTTTTCCATTTTTGGCTTATTTGGGCAACTTTCAGTCTGAGATTTACACAGGAAGATAGAAAAGAGAGTGAGCCTATGGAAATGTCAAAGCAGGATCAGACCGTGAATCAGAAAAGGTAATGGCCATGCCTGGGCATTGCATGCCAACTCAGGGCAGTTGCCCCTGAAAGGGAGCGTTGGAAATTGTAAGAGAGAGGTCTAGGAAGCGCCTCAGTCACGTTTCCTGGTGGTCCACAGCAGATTTAAGTAGAGCTTTTCCATCAGAGACTGGTAGTGCTTCTGGAGACATAGGGATCTAAGGCACCATGCAAACACCAGAGATCTTTATCATTGTCCTTTTCATTACCCCCAGTATTAAGCTGGTATTTTGGTTTTTTTTTTTTTGGGGGGTGGGGACTTTGGGTACAAAAGTACTTTCTCTCTTCTAGCTATATGCATACAAGGACACTCATGAGTAATCTCATCAATGCTTTCTTAGTGCTGCCTTCCTTGGGCTTAAAGGAGAGCAGGAAGATGCATTTAATCTGATGTTGCTAGTTCCTGTCATTTTGTAAAGCACCAGGAATATGATGTTGTATTTCTCTGACACTCTTTTCAGAACATTGGGAAAAAGATGACCTGCCAAGAGTTCGTTGCTAATCTCCAGGGGATGAACAATGGCAAAGACTTCCCGAGAGGGCTCTTGAAGGTAAGGAATTAACTACAGGGTGTGGGTTTCATTTCTACTGAAAGATGGTTCAAAACAGAACACCCATCTTGCATTTTCTGAATCTTAATTGTGAAACATGACGACTGATGGGCACATTTCTCCTCCCAGAACATATATAATATATATAATGTTTATTCTCTTGTTTTCTCCCTTGCCTTCACTTGATAGTGAAGGAGACTCTCTGCAGCACAGATGGGCAAAACTGAGCTGCATCAGGTCTCACCCCAGAGCTGTGTGCCTTGTAAACTCCTGTGGTCATGCCAGCCTAGAGTCCTGTCTCCTGATTACAGCAGACAGAAGCAGCCAGTTGGCTCTGAATGCAAATGCATAAAGGCTAAGCCTGATCTCCTTGTACAATCTGGAAGGCGTGTGTGTTTTTTCATCAATGGTGCTTTAGGGTATTCACATTAGAGCTGGAGATGTAATTTCAGATTATAATGTGCTGTCTGGCACACACTGCGTTGCTTCACCTTTTGTTCATTAAGTTTGTGCCAGGAGTTAAATCTGAAGAATGGGGGAAGAGACTGAACAGAACAAACCTTGTTTTGTTGTCAATAGTAATGAGAATGTTTCGCTTTTTTTTTGTCTGATTGCTAGCGTGAAACAGCACTTTGTTTAAATGAAGATAGGTGCGGATACAGGAATTGGAGTTCTTTTTTTTATTTTTTTTTTTAATTGAAATGAATGAGAATAAGAGGCTGCCACATCTGGGAGCTGACCCAATGCCTGCTGAGCAAACCAAATGAGTTGCCATCTCTTGTTTGGGTTTTGTGACAGGACCGTTGTGAAATACAGACGTACCTGCATCGTTGAAAGCAGCAGTTTGTCTTCTAGTATTAGTAATTTCTTCATTTTCTTCAGGGAGCTTTTTGTTGGGCCCTCCTGCTTCAGTTCTTATTAAGTAATTGGGAATATAAACTCAACTCCCCTTTATTTTAGATTCAATATCTTTAATTTTTGAATCTGTATATCTGTCAGCAGCTACACTTAAATTATTTTTCCCCCAAGGAATCTCATTTCTCAGTTTGCCATAGAGGGGTGTGTTGAGATTAATTTGCAAGCTAATTACAGCCCTTACTGAATAAATAGATCTCCAGATTGTGTTTAAATAACCTGAGTGTACTGACAAGAGACTTCCACTGGTGCTCACCTGCTGTTTGTTTTCCTGCTGACAGAATTATGCAGTCTGTGTGTTTAGTGCTTGCCTCCTAATGCTAGGGATGTCTGACTCTTCACCCAAAGCAAGTACCAAGGCTCCAGAGTTTTGGGAAGTAGACAGACATAAGAAGTTTGGTGTTGGTGTCCCACTTTGCTTAAGTGGCCCTTTTCTGTGTGCTGCCTTGATGTCTTGGGGACAGAGGTGGCACCCAGCTTCAGTTTCACATCTGGCTTGTCTAAAGGTTTGATAAACTGACCCTTGTTTTTTAATTTATCAGTGTAGGGGAGTGGAATGAGTATGAGTAATTGTGCTACTGTGTTCACAGCAGCCATGCTACCAGTAAATATGCAATTGCAAAGATGTAGCAGAAATTAATTTTTGCATTAGTCTTAAGAAATTAGATTCACAGCGCCCTGCTTCAGCACAGCACCAAAGTGCATGTGGCTTGCTGCTGCATTAGCTGCGTAGCCACTGAGCATGGGTGAGGCTGCAAGCCTCCTCCCTGCATCTTTGGCCAGCCACCTGGGAGAGGAAGTGCAGATTCCACAGGGTGGCAGTGTGTCCCTGTGGGAGTGAGGTCCTGGGCACCCATTGGTGACTAGTGCAGACCTGTGCCAAAGCAAGTGGGCTTTTCTGTCTCTGCAGGCTCCCCATGTTCTCCTCGTGTTCCTGCTGCACCCTTGTATGAAGCTCTGCTGAGCACCAGAGCAAAGCTGAGCAGTGCTGGAGGGTAAGGAAGGCCAGAGAGAAGAGCTAAGTGTTGTTCATCCAGGGCTTGTGAAGCTCTATGCAGCATTTATTGTGGATCCAACACCCAGAGTCAGGGGTGCAAATGTGAATGCTTGGGCTATCCAGGACAGCTGGCTGACAGGCATCGGTCAAACGTTGCCTTCAGTCAATCCCTTCACCCTGAGTATAGAGTGTGGCCCTGAGTGTTTTGTCTGGGTAGGAAAATAGCACATCAAGGGCCAGACAACAACACATGAGGAGGGACACACTTTTATGTGGTCAGCCTCAGAAAACTTGGGGCATTGGATCAAGTTACTCCTTTCTTTCACCTCTGTGGGGTAGCTATCTCTGAGTTTTATTAAGTTTTTTTCCAACAATGAGAACACTTTTGGTACAAATCACAAGGCCTTCATGACCTGATTCTCTGTGTGTCACTAGTGCATTGAGAACAGATTATTTATTCTGGTTTGAAAGTTGAAATGAGAAATGCTAATGTGATCTTGCTTACCTTGTGTCTTGCTGTCTGTTCATTTAATGTTGAAAAAGGTTTTGCTTTTGTACACCCATCCATCTTGCATAAAGATTCATTGCTTTTCCTTTTTTTCTCACTCCTTTGGTCAGATCTGAGGTTGCTTTTAAAGTTGGGACCCATAAAGACAAATATGCCAAAATGTGATGTAAAGTGCACTTCCCCCATGAAGTCTGCTTGTAGTATTTATGTATTCATCAAATTTATGTGTAGAAAGGGAAGCCATGGCTAGGATCTCCCTCTTTGTAAAGAATACAAAATCAGTCTGACATTTTGGTAGTGTCAAGAACCTCATGATAACAGTGTAGAAGTGGTTTCTTTCTCACATGCTTGTACCAGCTTTAGTCTACTGTAGTGATACCATTTTCACAATGATACGCCAGGGAATTGTACTGCATGACCACAGCCTTCTTCAAAGCTGGACTTTACAAGATTTTCTGTAATGAGGAGATTGGTTTAGAAAGAACCCTAAATAAAGTGCTAGTATGGTGCTGGCCACAATATTTTCCTCTGGTCATCTCGAGACAAGGTTTGTGGGAGTCCAGGACGGTGGCAGTAACAAAGCCTTTCATATGTAAGAAGAGAAAATATCTTCTGTGGTCCACAGAGAAGCTGCAAGAAGGCATCACTGAGGAAATGGATCCCTGCTTTTGTTAGGCAGTGTTCTGGGAGGCATACTCTGTTGTTAGACTGTGTTTAAAGTACCATCTGTCCTGCATAAGTAAATGTTCTCTGCGTTTACAGTGTCCAAGATATCTCATTCATGGAATCATAGGCATAACCCAACCGCTGGCTGGTAACGGGGCTCCCCCATGACACGAGCACTGGATGTGGGGAGATCATACATACCTGGCTGTGTGTCTTTTGGTGAGAGGTGGTAGCTCTTCACTGACCTATTATACCGTCTTGGAACCTCCATCACACTGAGGTGCCTGGGGTGCTCTGCAGACACTTGGCTAGAGTCATCCTGTCAGGGGCTGCTGATGGAGATAAGATGCCAATCCTGCATAAAATACCTGATTTTTCTCAAAGGCTGTTTTATGGGTAGGTCTTATCACCTTCAGAAGCACTGTAATGAAGTGACCAAATTAACTTGGAGTTGCTGGTGTTGAACTCTTCTGAAGAACCAGTCCTCCTTAATTTCCTAAATGATCAGAATTCTTGATCAGGATTCCTGGGATATTCAATTTCCTATAGAAGCTGCAGAGTAGGGTTTATCTCATGTTGCTGTCAGTTCCCTGCACTTTAATTAAGGGTTTTTTTTTGCCACTGTCTTTCTGTCTCCTCTCGATCTCCCTCTCTTTTTTTTAATTCCCTTTGAAAGCCCTCCAGAGCAAACACTCACTTTAAAGAGAATTACTGGCATCCATTCCAGTCATTTCAGGCATTTAGCAGAGAGAATGAGTATCAGGTGTCTAACTTCCCCCTGCAGAGCCTCAGCCCCCCTTTACGGGGAGGAACTCACACTAATTGGACTGCTGTGTGTGCCCTAATTGCTCTCATCAGCAGTCTCTGTACTTCATCCTTTTCATGGCTTTCTGGCAGGAAATTCCCACCTTCTTGGGAAACCTGGTGAAGTCGGGGAGATGAGGGTAGTGTGACAGCATGCCAGGAGGATGGCATTGTCTGCTGTAGCACCCTGTAGCAGTGGGCAGAGGAAGGAGAAGATCAAGTGTCTTTGCTCCACTAAGAGAGAGCTCTGCCTCTTTGTTTCTTCTGCAAAATAAAGTTTTTTCTCTTAAAAACACTTCTGTTTGCAATAGTATTTTTGGGCCATTTCTTATCTGTATGAAATAGAAGATCTGTTACGGAAGGCCCCTTTTAGCTGCTAGGAGACAACAGAGTCTAATCTGGCAGTATAAAAGTCACAGAATGTAGAATGAAATTATCAATCCTTGTCTTAAACAGTTGTCTGTGAAAGCATACTTTCACTGTCAGAGGAGCCACAGATCCATACTGACTGTAGGGAACACCCAGCTTGTCTTCACTCTTCTTCATCCTTGCTGAGAGCCTTCTTGCCATGATAATCTTTGTTTCCTTCATCTTGGAGATTTTTGGGTGTTGTCATTAGTTCTATTCAAGAGAAACAACCATTTAAAGCATGCCTGTGCAGAACTGAGAATTGGACCAGGTTATTATGATGTATGTCTTGCTTTGTGTCCCTCGAATTACAGAGATTCATGACATCCTCTTACCCTGTTGAAATGCGAATGTATTTTCTTCTTGCATTTCAGGAATTTATCTCATATAAAAAGAAAAATTTTCTAAAGTTCATATAAAAAGAAAAATCCATAATCTATTTTTTTTTTCAAGTTCGATAAATGCAGATACTGAGTTGAAGAAAGCCGCATAGCAAAAGCCTAATACCAACTGTGTGTCTTAGCAGAGAAAGCAGAACTTTAATCAAGGTTAAAACAAAATTTTTTGAAGGTTATCCAAGAATTAGGATTACTCTGCATAGTCTAGGGGTGATATGAGGGATTGCTTATCTGTCTAGGAGGCAGGCTGGATTTTCAGGATGGACCTGCTCTTTAGCAATCTGCATTTCTTTGAATTATTTTTGCTCCTTCAACCTTTCGCCTCTTTACTTTCCAATTGTTATTCAAAAGATCTCACCTAGCCTACTCAGCTTTTGTGTCAGTAAGGACTGAAACCCAAGCAGAGTCAGCTAAGAATTTCCATTGCTACTGGCTGCAATTATGTGGCTCAATACCAGCCTCATAATGAACATTTGGGGGGGTTAATTTTCATCTGTGGAGGCAAGCTGTCTGTAGTGTCTTGTCCAGGTTGATCAGACAAGGGAATTTGGCTTCTCCAGCCTGTCAGATAGCCAAGGCCGTCACTTGTCTCCTACTGTAACTGAAATGCATAGCAGGTCCCAAGGATAAATGTCAGCTGTCAAGTGTGGAGGATACAGACTGGTAGTCTCCAGGAATGATGCACTCTGCTACTTTAAAAGAGGAATTTTGGGCTCTTTTCAGACTGGGAATTCTCTAATACAATGTCACACATACATTTTGGTCCTTATGACATATTACTCCCACCTCCATGTAGGTAGAAAACAAATTCTGAAAAACATTCTTTGATCTTCCACCCACTGATCTGCTTGAAATTTAAGTTCTGTGCTGCATCTCAAGGGAAGGAAGAGTAGGAATATAATTTATACCATATTTTAAAAAAATAAAAAAGAAGAAGAGAGAACATTCCTTCCACCAGCTTTAGTATTATTGCTGTATAAATCTTTGGTACTCCTTCCTTTTGTTTGTCACCACACTTTTCAAATAGCATTGGACTATTCTCTCTGTGACCCAGTTACACTGGGTAACTGGTATTAGGCTGTTCCTTAAATTCATGAATTGTTTTCTCCTTTCCTGTGATATTAAATGGAATATTTCGTTTCCTTCTGAGGTCACGCTTTCATGAAAGATTAAGTATTCACAAGATCCTTGTATAAATATGGGGCAAATTCAAGGCACCAGTTTTCTGTTGTGTTGACAGATGGGTTCTGGAAGGTGTCAAGAGAGGTAGGAAGGATTCTTCTCCCACTTCTCCCTACTGTGTCCCCTCTCTTTCTTTTTTGCTCCCTTCCTTTTGCCCTCTTCCTTCCTTCCTCCACTTCCTCACCCCCTCATTTCCTTGCCCTCCCTTTCCTTTTCCTCTTTTCCTTTTTGTTGATGTTGAGTTGTGTTTGTTATGTGAGTCAGAAAGAAGCCTTGGAGGGTGGGGGTTTTTTTGTATTTTCTTTTTGTGGGTTTTTTTTGGGTTTTTTTTGTTTTTTTTTTTTTTTAGTGCAGCTCTCTAGGGTCATGGATTTATTTCAGTGGTGTTGACTCTAGGCCTGCTCAGTGCACGGACAGAGGCAGAGATTGTTTGCAGCTGATCTGAGATAGCTTGTAGATTTTGCATCACTTCTTTAATAACTTTCCTGTGGGTTTCTGGCACACCTATGCAGAATTTTAGGGTTTTGATACTTTTATGGATTTTTTCAAAGTGTTGCTGTTTTCTGTAGCTGTGTTTGTCAGCTTTAACTTAAGGAACTTGGTGATCTGTGTTAGTCTGCCTACTGTATAGCTCACTTAATTTCTGTGAGCTGTGTTGACAGCAGATGATAATTCCTAAAAGGAGGAATTCAAGAAGAGGAACTTTTCACCTTGGATACTACAGTGCTTTGCCAGGAAGTAAAACAGCTACTCTGTGAAACAGCTGTTTTCAGATCTGCTGCAAGGAACACGAAGATGGCTGAAGGCATCTCTTCACTTGCAGTGTTAATCAGGATAACAGGGTACATGATTCCTTTGCATCCCTGTTACTATCCAATGGCTTGTTTTCATTAAACCTGTGATCTGTCATTCTCAGCAGGGCACTTACCTTAGGAGTAGATGTACAAGATGCAGCGTGGATCCCAGAGATACAGTGATACCAGGATTCATTTGATCTTCCACCAGTTGTTATGGTTTTGTCATTCTGCTTACTTCTAGGAGCTGCTGGTTGTGGATGCTTTTTTAGCTTTCCTCTCTTGTAATCTAAACCAGAGATAGTTCAGTTGTCCTCATGTCATCTGTCATTCTCCCACCATTCCAGCTGTTACCCTGCTAAGATTCCTGTTGACCTGGTTGCTTGTGCATATAGAAATGAAGTGGTTGATGTAGTATTTCTGCTGTTCAGAGGAGACGTTTAGATTTAGTCTTGTCAGTTCCCCCTAGTCAGCAGACCTCAGAAATTGTTATCTTAATATTACAGAAATTTTACTGTTGATCAGTTTTAAGCTCTAGTTCTGTAGCCATTGTGTAACAGTAGCTTATCCATCAGAATTAACTTTCCCCTTCCTTCCTGTTTTGGGGAGAAGGGGAAAAAAAGATGAAAGAAAGATGGAGGATGAAGGAAAGATTTAATGTTGTTTATTTAGCAAACAGCATTTAATGGCAACATTAAATAGTTCTGCCTTTCTGTGCTACAGAAATATGCTACTGGCTTTTGAAGGTATATTTTAAGTAATCTATATGCATGTGTTTGTGTATTTTGTCAGCCTGTGTTGTTTGTATTTGTCATTTGTCATCATGCTTAAATGACACTAATGGATTCTTGTGACTTTGTTTGAGGACATTTGAGTTCTTTAGATACGGTAATGTGGTCCTTAGGTTTGTACCCCAAAAGCCAATATTGAATTTTACTTTGAATTCTGCAGTTTTTCTTCTTGTGTTGTTGATTCACTGAATGACATTAGGAAGACCAAGCAAGGACTGAGTACGTTTTGCCTCCCAGGGAAACTTGACTGGTGGGAGGAACAGATGGGAAGGAGCTTATTTTAGGGTAAGTTGGAACAGCTGCCCATTTCCTTTATAGGTGATGGGGTCTGACATTGTAAAGAAAAGCTTTTATATGTTTTTGTAAGGTTTTAAAAGGATGAGATAGAAGGAACAATAGAGACTCTTGGTTTTCTGCTCCTGCATCTGTTTTGACCCAAAAAGTTTAAAATTTTCCTGCTGGTTTATGGTTTGTTCCTTAGAGGAACTGATAGGGAAGGTCCCTGTATATGGTCACAGTCCTTTTGGTCACCCCAGTGGTGTCACTGATTAAACAAATACTTAAATCCTTCCCCTTTCCTACCACCTCTTTGCTGACCTCTGAACAAGAGGAAGATCCTGAATTCTTGACACACTTGGAGTGTGGTCAGCTCTGATTTTTCTGATACTGCACAGCTTTTTCAGCCCATCTTTAAAAATGTCCCTTCTATCCCTCTATTTATGTTAACAAAACACTTTTCCCTTGGAAATCCCTGTTGCTCAGTTACAGACATAAATCAATCCTGTGTGCATACTAATTTCTAAAATGGCAGGTCTTCTCTAATGTTGAAGCATGATCTTTCCCCAGAATAACAGTCAGTGTGTACACAGAGTACTGGCTTAATCAGAAGTAGAAGATTGTATTATCACTTGCAGATGAAAGTCAGGGACACTGATGAAATCTAAACTCAATCCCCAGTCTGAAGATACTTAAGGTTTCAAATGTGTGATCTCAGGAGGCTCTCTTCGGGAGAGTGTGAGCTGAGAAGTGTTTTCCGTACTCAGTTGAAAAAAAGAGAAAAGAACATCCTGTCATCCTTGGAGTTTTGGACTGCTGCAGAAACAGACTTGTTCCTTTCTGAAGTTCCTGTCCTACCTGAGGATCTGCTAACTTCAGCTCACAGAATGCTAGACGACCTGCTGCAGTTAGGCAGCAGTGATGGTGCTGTGGGCAACAGAAGTGAAATACCGCTTTGATTCAGTCTAGCTTGTGTTTAATAATAAAATTGCTATGTGTAATTGACACTGGCCTAGGCCTGTGTATGATATTTAGGGAGTATAATTATTTCAGATGTGTTGAGGGTGCTTGGGGAGTTTGCCATATAAATCTGAGAGCAAGGATCTGCTAGGCAGGGGGCTGCTAGGATAGAGAGTGATTTGTGGCCATTTACATAGCAACTGTCAGGACCTGCTGCTTAGCTCATCTGGAGTGGTTTGACTGCAGTGCAAATTTCCTCTAAGAAGAGATTTTCTTTGAAAAGCTTTCCCACAAACAGCGGATAATTTCACATGGGTGAAGTAACATAAAACCTTTTTTGCAAAGTGGCAGAAGTAACTCAGAGCATGATTATTGCCAGAGAAAAAGTTTCCTTTCAGTTATCCTCTAGCGATGACAGGTTTGTGCAAAAAAGGGGTGCGTTTGGGATTTGATCTTAATGTATGAGGAGGGTTGGGTTTGCTAGATCTGACTGTTAAGGAAATAAAAATGTATTTTTCTTGTTGGCCAGAAGGGGAGATATCTGTGCCTCAAGCAGGATGGAGGCAGAATCTCTGAGAAATCAGAAGTTTCCCACCCCAGGGATAGTTTTTGTGTTGATATTTAGGTAACCTGTTCCAAATTTCACTGACTATTGTCCTTCAGCAGAGTCCACACCTACTACAATATGTGAGAAGGATATGCACCTTGTAGTGTCCTTGGGGGAAACATGAGCAAAAGGTTAATGCTATCAGAAAGGGTGCTGCATCCCAGGGAGACAGCAGCATCTTTTATGAGCAGAAATGCACCTAGGACTATCATGTGGCTCTCTAGCCATTTGTCCTGTAAGGACATACATTCCTGATGGCAAGAGACTGGGAAGTTGTAACCAGGGGGGAATGTCTACTCAATTCATATGCATCTCATTTTCCCTTGGGTGCTGTTGGGTGCACGACATGGGGTAAGCAAACTCTCACTTTGCTTTCACGTGGCTTGCCAGACGTGGACTGAGACTCAGATGTGAGTAGAGACTGGAGCCTCTTCACCCGCCTTTTGGCTGCCTGATGTATCTCAGCATGGGACATTCACCTCAGTATGCCAGGGCAGCACTGCCTCATAGCTGCCTGCATTCACAGACTGCATGCTCCCCATGTGTCTTAGTGTGAGTGGGATGAGAACCCTCATGCCCTCCTACAGCCAACACCACTGCTGTTGTCCTTGCCCTCCCGGGTGCTGTGGAGGTATGGGGCAGGCTGCTGAACCTGGTGTTAGCCTTGCTGCAGAGTCTTCCAGCTCTTCATGCACCCTCTGCACAAACTGTTTGCCTTTTCTGGGTTTGGGACAACGTCCCCATTGCCCACTTTTGCCTTGCTGCTCACACAAGCTGCTCCGCCTGTCCAGTATGTGTTGGCAGCTGTCGTGATCCTATGCTGAGCAGAGCAGAGCAATCTCCCTCTCTCTCTCTCTCACACTGGAGTACGTTGCCATGGCAATGCACAGTCTGCTGCACTCTGGGTCTCCAGGAGCCAGAAATGATGGTGCTTTTGCAACATTGAGGTAAACATCTCTCTTTTCCCGTATTTAGTGCATCCACCCCTCAGTAAGAGTACCATCTCCTTTTGGCGTCAGCCTCCCCTTGCCCCCTGTGTGAAGGCAGGTGGCTCCAGGCACAGAGAGTGTGCCTGGCCTCTGGAGCCAGGCTCCAGTGGGTTGGGGTGGTGCCTCTGGCAGTAGTAGTGGCCCTCTCATCACTAGGCTGTATGGGTTTGCCACGAGGGAGAAACAGGATGCCACTTGGGAGCTGCATTAGTTGTGGGGTCAGCCACTGGAGCATGCGGTTTGCTTGTGCAGTGGTACGGCTACAGCTCCTCCTGACTGTCGGCTGGGGAGATGAGTCCCTGGGTGCTTGTTCACAACTCTGCCGCTGGTTTGCACTGATCACCTTGGAAAAGTCATCTCTTTTCCCTTAAGCCCCTTTTAGAGGGGGAAAATGGTCTTGCTCTCTCTTGCACCTTGTGAAGGCACCCCGAGGACTCTGGCTAATGAGTGCTAACACTTAGAGTTGAGGAAATTTGCTGATTTGTCTTTCTGGGGCTTGGCAATACTTTGTTATGGTGCCATCGGTTTTCACTCATTTCTCCGGTGCTTTGAGAATCCATCAGTATTTCTCACATCCAGAAGCCTGTGGCTGGCAGGTGATTGAAGACTCTTTTTACAGTGTTCTTTGTTATTGCAGGCAGTAATGAGCATGGCAGGCTGATGCAGGCAGGGAAGTGTGGCTGCGTGAACTGAAAATGAATATCTTGCTTGATCTGCTGGCATTTGTTCCAGCATCTTTCTCTTCACCTCTCTCCCTCTCACTGTTGGTGTGTGTATGAAGGCGGAGTTGATGCCGGAGAGGGGAGCGGAGCAGAGCAGGGGAGGAGTTTCTATCAGCTTTTTCTTTTTCTTTTTTTTTCCTCCCGTCCAGTGACGTGAGCAATGCCTGGAACAATCAGGCTGGCTCCAAACACTGTGCCTGAAGATGCTGGAGAAAACAGCCTAGTGTGCTTTAAGCAAACACTGATTGCTTGAGCCTGGGCTCTCCAGTCGTAACCTTTTCCAGTTCCTCCGCGGGGGATTGGGAAGTTTCATTAGCTTTCTTCTTTCCCATCCCATACACTCACTTTTGGAAATGATTGGAGTTAACAGTGTTCAGAGCACCAGCAAAGTCCGGGTGAGAGCCACAGGTTCGGTGAAATACTCCCGAGAAGAATCTCTCTGGCGGCAGTCCCATCGGTCAAAATCTATGAAAATCTCCAACTCCTCTGAGTTTTCAACTAAAGAAAGCAAGGTAAATGACTAAACATTAATAGTGTTTTGCTTGGTTAGGCATGGGATTGGTGTTGTGAAAAGGTTATGCTTCACAGGAGTTAAGGGCTCTGGATGATCTGCAGTGATCATAGAATTGCTGTCAGGTCATGAAAAAAAAATCTCTGCATTTGAGGAGAGACCTGAAGGTGAAAGAGCTCTGGTGTTATAATGGTCAGTCTTAGTTGAATGCCCTGTCACTGAGCTTGGTGCAATAGTAAACAGGGAAAACTTGCTAGTGGCTGTGCTAGTTGGAGCTCTACTCTTGAGAAACATACTAGTGCTGGCAGGTGATGTCCTTGGGATTATCTATTTAATGGGAATCGTTTTCTGTAGAAAAATAATTTTTACTCCTTATCTACAGCTCTGTGGTTTCATAGGTGTGGGTGCTAGGTGAAAATATTGTCTCACTTGCATGCATAATTAAATATTGATGTCAAGTATTTATTAGGAAGGCACTGCTTGGGCATTTATAGGAATACATTAGTGTATTGTAATGGTTGGTAGCATAGGCTATTCCCAGCTGCTACAGTGACTGTGTGCAGCATCTCCTCATCCAGCCCAGCCCAGTTATTCAGTTCCTAAGCAAACAACCCCCACTCCATGCAGCATCTTTTTTTTTTCTCATCCCTCTCTCCCACACAATAACTGAGAGCCACCCAGGAACTCCTGGCAAGCGCTTTAAGAGCTGTCTCCCTCTCATAGGTGCTCCATGTCTCCAAGGATTCGTATGAACTTTATGCAGTGGCCAAAATGTGCCTCTAAATTCATTCGTATTGCCAGTCGATTGTGACCTTGGGATTAAAAGATATAACCACTTGCAAAGGTGTACTCGATCAGGGTGACATATTTCAAAGCATCAGCCAAGCATTTAACTCTGTCTTGGGTCGATGTACATGCAAAGCAGGCACATGCATGGATCTTCCTGTAGTGTCCCTTCCTTAAATCTCCTATCTGTTCTGTGAGAAACCTCCTCTGCTATGGTGAAAAGACCCCAGTGCTGCACAGTAGTTCCTAGCTTACAGGTTGTAAAGCATTTCAGATTCTGAGCTATGTAACTTAAATCACAGGGTACTGCAACCAGAAATAAATGTAAGTATTTTTTTCAGTTCAGTTCATGAGCCTCTGTTTTCAGGACTAAGAAATAGTGTATTGCTGATCTGGGGCAGAGAAATAGCATGGCCATCATTTTCAGGCTATTGCTGATGCAGTATGTGCTTCTCCAACAAATATCAAAGTAAAGGCTGCATCTTGCAGGTGCTCTGGGGGCCCTGCTCTCGTGATCACTTTCACGCTAAACATGGGAATAATTGCACGGTATTTGGTGGGAGGATTTAAGCATGAAAACTCTCCTGCAGATGGTAAAAACTCATCTTTTGACATTGGATGAATTACTTAATCTCTGTATCTTCCCTCTCCCAGGCTTTGTGTCCACTGTCTATGCATGGTGTAGCACCCTCAGGGCAGGGACTTTTTCCTAGGGATGGTGCCTGACACAGTTAACTACTGCAGTAATGAAAGCTCTGTGTTTATTCCTCTGTGGAATTCACATTTCTTCTTTCTAAGTGCTGTAGGTTGTTATTTGAGAGTTAGCTACTTCTTTTCCTGCCTATCTCAATAAGCTGGGAAGAGCACTGCAGCTTTGTTTCAGTTTGTTGTGCTGTTTCCTTATTTCAAACAAAGGTTTTTGTATCTGTAGGGCGTCTAAGATGTGTAGAAGCTGTGTTATGGAGGGCTGAGAAGATCCCTACATTCCCTTCAGTGGAGCCTGCCTGGTTGATAAGATGACAAGCGGCTTTGCAAGTGATTGATCTTGTGATTTTGGAGAGTCCTGTTCTTTCCATCTCTCTGTTCCCCCTTCTGATCTTTGTCTGCCCATTTATTTTGCTAAGACGTCACTGATTTAGAGAACTGATTTATAACTGAGCTTTGGCTCTTGGATACTGTTGTGTTGGTGGAGGTTGTTAATCTGTAGTGTGGCAAGGGAGCTTTTTTTATCAGTGTAACTGTGCATATGTGTTCATGCAGCACTTCTCAGGGAATGTCTTCAGTTCTAGGCTGGGTGTTTCTGGACAATGATGCCATGTAGATCTCCTCAGTCTTAAGTAAGGTTTGGTTTGTAGATTTGTCTCTTCATATTTCTGTGGGCGTGTTTCCCTCTTGGTGTCTGGACTGCCTTGTATTTTATCTGCTCCCCATATAAAGTGATTACAATGCTCAAGACCTGTTTCTGTGACTGCTTCAGCTGACTTTGGACAGATAGATTTAAACCATTTGTGCCTCAGAAACATACTCCTATTTTACTTTTCACTTACATGACTCAGCCTATTCTGGTAAGCTAGAGAGTATTATGTATCCTCGTACTTTAGTTGATATGAACAAAGCACCAGCATGGTGCCTGCAGATGAGGTCTGACTACTGCCCATGTCAGAAAAGCTAGGTAGCCCAAGTGCCTTGCATCTCCTTGACACACATCAGGGTGTGTCCCTGTGAGGACAGGCTTTAACAGGCTTCACTAAGGGGATGCATCCTGAGTGTGTATTATAGGCAGGTACCACAGCCTTAGGCCAGCAGGAGAACCTGTGAAAAGGATACTGTGAATTCTGTACCATTGTTCTCTGGAGGGCAGGCTCAAGTCCAGACTGCATGCAAGGTGAATTAAAGGATCTTGGGATCATCGTGTGACCCAGCATGCTCAGAAGTCTTTTTTTCTGACAGACTTCTTTTCTGCAGCCAGGGACTGAATTGCCAAGTACTTGTGCCTGTCCTGCCTGCAAATGCACAAGGCCAGTAAAACAGGCTGAATTGAAATAGGTTGTGGTGTTCCTCTATCAATTAGTATTTCTCTAGCCTTTTCTCTATTTTTCTGTAATAATTTAGTATGCTGCCTTTACAATAACACTGATGAAACACTTCAGCAAGTACAGAAGAAAATCTTTTCAAGCAAGCAGTATGTATCAATACAGAGGATGCATTTCTTGTGTGGCATTAATTTCTTGGCTCTCAGGAGCTACAGATAACCATCCTTTTCTGTTGTATGATGATAGATCTGTCACAATCTTTTTTCCCTTTTTTCTTTCTCCCCCTCCCCCTCCCTCTCTATACAAACCAGATTTTTAACAGAGGAGTTTCTCTTAGAAATGTTCTCCTCCAGCTGGTGACGCACTTGAAATTCCCAGGGTGAAATGATCTCCTTTCCTTCCCCCTAAAACATTCCTATCAACCCTATCTCCTCCTACACCAAAACAACATTCATCGGTTCCATATGCTGCTGAACAGCTCTGTGCTGTTTTATGAATAATGTATGCTGGTTTGTTAGAAGAACGTTTGTTGTACAAACCAGTGGAATTTAAAATTGAGAGCAATATCAGCAGACATGCGATGTCATGCACTAATTCACAGGCTTCTTGGGGTACTATTCTGGTATCCTTGCTGCATCCCAATCAGAAGGAGGGAAAATGCATGAGAAATCGAGGGCGTGTGGGCTTTGAATCTGGCAACGAGCTACAGGCACTCAGTAATCAGAACCCTTATCCTCCCCTTGCAGGTGTTACAGATCTGTGCATGAGGACAGGAGAAAATGTCAAGATCTGGGTTTTGAGAGAGGATGGCAAATAGCAGGTGGTGAAGTAGTACAGATCTGTATTCTGAGTGAGGCCTTCAGACAGTCACCTGAACAGCCAGCCAGGAGTGGTATATAGTAACATGTTGCTCCCCATCCAAACCTGGCAGAAGGCAATGGTACAGACCTACGCCCTAGTCCAAAGGATGAGCACACTATCTGCTATTAGGACTCCATGCAGACACATATGATGTCTAGTATATGTTGCCTCTGTAACCTGTTTTATTTTTGTAGATTTCTGCTACTTCGATTGTTTTTTCTCCCTCCAGTAAAGCACATATAGCAGGAGCCAGGGCTGATGCCTGTCTGATTGCTGAGTGACTGGGGAAAGTGCTGTGGCTGAAAGACTGAGCATGTCTTTGCCCAGAGGTCAGAGATCTGGGGCTTCCTTGCTGCTTGGAGTCAACTATGCCGTTGTCAGCCGGAGGTGAAGAAGTGTATCCAGGCACGGTTGCTTCTGGCAGTGGCAGCAGGGAAGTGAGGCAAGGGCCTGGCTCAGACCATACATGCATCCCTGTCCTGGGGCCATCAAAAGCCACGCAGGCTGTCCTCTGCAATGATCAGATGATCATTCCTCCAACAATGACTCCAAAAATGAGGGTGGAACTGGGTGCAAGTAAAGACCATGGGAAACAAGAACTGGAAAAGAGTCTGGGTCATCTCTGCTGTCTCTATGAACTTATTTTTGGTTTTGTCTATTTACTGGCTCACAGCAGGTGTTTCTGGCTCCTCTTCTATGCATGGAGCAGGTGTAAAAAATGTGTGGTGTATTCCTTTCCTTCTTGGCAGGCTTTTCTGCATGGGCTAGTGCAAACAGAAAGTCAGTAGCTTGCTTCAGGAGCCAGCCCTGTGTTGCTTTTCGATGGGAGGAATTGTACAGTGCCTTGGGATCTCTTCAAGCATTTTGCACCCTGCTGGCCAGGCTTTGGGGGCCCTGTGCCTACTTGTAACGTAGATGATTTACCACTCTCAGTATCTGGGTAATTTGCTGTGTCTTTGTCCTTGCATACACACCTGGTTGTGCTTTTCTTTCGTGCACTGCTTCTGCATACAGAGGCTGATTCACAGCATCACTGGCAGCCAGCAGGTGACAAGAGCAGCCTGTTTAAATGGGTCCTGTGGTTCATGCATGTGACAAGATTTTGAGGAAGGTGAGGGTTGTGAATGACCTTTTTTCCTTTGGTAGCTTTGTAAAGTAAACAGGAGTTTTCAGAAGCATTCTCCATAGTTTTGATTTTCTTTCCAATTGGAATAAAAGTACCAACTAGGGAGAGCTTGTGAAAATCTGGGAATTTTGTGGACCTACTTGCTTACCAAAGAGGAAATGGGGGTGGAATTCAGGAGTTTTTTAGAGTTACAGCCTTCTATTTAAAAAGGGAAGTGTTTCTTGCTTAGTTCATGAACAAATACAAACAAGTCTCACAAACAAATAACAAATCTCACTTTTTTTGTTTTTTTTTACTGCAGTCTTCTAAGGGTCAAATTGGAACTGTCGGAAACAGTATTGGAGTTAAAACAAGGAAGGAGACTAGGGTTTTGCCTACTGTTCTGCTTTATGCAGCAGTCAATTTCTTTTCTGCCTTCAAAATTGCATTAGTTTCTCCAAGGGTCTTACAGCCTTGTGGGCTCTGAGGTGTGGTCGATCTAGAGATCAACACTTATCAGAAAGGGGAAAGCTGTAAGCAGTAATGAGTAGGTCTGTGTTCTGGACAATAGGGATAAAAAGTCAAAGTATTGAAATCACACACTGCTGAGTAGTTGATATCTGGGCATTTGGATCATGTTTAGAGTAGCCTTGGGTGACAAAAGAGATAGAAGGTCTTTCCACTTTCTGACTGGTATCGGTCCAGGCTGGAAAATTACACCTATGCAATATTCATTCTGTCATTCACTACTATGGTTCAACCTCCTGAATATAGCAAATTTGCCAAACATTTCCCAGGCTAGCTGGTCAGAAGTGGTGATTGTTGTCAATCTGTAAGAGTGCTTTAAATGAGAGCTTTTTTACTTTTTTTTCCATCATTTTCCAGAGAGAAAACATGAGTTAATAAAACCTGTCCTTGCAGCTAGCTAAGTACAATGAGAGTCATGACCATGCCATAATCTCTGATGAGCTTTGTTGCAATTTAGTGAAGCATTTAAGTGCTTGTCTCCAAGTTTGTTTGATTTAGTCATACTCTGGAGAAATGTCTATTGAAAAGAGCTGCTGTCTTAATCAGGGCCTTGGGGAATAGCCATGAAGTAAATCAGAGAGCAGGTGCTGTGCTGTACACATATGCTTCTGGTTGCAAAACATGGCAGGAGGAAATTTTGCTTCTCTGGAACATATAGTGCGCAGGTAGGTGTCAGGAAAATGTTAAAGTATGAATTGTTTTGGAGAAGTGACATAAAGCAGCTCTGAAAGGCTGGTGAGCCCTTGCTGCAGCAGGTGTGCAGCCACACAGCAGTCTCTGCCAGAGGGGTCGGTTGGGGGACAGGCATGGCAACACATGTATTTGCATCCCTGGAGAGGTCTGCTTGCTGAAGTCTCAGTGAACATGCCTGGTAGACACACAGAACATGCCTTGTATACAGCTCTCTGGGCTGTGCATACTCTCTGTTTCATAAATAACTGAAACTTTTTGACAGGTTCTGTTTGATGATCTGTGGGGGACACCATGTCCTTGGTCAGATGTGCAGTATGACTGGGTTGGTGTCTGTTACTCCCTAAAGAAGGGATACAACGTCTAGCTCATTAGTAAAGGTTGGGACAAACATAGCTCTCTTTTCGCAAGGCAAAGCCTGGGGCATTTGTTATCCCTGCACCAATCTGGACTGCTGCTTTTGTGTGTTCTGCTCTTTGGCTGCAGTGTTCCCTAGAGACATGCTTAGCAGTGAAATCTCATAAAAAGCTGCACAGGGCAGATGTTAATTTTCAGAGGTTTTGACCATTCTTGTAGGCATTTGGGACAGAGAGCAACAAATGTGTTTCCTCAAGCCAGGTTTTTGCCGTTTCTAAAACTCGTTCAGCTAGATGAGGAAAAAAGTACTACTTCTGAAAAACTGGGGAGGTAACTGGGAGAAGTATGCAGCCTCTTCACTTTGTATTTGGAAGTAATTTTCTGGTTCAAAATGTAAAAATATTTTAGTCATAGCAGGAAGAAAAGACCAAGTCAAAGAATAAGTTGGGGGCTTTGGCCAAATCATGTAAGAAATGCTCAGTGACTGCAGGAACCAGTATGAGCATTGGTTTATGTACAGAAATGGAGTTGTGTCTAATTCAGCTGAACTGGCAGGAGAAATACTAACTCTTTCTTTTGCTTTCTTTCTGCAGAATGGTCTTAAAATCTCTTGATAGTTTTCACCTGAAAATTAAGCAAGTGCCTACAAATTGCCAGATATGCCCATCCGTTCACCTTTGGCTGTTTGCCTTTTGTTCAGTGCTCCTTATGCAACTTCAAAGAAGATAGGTGCTATAGAAATAGTGAAAACTCCAGACTTGGAAATACTTCATCATAATGCTCTGAATGGCACAGTTAGTGGTGAGGCCCTCTCTTTGCCAGCTCAGTATCAGTAGGGTGATTATTCCTGGTGTTCATATCTGTTGTATTGCTCTGAGAAACCTACTTTCTTGGAATACTGTGACCAAGAGTTGCTGCCTGTGTAGCATCAGCATGAGATGAATTATACCATAATGTTTGACCTGCTTGTGTGGTTCAGTTAAACCAGATTTCCGCAGAGCTGAATATTAAGGATCTTCAAATAAGACTTCAAATTCAGAAAGGGGACACTGGATGGACAGGATGAAGAGTGTCATATGCTCATGGTATTGCTCATGCAAATTCAGCTGTGGCATATGCACAAGAATAATTTCACCTCTTCAGTTTCCAAATTATTTTTGGTTTGGGTCAGCATTAAGGCTATCTAAATGTTACTGTTTCTGTTGAGCGTCATGTCATAGCTATTATAGTATGTGATTTTCAGGCTTGTTCATACTTGATGTGCTACTTTTTGCTAATCATGTGCATCAACAGTTCTTCTACACATTAACATATTTTGAGGCTGTGTAGGAGTTATGTGCCAGAGGGAGTAAATCTAGCTATGTATATAAGGTGAATTACAAATGTGGATTATACATGTGAGAATCAGGGACATTCCATATCAAAATAATTCACTTAAGTAACCTATTTGAAGAACTCAATTGTAGCAATATCAGGGGTTTAACCATTGCATACATCAGCTCCTGGAGGGCTGAAATAAGACATACTTATCCAACTGATATATGGACTTTCTCTCAAAAAAAAAATAATCTCACCCAGTCTTAAGTCAGATTTCAGACCCTTTTCTTTGCAGGCTTGTATCAAAGACATTTATCTTTGGTATCAAACCTACTGGGCACCTTTCCTATGAGTTGAAAGAATGGTATTAGTGGACAGCAGTCCAAAATAGTGATCTTGAAGCACAAAAGTTACTTAACATTCATTTTCTGTTTTGCACTTAGAAACTGAATGTGTTTACATTTAGGTGTCTAGGAGGTTCAGGGACTTTGGATGGCTGTTCTGGCAAATTTTCACAGATTAGTCCATATGGTGAAATCCTAAAGTCCTCATGACGAGAACGTCTTATTGAGTATCAGGAAATAGACTGAACCTTGAATTTCAAGGTCATAGTCTTGTGGCTTTTGCAAACTATAAGTAGAGTTTGGATTCATGACCACCTGAGGAGCTAGAATGTACCTAAGTATATTAGAATTTATAATATATTAGAGATGTATCCCAGACTCCTGAGGGAATTGGCTGATGTAGTTGTCAAGCCACTCTCAGTGGTATTTGTAAAGTCACCATAGTCATGAATTCACAGTTGTATGGGTGAAGTCCCAGGTGACTGGAAGAGGGGAAACATTGTGTCCATCTTTTAAAAGGGTAGAAAGGAGAA
The DNA here is from genome assembly GCA_013400255.1 of Sitta europaea. NCBI lineage: Eukaryota > Metazoa > Chordata > Aves > Passeriformes > Sittidae > Sitta > Sitta europaea. The sequence continues at coordinate 72,716 of VXBS01001459.1, forward strand.
CCCTGGCAACCAGGGTCCTTCCAGCCTCACCATGTGCCTGGGAATATCATGGAACAGATCCTTCTAGAAGCTCTGCTAAGGCACATGAGAACAGGGAGGTGATTCAAGACAGCCAGCACAGCTTCACCAAGGGCAAGTCCTGCCTGACCAACACAGTGGCCTTGAATGATGGAATTACTAGGTTAGTGGACAAGCACATGTAATTTATCTGGATTTCTGTAAAACCTTTGACAGAGTTCCTCACAGCATGGCTGTCTCTAAATTGCAGAGAGATGGATTTTATGCATTGACTGTTAGATGGATAAAAAGTGGTTGGATGGTAACATCCAGAAGGTAGTGGTCAATAGCTCAGTGTCCTGATAGTATCAATGACAAGTGGTGTCCCTCAGGGGATCAGTGCTATTTAATGTCTTCATTAATGAAATAGACGAAGAGATCAGATGCACCCTCAACAAATATGCAGATGACACCCAGCTGATTGATGAGATGGCATCCAGAGTGACCTGTACGTAAAGAAAAGTGGGTGCATGGGAGAGGTTTAACAAGACCAAGTTCAAGGTGCTGCACCTGGGTCAGAGTAACCTTTGGTATCAGCACAGGCTGGGGATGGACAGATGGAGAGCAGCCCTGGGAGAAGGACTTGGGGGTGCTGGTGGCTGAGAGGCTGGACATGACCCAGCCATGGGCACTCCCAGCCTAGAAAGCCAAACGTGTCCTGGGCTGCATCCAGAACAGCGTGGGCAGCAGGGTGAGGGAGGGGATTCTGCCCCTCTGCTCTGCTCTGGTGAGACCCCACCTGGAACCCTGCACCCAGCTCTGGGGTCCCAGCACAGGAAGGACATGGAACTGCTGGAGTGAGTCCAGAACAGGGACACCAAGGTGGTTAGGTGGGTGGACCACATTTCCTGTGAAGACAGGCTTGAGAGAATTGGGATTATTCAGCCTGGAAATGAGAAAGTTCCAGGGTGACCTAATTGTGGCCTTTCAGTCCCTGAAGGCAGCCTACAAGTAGTTTTAATAAGTGCATGTAAGGAAGGAACAAAAAGCAGTGACTTCAAATTGAAAGAGATTAGGTTTAGACTCTATGTTGTTACTATGTTATATAGGAAGAAATTCTTTACTTTGAGGAAGGTGGTGAGGCACTGGAACAGGTAACCCAGAGAAGCTATAGATTCCCATCCCTGGAAGCATTCAAGGCCAGCTTCAATGGGGCTTTGAGCAACCTGCCCATGCCAGGAGTGTTGGAACTAGGAGGTTTTTAAGGTCCCTTCCATGGCTATTCCATGATTCTATGTTCTTAAAAAGACACAAAACACAACCCCCAAAAACTTGATTGAGAAAATGACTCAGAATCTCAAAACATGCATTCAGTGAAGTTTCTGCTGAAGATTCTCTCATTGCCATTAGTAGATATGGAGCTTTCTTGAATCAGAGACCGCTTGCTTGCTGCTATTAGCTGGGTGTCTTTCCTCAACATATTAATGTATGCTTAGGAGGGGTCAAACAATNTCTGCTAAGGCACATGAGAACAGGGAGGTGATTCAAGACAGCCAGCACAGCTTCACCAAGGGCAAGTCCTGCCTGACCAACACAGTGGCCTTGAATGATGGAATTACTAGGTTAGTGGACAAGCACATGTAATTTATCTGGATTTCTGTAAAACCTTTGACAGAGTTCCTCACAGCATGGCTGTCTCTAAATTGCAGAGAGATGGATTTTATGCATTGACTGTTAGATGGATAAAAAGTGGTTGGATGGTAACATCCAGAAGGTAGTGGTCAATAGCTCAGTGTCCTGATAGTATCAATGACAAGTGGTGTCCCTCAGGGGATCAGTGCTATTTAATGTCTTCATTAATGAAATAGACGAAGAGATCAGATGCACCCTCAACAAATATGCAGATGACACCCAGCTGATTGATGAGATGGCATCCAGAGTGACCTGTACGTAAAGAAAAGTGGGTGCATGGGAGAGGTTTAACAAGACCAAGTTCAAGGTGCTGCACCTGGGTCAGAGTAACCTTTGGTATCAGCACAGGCTGGGGATGGACAGATGGAGAGCAGCCCTGGGAGAAGGACTTGGGGGTGCTGGTGGCTGAGAGGCTGGACATGACCCAGCCATGGGCACTCCCAGCCTAGAAAGCCAAACGTGTCCTGGGCTGCATCCAGAGCAGTGTGGGCAGCAGGGTGAGGGAGGGGATTCTGCCCCTCTGCTCTGCTCTGGTGAGACCCCACCTGGAACCCTGCACCCAGCTCTGGGGTCCCAGCACAGGAAGGACATGGAACTGCTGGAGTGAGTCCAGAACAGGGACACCAAGGTGGTTAGGTGGGTGGACCACATTTCCTGTGAAGACAGGCTTGAGAGAATTGGGATTATTCAGCCTGGAAATGAGAAAGTTCCAGGGTGACCTAATTGTGGCCTTTCAGTCCCTGAAGGCAGCCTACAAGTAGTTTTAATAAGTGCATGTAAGGAAGGAACAAAAAGCAGTGACTTCAAATTGAAAGAGATTAGGTTTAGACTCTATGTTGTTACTATGTTATATAGGAAGAAATTCTTTACTTTGAGGAAGGTGGTGAGGCACTGGAACAGGTAACCCAGAGAAGCTATAGATTCCCATCCCTGGAAGCATTCAAGGCCAGCTTCAATGGGGCTTTGAGCAACCTGCCCATGCCAGGAGTGTTGGAACTAGGAGGTTTTTAAGGTCCCTTCCATGGCTATTCCATGATTCTATGTTCTTAAAAAGACACAAAACACAACCCCCAAAAACTTGATTGAGAAAATGACTCAGAATCTCAAAACATGCATTCAGTGAAGTTTCTGCTGAAGATTCTCTCATTGCCATTAGTAGATATGGAGCTTTCTTGAATCAGAGACCGCTTGCTTGCTGCTATTAGCTGGGTGTCTTTCCTCAACATATTAATGTATGCTTAGGAGGGGTCAAACAATAATTCCGTCTCATCTGTCTCCCTTTGCAGGCCCTCTACAATTCAATCAAGAATGAGAAGTTGGAATGGGCTGTGTAAGTATACTTCTGTTGTAGAAATTAGAAGTTTAACAATAGTACCTGTGTAGTAATCTGCTTATACTTCCTATGTCACCGTCTGTTTGGGCTCCAAAGTCTATAGAAGATAGCCAGCATACATAATGGGTTTGCTTTTTTGCTAATGAATGACCTGGCAATACAGCCTCATTGGTTTCTCCAGCAAGGGGAGTTGTCAATGATAGAAGCCAACTGCATTTGTAAGGAAAGAGGACGTTTCATTTAGTAGGAAACTTCAGCCTGAAAAGAGAGAAATTAAATCCTCTGTTGTTTTATGACTGCATAAATAAAACAGAAGCTGACGTCTCCCTTTATCTTTCTGTTCATTGTGTCAGAACTGCCGAATAGAAACACACTTCTTGGCTTGAGTTTCCTGCTGTTGGTTTATTGTCTTGGTTTGTCTCCTGATTAACTATGGATACCTCAACAACAGCCTAATGTGAAAGATGATAAATTGGACAAAGTCTGATATCACTCCCTCCGATCCTTAGTTGCTTTTGACAGGTTGACACTTGTTAACTATGTAAATGCTGCAAACAAGGAAAAGCTTCAGTTTCTGATTGTGTTAAACTGACATTTCTCTGTGCTTAGGTTTCTTGTGGTCTAGTTATGCCATGAAGGGCTAGAAATGTCTTCTTTTGACTTTGCCACTTGCAGAACAGTGAATTTTGGTATAGAATAGGAAAATTATGTCTTTTATATATTTTAAGGTATTTCCCGCATGTATTTACATATCTGAAACCTCACCTTCTTGGGAACAGTGTATGTCTGGAATGCATGCTCCTGCACATCTTGTGCTAGAGGTCCTAGCAACTGCCATAGGTCTTGCTGGCCCTATGATCCTATGATTGTGGCTTCTGATCTTCATTGTTTTTAGTTCAAGATCTGAAAACAAATTTTTTGTCGGGGTGTGCAGCCTCACAGGGGCAGCTGGTTCCAAGTGGGCTTGCTGTCCCAGTTCAGAAATGTGTTATGTGATGTCAGAGTAGTAAAGAAGGTGTGCTATTAATGGGAATCAGCAAGAAGTGACATCTCTGATGAGCATTAGAAGTCGTGGTGGGAGACATTTTCACAGACTGTGTCTTGGACCTGGAACACACTGTGTGAATCTTACATGTCACACCAAAGCTGTTTGCCAGACACTGTCACAGGTACTTCAGATCCAGCAGAAACCATTATGTGACTTTCTCAATGTCAGAATTTTCCTCCTGCTCTTGCCAAGAGACCATACCGTGTCTAATACATTTGGGCAGCCTCCAGGTGAGAACAGGCTCATGGCTGGCTCTGCTCCCATGAACCTCAGTCAAGGTGATTTGTGAGATCTTGCTCCTGGATAGGTGGTAACTGCTATGGCATTTACATAGTCTACTCCTCGTCCTTTGTTTGGGGGAAAATTCCCAGCCGGCTGGAAGAGGGATAATTCAGACTCTTTCTTAAATAAGGCTTTGGGTGGATATAAAGCTGCCATCTTGCAGAATGCTCAAAGGTGCCAGTTCTCTGTTTCAGTTTGAGACTGACATGTATCTAAGACTGACATTGCAATTAATTTCAATGATGAGAAACAAAGCTCATTCTGGGCACAGTCATTACCTTTAGAGGTGAGAGTACTGGCTGTAAGAGAGTGTGAATATGTTTCTCTTGATTTTTATTGAGATATCTGGTTGGTGTAAAGTAATAACCTCAAGAAAGTCTGGCTTCCTGAGCTTGAGAGAGGAAGCACATAACTCTCTTGCTCTACTGCTGTGATCTGCACAGAAAGCTAAATGGGAAGGAGACATGGTCAGTTTTGTTCTGATGGGACCAAAGAAAATCATCTCTCCCTTCCAAAGATTATTCCTTTGCTTCTCTGATGCACTTGTGAGGTAAAGCAAAGGTGAAGAGAGGACTGCAAACCTCACTATAAGCCCTCTTCCAATGCTGGCATTTTGAAAGAATGCCTTTCCTCCAGCCAGAAGTCCTTTGAGGATCTAAGACACACATGAGCTAAGAAAAGGATTAAGAGCTGCTCTGGAAGTACATTATTCAGTGGATTAATGGCTATCAGTAAGTCCATAGGCAGGGAAAGGGTAATGGTGAAGCATAAGACAGGGAAAGACTGCAATCTAATCCTTATCTTAATAGCTGTGAGCTAGGTGTGTTATCACCTTAAACAGTTTGCAGTACATTTCCAGTAGAATTATAGTCTGATCCAAAGCCCACGCAAAGAAATGGCTACCATTGACTTCAATTTTGTAATTATGAGAACTGACCCCTTAACCAGCAGATGTTCTCCAGAGACATTCAGCAGGAGTGTTCATTTATCCTTTTTGAACAGGAAAGCATGAGTACAGCTCTGAAGAGAGAATTGCATTACTGCTCTTCTGCAGTAGTGCCTGGTTCAGGTTCTCCACAAAGTTAAAAGTGAATCACATACCATAATATGTAAAATAAAGATATCTGATCTAGAATTTACACTGAATGGGTGAATGTGGGATCCTGAAAGCACATTTCTGCTCCATACTGCAAACCTCAAAGGTGTGAACTGTTCTTGTATGTTGTGGATGGGCTTATTGTTGAAACAAAGGAAATTTGAAATCAACCTTTAAAAAGTTTTCTGTCAATTTGAATCAAGGCACAGGTTTGCCTGGATAAACTACAGAAGTGCTTTCATTTGAGGTTTTTTGTGAGCTGGTTATTCTGTCTGGAATGGGTTAGGAAGAGGAGATCCAGCCATAGAGGCAAAGTGATAGATTGCCTAGCCTCCTAACATCCCTTTGTTGTCTATATAATACTATATCCCAAGGTTTTTAGGTGTTTCTCATTCTTTGGCTTTCACACAGATCATTGTCAGTTTTAAGCTGAGAAAGAAAAGTCCATTTGATTACAAAGGTTGCTGACTTAAATATTTTTTTTTGCATGATGTCTACATGGAAATGTTGTGGTGGCCATTACTATTTTCCTGTGTTTGTAATATTGTGTCTGTTTACTGTTGAAGTTAATAGGAATAAAAAAATCATCATCTTAAAACAGGTGATCTAGAATTAATATATGAACTCCCAAAGCTTACAAAACTGCTAAAGCCAAAGGGCTGCATTTGAGCCAGTTGTGTCCCATAAGCCTCTTCTCAGCTGAAAAGTGTAGTTTTCAGGAGAATCACTTGGTTTTTAACTAGCTAATAATACACTTCTTTATCTAGAGAAATTTACAGGGACAGTGTATATTCTTTTTCTTGTTTTTCTGGACTACACTGGAAAAATTATCTCTTTTCAACCAAAACAAAACGGGTCATTCAGATAGTGATGGTGAGAAAGAAATGCTGCCAGATCAAACTGCTGAGATCAGGGTAGTTAAAAAGACAAGTGTGCTGAAGCTCACCTTTTTCTACATCCCTATTGTGATTAACTTTTGTCTCCCAAGTTCTAGGCTGTTTCCTGTTTGCAACTTCTTGATTGGTTTTTAGGGCAGGGTCAGGTGATATACTCCCTGGTTCTCTTTTCCTCCCTCCTCACACTGGGAAAGATGCCAAAACTTCTCTCAAGTCAATTTCCTAATTGAGATTCTGTTAGTTCCACAGATTCATGTTACAAACCTAATTTTTTTTTTCAATTGCAGTATTTAAATAGATGAACTGAGCCTTCTGCTATGGTCATATAAGTTTGCTATTTGAACAAATGCAGAGATGAAGCAGAGTTTTAAAAATGAAGGCCTTGACCACATTGTTCCAGATTAGTGATTTCAAAATTTTCTGATGCAGAGCCTCAAATCAGACCGTAGAGTGTGCAGTAATAATTTTGTTGCTGAGAGAATTGGATGGTGCTTTTCTCCCAGATGACAGAAATGGGACTCCCTTATAGGTCTTATAGGGTCTTCTTGGGAGAGGCAGAAAATGCTTCACCAAAATGGAAACACCTGGATTTTTATGTTTTCACATCTGTGTGTTTAAGAATAAGAGGCAAACTCTTTCTGGTTGTCAGTTGTCATGTATTTGGGAAGGAAAACATTGCTGTTTCAATGCTGTAACTGCAAGTGGTAGCACAAGCTGATCCTGCTGGTTCTCATGGGCAGTCAGAGGGCTGGTTACTGCTCTCTCTGAAGGTCATTTTCCAAAGAGACAGGCTTATGGAGGTGGAACTGAAGCTCCTTGTTTTGGGAAGCCTTGCAAACATCATGTGCCATAACAAGAATCTTAGAGAAACTCCACAGATGGTAACCTTTTCCTGTCACCAGTACTCTGCAGAGCAGAGACACTGTGGGTCCTATTTCCTATGAATGGAAAGTGGGACTTAGAAGAAGTTTAGCAGCTAAAACCCTTTTTAGTCACCAGAGGAATTGCTTCCGGACCCAGAGCAGGGAATGATCTTCCCCTGCTGATCAGGGACAGAAAATCTTGTAAGACTTCTGCAAGCCTAATTGAACCCTCAAGATGATGTTTTGCCTACTGAAAGGTGTTTTGGAACCATTGTGGGGGTTTTTTCCCTAAGGGCACAAGGATTGTGCTGCTTTCTTTATGAAATGGAAAAGAGAGGCAGTGGTCCTGTCCTTCAAAAGGACCTGTGTGACACCACGTCCAGGACTCTGAACATACCTACATAGAGATTGCCACCCACTGACTCTTACTCACATAACTGGAGGCCTTCACACTGGGATGTTACAGCCTATGGATGATCTGTGAGAGCCATCTGAGGATGGGCAGGTAGTCACATTCCCCACAGTTTAGGATTTCAGACAGTGATGAATTTTCAGGTTTATGTATCCAGAGGTCCCGTGAATTTTCTGCAGTTCTTTCTTGCGAAAGGACCCTAATGGTTTGTTAGAAGTAAGCTTAAATTGTTAAACCCTTGATACAGTATTCAGGACCTATCTATTCAGCCAGCTTTGGAAGACACCTGAGGAAAAACTAATACCTGAACTTTTTTTGCTACTTTGACATTCCTCCAGATCATCTTTGCTTTCTTCTTATGTTCAACCACTGAAGTAACATGGAGTATTGGAGTAAATGAGTCTCAGATCCCCTGCTTTTCATTCACTTCTTGTTTGTAATGAATCCTCCTTGCTTCTCTGTCTCCCTTTATTGCTTCTTGCAGACTGATCCGTGCAACTTGCCCTTGTGCATGTTGTCGGAGTACTCTGCTCTCAGAAATGCTTGAAGTCTCTGAGTCTCAAAGATGTCCCATTTTCATGATAGAACAAAAGACCAGTTAAAGGTTTGTTCAGTGCTGCCAGCAGTCGTGACAGCAGATGCTTTTTTGACCTTTCCATCATGTCTTTTGAGGAATTCCTGTTTTAACAGCTGCCCTAGAAGTGCTGAGTTTAAGAGCACTGCCCCCAGCTGTTAGTGGTGTCCAGGATCCCCCACGGGATTGCTCATCACATCACTGTGGCTGCTTGGTTAAGGGCATTAGTATATTCCCACAGGGAAATTGATCAGTATACAGTAATTCACTCCTGTAGCTCCGAAGAAGATAGCTTATTCCAAAAAAAGTGTTAAGACTTTTACTGCAGTTGGTCTCTGCTGACAAGAAGAAATCTACTCTATCCTTGGCTGAAATCCCAGAATTCACAAGGCACTTCTGTGTGACAAATCAGCCTGTGTGCTTATGCCCTTTGAGAGATTTTAGTCTGGATTAAGTGCCTCAGACTCATGTTGAGAGAATTTGCTTCTGGAATGGACATACATCTAAGAAGCATAACACGCAGTGGTTCAGACTTAACAGCAGTTAGTGAGTGTAGTAGACCCATGAAAGGTGGGTACATACAAGATTGCCAGAAATGCCTACCCTTAGTCAATTGGGAAAGGGCTTCAACTAGAGCTTACTTGGAGAAGTCCTTATTGTTTGACTAATAAAAAATTTTTGTAGAACATTCTGTGCTGGAGTGGGAAAACACAGATAAGTAAGGAAAAGATGCAAGGACTGCTCTTTCTTGCAGGTATCAGGTCTTCAAGTAAAAGTTTTGTTCCTCTTAATTAGGAGGCCTTGCAAGTCAACATCATGAAGATACAGTGCACCTCCTTGACTGTATTTCTATAATTTATATGAAGTGATCAAAGTCAAATACTTGGGAACGTTCCCTGCTACTACAGAGTTCACTAATACAACTCCCTTGTTTCTGGATTTGGTTTCCTTGTTGTCAAACCAATCTCTTATCCTTTTATCTCCTTAGACTAAGTTACTCCCCCAGAGATCATTTTGTAGTATCATAGAATTATTTTGTTTGGAATCATCTAGTTTGGAAAAGACCTTTAAAATGATCAAGTGGAACCTTTGACTGAGATCACCTTCTCAACTAGACCATGGCACCAAGTACCATATCTGTTTGTTTCTTGCAAACCTGCAGGGGTGGTGACTCCACCATCTCCTTGGGAAGTTTGTTCCAGTGCTTAACCACCTGTCAGTGATGAAATTTCTCCTGATGTCCAACCTGAACCTCCCCTGGCAAAGCTTGAGGCTGTGTCCTCTTCATCCTATCATTGGTTGCCTGGGAAAAAAGGCCAACCCCCACCTGGCTACCAACTCCTTTCAGGTAGTTCTAGAGAGAGATAATGAGCCTCCTTTGCGGCAGAGCTGTGGATAAGATGAATTTGTTGCTGTAGCCAGCAGTTCTTGGAGGACATTTTTTTGAATGGTCGTTCCCATAAGCAGCTGTGGTAGCAGCTTCTGGATTGATACATGCCTTGCTAATCTTCACAGAATACATGCCTTTGAACATGTACATGTGTTTGGAAGATCTTCCTGAGCTTGCTCTCTCTGCCAGTCATCTGGGTCAAGTGAGATGCAACAGCTTGAGGTCCACCCACAATGGACTGGCAATATTAGCCATCATTATGCTCAAATGATAATTTTTTAAAAAATCAGATGTTGGGCTCAGGAGGTGTTGCTACCACAACTGTCAAATGTCAGCCTTCATACTCCCTGACACACCTTTCCTAACCACCTGGAGGGGAATGTATGCGTACTGCAAAGGATGCAGGGCTACTCTGTAATCTGGGCTGTTCTCTGAAAGCTATTGTCCTACTCTTGTGATAGACACCCTTTATTTTCTACGTTGTCTACTCCTTTTTAGGCTTTGCCTACGGCAAGCAAAAAGGTGTTTATTAGTCAGGCAGTGCTTGTGACTTGCGTTGTTGTCCCCAAGAGCTGTGTGGAATACATTGCCCTAATAATTAACGTTTTGAGCAGTATTTTTTCTCCAAAGTAAAGATAATATAATTCACCTACTGTAGTTTTTATTTTTAAATTACAAATTTTGTGCTAGTCTGCAGAGGAAAATAAAGAAAAAGAGTTAGTCTGTGTTTCATATGCTAAGTTAAGGGTAAGCCATAGTAATCTGTAGTATTCTAATTCTTTTTATATACATGAGAACTCATGAAAAAATTGGGGACTTTTCAGCTGAACCCATCAGGCAAATATTTCCCATTTTAGCACTCAAATACATGGAATTAAAAATAGGCAGAATCAGAGGACACAGAACACTCTTGAAGTCTTACCTTTTGGGACAATATTAGAAACCTGGGCTTTATTGAAAATCTGTGTCCTTTGCTGGTGAAGTACGTGAACTGAAGTTTTGCTATGATATGTCTATATTTTGATGTATTTCTAGGTTTCTCCCTAAATACAGCCCTCTATAAAGAGAGAGGTATGTTTTGACATGAAGTGTTCAAAAATTGCTGAAATGAAACTTTGCTGGTCGGTCCATCCTTCATGCATGATTTTATCTGCTTTTTAAGGGATGAAGAAGAGAAAAAAAAATCTCATTCTGATGGTACAGATGAAAAGGATAATGGGAACCAGACAAAGACTGTCAGTCGAATTGGTAATTCAAATAACCCATTCTTGGACATCCCTCATGACCCCAGTGCTGCCGTGTATAAAACTGGATTTCTGGCTCGGAAAATCCATGCAGATATGGATGGAAAGAAAAGTGAGTAATTTTTCAATCCTAATGTGTTATTTTCTTGTTATGTCTTCACAATGCCACTTATCAATGAGCCCATGTACTTCTCAAGGCGAATAGTGCTGCTTCATTAGGGGAAATAGCAGTAATAACAGGCAACACAACAATTGGATTATCACATAGTGTTAGGCCAGAATTTATAATGCTCAGTCCCATTTGCAGCAGCTCTAATGCATGAGTATAAGAAGTAATGTGATACTGCAAAGCAATGTGAATTTTTTGTGCTAAAAGAAAATATATGTAGTAGTTTACAGAATAGAAAACAATTTCAAGTGAATTACAGTAGCTGTTCTGCAGTAATTTGATAATTCTCCTTTTCCTTATGTGACACCAGGTTGTTCTGAATCTCGCCTCCCCTCTGGGTCTGTCTTTAAAGAAAGGCTGTTCTTCGCCTCTCTTTGGAAGATGCTGTTTCCTTCCCTACTTTCTCAGCCTTGGTTCACATATCCAATAAAGGGCAGCAGCTTTTGTCGCCACTCAACTTCTTGCTCTGCAGTTCCTCCCTATTACTCTTTCTTGTAATAATCTTGCTGTGTCTCTTACTTCCTTTAATTATCTTCTTCCCTTCTTGTCCTACTTTTGTTTGTGATGCGCTAATTATCAAGGGTCTCTGATGCACCTGTTCGTGTTTTGTTGTTTGGATATCTTCATTTTTTGTTTATAGATCTTGGAAAAAGCTTTGGTTAGTCAGAGCATCTGCATTTTCCCCAGTTACTGTTGATGACTGCCTACTCGTGTTGGGCTAAAAACAAAGTCTGGCTTCAAGACTGATTTCCAGTAACAGCCAGTCTCTCCTAGCTGGGCTAAGCTCTCTAGTGTTCATATGTTTTGCTAGTCTGTTTTAGAAGGTATAATTGGAGGCCAGTATTTTCAAGATGGAAGCTGACAGCTGGACAACTGGATCCAGACAGAGGTGTCAAAGTCAAGCTGACTTAATTATTTGTGATGACTAGATACTCTAAATGGACTTGTCTTTATTAAACATCTTCTTATTCAACCTTAATAAGTAATTGTATCTACTTGCCTTCATTAAATTATTTCTTTAATTATAAATACCAGAATTACTCATTATTCATCACACCTGGACATTGGCATTCTGGAGATAACTCTTTTATGAGTCAAGTAATTAGGGCCATGTTTTCAGAAGTTCCTGTACAATTCAAAGGTCTGTCTTTCTCAAAAAAGTTGCATTCTGCCTTTGCAGGTGCAAATAAAACAAAACTTTTTTTAATTTTTGTTTGTTTGTTTGCTTGCTTGTTAGACTTTTTCATATTTCATTTCCTAATGGAGTTTTTGCAGGACAGAGATGAGCTTGTGTGGGATTTCTAATGAAGTTATGGGCTAGAATGCTCATCTGTATTTTCTCAGGAACCTAGTTCTGAGGGCTAAAACACTTAGGCACTTAGAGAAGAAGGATGTAACCGGGGCCAGTGGCTGGAAACTGAACTGAAAAAATGCCAATTGGAAGTGAGGCCTGTTATGCCTCATATGATGAGAATTATTAACTTCTGGGACAAGGGGCTTGTAAACTCTTCATCTTCACTTTCTATCTTCAGATCAGAATGGGATGCCTTTCTGAATGTCATGCTTTAGTTGTGTGTGTCTTGATTTCAGAATAGCGTCAGTGATATACAATATGGATACTGGCCAGTGGTGTGTGCAGTGGCGTGTGGTGGGGTGTGAGCTTAGATGCAGGCTTCTGGTCTCTGGTGCTGTGACTGTACAGCCTGTGCCTGATTCTCGCCCTCTGTCACACCTGAATTTCAGACTGGATCCTTCAGCCTTCTGCTGAATTTACTTCCCCCCACACACCCTCCGGTGGTCTCTAGGAATTTATGGGTATATTTAGATATGTTGTCTCTGTTATGTTCTTCGTCCTCTAACTAAATTTGGCTTTCTTGTGGAGTTGAGTATTTTACATATGGTTTTGGTTGTGACCCTTCTTTTTCAATGCCAACTTGGTGCAGCAGCAGTAAAGGGGAAGGATGCTCTGGGGAGACATTCTTTCCGAGTAGTATCCCACTGCTTCTGAGCAGTGCTTGTCAGCCTGCTGTGGCATGTAGAAAGACTATTTCTGAAAACTGCCATGATGCAGATCTCAGATGTAGTTGTGTAGGGGCAGTGTCTGCCTGTCTTCAAGAGCAGAAAGATTGGATTTCTGTGGCCTGCTTTCTGCATTGCTGCTGTTCCTTTCTGATCCAGTCCAGGGCTGTCATCAGGGTTGTTGTATTACTCTCTCTCTCACAGCAGGTACATGCAGGCACTGTGCTAAGTTGTATTGTCCTTTGAAAAAGATGCTATGAAGGAGGTTTAACACAGGACTAATGTAGCTCTCCTGTAGCCTAGACACAAAAAAATGGATCTAAGTTAAATGGGTTTGCATTTGTTTTCTTTCCAGCTCCCCGGGGAAAACGAGGCTGGAAAACCTTTTATGCTGTGCTGAAGGGAACGGTCCTGTACTTGCAGAAGGTAGGGGAAATCACTGTCTTTTGAAAACTAATTAAAGAGGGATAAAGCAGCATGCATCGTCACCGTCGCTCAGTGCACCTCCAGGCTGCTTTCCCTCTGATGCACAGCAGGGCTGATCTCCCTATCCCCACTCTATTAACACACATTCAGGCATGAATCCCTTCATGACACCCTCTCCCTTTTCACAATTGCAAGTTCAGTTCCACTGCCCACATCCACATGTGCACCCTGTAAGTTCCAGTATATGCCACTGCTGTCTTACACGGCTGAAAAGAAATAGCCATCTTCACCAGTGAAGACAGTGTCACCTCTCCGTGGCATGCACACGTTCCTCTAGGCTGCNTGTCAAAATCAAATAAATGGCAGCAGCTAAGTAGGTTGTTAAGGCTTTTGCCCTCCAATATAGATGAAATATTCATGGAATAGATGCTGCTTGTCCAGACTGCACTATATTGCAGAGGTATGCTTCTTTGAAAGCTGTTTTACATTTTCACTCAAAAACTGATAGTTTTGCAACTATCAGGAGTGCAAATACATACTGCTGTTTTCTCCTCTCCTGCTGTGGCTTTTTTGAAGTTGTTGGTTTCATTGGAGTCATCCCGAATAGTCTCTTGAGAAGAAATAATTATTTGGATCAGATTATTATAGCATGAGGTTTACAAGGTGAATACTTGGGGTACAGGACCTTTTTGAGGGCACTGAAATCCTGAAACAGACAATCTGAAGTCAGGATAGAAGATTTGAGCTGAAAGTTGATTGTGATATGCTCAGAGCCACTGCAAGAGACTAAAACCAAGTCCACTGAATCCCAAGTTCTTTTGCTGGGAGCAAGTTCAGATTTTACTAGAATGTCTTCTTGGCAGGATTATATCTGCCCTTTTCTGACTGAAGTGGATTCATTTGCTTCAGTTTCTGAAATAAGTAATCTTTAATGTTCACCTGAAAAGACTGCATGATTCTCTGAGGTGTAAGAAGGCTCCTTTCTTTTACTACAGTAATTAATTCCTTATTTGATATTCAAGGGAAAGAACTGAGGATACTGTCTATTTCAGCACATTCATTAAATATTTTTATGAGTATTGCTGGCATATTAGTTTAAAATGCTTTCTGTTTAATGAAATGTAGAGATGCTCATGTAGCATGCAAATTTTCTACAGGATAGTGCCCTTCCCCCTGTTACCCTCCATGCTTTCAGGAGCAGGGAGTAATTTCACTTATGACTGGATCTTTGCAGAATGAAATGCATTGTTGGAATTTTTGTTCTTATTTGTTTGTTATTTGTGTATTTTGCACTTGTCAGAACACTTGAATTCAGTGATTACAGGGCAGCACTCTGCATAGCTGCATTGTCCCATTTGCATGGGAGCCATCTTACTGTAGCACACTGACAATCAAGGCTTTTACTGTCATTGACTGAAGAGTGTAATGGGAAGTAACTCATTCCAAGAATGACTGGGGCAGCTGTGAGCCTCCCCAGGGTGCCTCTGGCCCTGCTCAGCCACATGCTGCAGCTGTGAAAAAGCTTGTGATTTCAGCTTCAGAAGGTCCACCAGGGCTTACCTTCAGCACTCAAATAAACATTCCTCTGTTAGGGATATAGTATCATAGAAGGTGAAGGTGCTAGAGTTAAAAATACACAGCTAAGCCAAGTAGTTATAGTAAAGGTTGCTGAGCTGCTGTTTCCTTCTATAATACACTAGGGATTTAAATTATCCTAATTTTAGGAAGTACTGAAGCATTTTAGAACAGCTTGATTTCTTTGCGAAAGTGCATAGTTCTGGCAATAGTCCTGGTCAAAGGATTGCCATGTCTCAGTTCACTTTCTGTCCTGATTGTAGAGTGCAGTTAGGTGGGGTCCATTCACATGTACATCCTCTATCTTTCTCTCGTGCACTGTGTATCTGTGGAGATGACATCTCTAATGGTGGTTTCATTTCACTGAGTGCTATTCATCAGGATGGAGAAAAATCTCACTGTACAGGTGCTGTCTACACACAAACACATGTACAAACCTCTGTAGTATTGCTTTCTGTGTTCATCTGTAACTCAGCTGTTCCCTCAAGACACTATCGTAATATAAATATTAATTGTTCATAGCAGCTGTGATTCCCCCAGTGGGTAGTGTGGTCCCAGTTCTGCTGTCTACACTCTGTTTGCATTCCTGTTCTCCTTGTTTTGCTGTCAAAGTCCATGTATGAGAGTGTTTTGTAAATGGTGGTCACCTGAGATTTACTGAAGACTTTTTCTGGGCAGCCTTGTCTTCCTGCCCACCTTTTTTTTTTTTTTTTTCCATTGGAATTATTCCAGTGTTAATACTGTGGTGCATATTGTTTTGTTCTTAAATTAATGATTTAGGAGAGATGGTTTCTGAATTAGTGAGCAGAGAAAGCAGCCGAGGAGCCCAGTGAAAATATTCACAATTAACCAACTAAACATGCCTGCACAATATTATATAAAATAAGAGGTTTGACGTATTTGGGATGTTGACTATGTCTCTGGGCATCTTCAGGCCAAAGTTAATTTTCTGCCCTCTGTACATAGCAAGAGGAAGTTGCAAAGTAGGAGCTTGACAGAATGTCTCTTCACTAGACTGGCATGGGATGTGATGTGNATGTATGACTTCCCTTTCTCTAACGTTGTCCTCCTTTCCCACCTTTTCATAGTATATTTTTCTGCAGTGCCTGCAAGACCAGGTGCAAAACAATTGAACAACAGCTTGGCCTTTGTAGGAATCTGCAGCTTCTGTTCCTTTGCAAAATTGAAGGATAAAAGGAAACTTCTTTTGTACAAAGCAGGAAAAGACTAGTGGTTTCTAACAAAATGTGCTTCCTGACAGCAAGATGTCTAAAAAAAATGTCAGATGAAACCCTTCAAGCCTTTTGTTGCAATAAATATATATATTATTANTGGGAGCAAGTTCAGATTTTACTAGAATGTCTTCTTGGCAGGATTATATCTGCCCTTTTCTGACTGAAGTGGATTCATTTGCTTCAGTTTCTGAAATAAGTAATCTTTAATGTTCACCTGAAAAGACTGCATGATTCTCTGAGGTGTAAGAAGGCTCCTTTCTTTTACTACAGTAATTAATTCCTTATTTGATATTCAAGGGAAAGAACTGAGGATACTGTCTATTTCAGCACATTCATTAAATATTTTTATGAGTATTGCTGGCATATTAGTTTAAAATGCTTTCTGTTTAATGAAATGTAGAGATGCTCATGTAGCATGCAAATTTTCTACAGGATAGTGCCCTTCCCCCTGTTACCCTCCATGCTTTCAGGAGCAGGGAGTAATTTCACTTATGACTGGATCTTTGCAGAATGAAATGCATTGTTGGAATTTTTGTTCTTATTTGTTTGTTATTTGTGTATTTTGCACTTGTCAGAACACTTGAATTCAGTGATTACAGGGCAGCACTCTGCATAGCTGCATTGTCCCATTTGCATGGGAGCCATCTTACTGTAGCACACTGACAATCAAGGCTTTTACTGTCATTGACTGAAGAGTGTAATGGGAAGTAACTCATTCCAAGAATGACTGGGGCAGCTGTGAGCCTCCCCAGGGTGCCTCTGGCCCTGCTCAGCCACATGCTGCAGCTGTGAAAAAGCTTGTGATTTCAGCTTCAGAAGGTCCACCAGGGCTTACCTTCAGCACTCAAATAAACATTCCTCTGTTAGGGATATAGTATCATAGAAGGTGAAGGTGCTAGAGTTAAAAATACACAGCTAAGCCAAGTAGTTATAGTAAAGGTTGCTGAGCTGCTGTTTCCTTCTATAATACACTAGGGATTTAAATTATCCTAATTTTAGGAAGTACTGAAGCATTTTAGAACAGCTTGATTTCTTTGCGAAAGTGCATAGTTCTGGCAATAGTCCTGGTCAAAGGATTGCCATGTCTCAGTTCACTTTCTGTCCTGATTGTAGAGTGCAGTTAGGTGGGGTCCATTCACATGTACATCCTCTATCTTTCTCTCGTGCACTGTGTATCTGTGGAGATGACATCTCTAATGGTGGTTTCATTTCACTGAGTGCTATTCATCAGGATGGAGAAAAATCTCACTGTACAGGTGCTGTCTACACACAAACACATGTACAAACCTCTGTAGTATTGCTTTCTGTGTTCATCTGTAACTCAGCTGTTCCCTCAAGACACTATCGTAATATAAATATTAATTGTTCATAGCAGCTGTGATTCCCCCAGTGGGTAGTGTGGTCCCAGTTCTGCTGTCTACACTCTGTTTGCATTCCTGTTCTCCTTGTTTTGCTGTCAAAGTCCATGTATGAGAGTGTTTTGTAAATGGTGGTCACCTGAGATTTACTGAAGACTTTTTCTGGGCAGCCTTGTCTTCCTGCCCACCTTTTTTTTTTTTTTTTTCCATTGGAATTATTCCAGTGTTAATACTGTGGTGCATATTGTTTTGTTCTTAAATTAATGATTTAGGAGAGATGGTTTCTGAATTAGTGAGCAGAGAAAGCAGCCGAGGAGCCCAGTGAAAATATTCACAATTAACCAACTAAACATGCCTGCACAATATTATATAAAATAAGAGGTTTGACGTATTTGGGATGTTGACTATGTCTCTGGGCATCTTCAGGCCAAAGTTAATTTTCTGCCCTCTGTACATAGCAAGAGGAAGTTGCAAAGTAGGAGCTTGACAGAATGTCTCTTCACTAGACTGGCATGGGATGTGATGTGCATACACAAGAGAAGCTTGTAAGGAAAGGACATAAGGCTGACCTCACTTCCTTGCTAGAAATTGCCTCTGGGCAGACAGTGCAGGATGCAAACCTTCGTGCTTTGTTTGGGCTCTTCTGTGAGGGTCACAACATCTTTGCTCTTCGATAACGGCACTTTATAATCTTGCAGGCTTCGGATATTTTTATACAAATTTTCTCAAATTTCCTCTGTTAAATTTTTTTTTTAAAAATAGAGAAAACCAGACTGTTGTAAAGTGTTTGGTGGTGAGACTTTCTGAATGAGAATTTTGCAGCTGTCACATACAGCTGCATGGAGACGTCCATCTATGGTACAGTGACTGATAAGAAAAGACAAATATCATTCTCTGGTTTACTGAAAATGTATTTCGAAATATGCTGACTCTGGGTCATCAAGATGTGTGAAAGTCGTTTTCCAGGAGTTTGAGAAAGATGAAATCAGCATGCCATTGCATTGTATGCAGCACTCACATCCGCCTTCAGCTGACAGACAGATCACAGTTTCTTTCTGGCTCCATATATCTTTCTCGCTACTGTCTAGGTCTAACTTTAGAGATCTGCCTTCCATTTCAGCTCAACCTGCACACTGACACCAGCACATCATAGCACATGCTATCCTTGACGGCTTAAACGAATATGGATGTTCCTACTCCTGTAGCATTCCCCACCAGTCAAAAAGAGTTGAAGGCCTTGGAGAAGGAATTTTGGCAGCACATTCATGTCCTTACAGCTCTCTCTGAGGCTGGCAAACTACATGAAGACATTTCCGGTATGCTGATCAGTGGCTTTGGAGAAGCTGGCAGAGCACCAGCTGTCAAGGTAGATTGCAGCCAACTGATCTGGTGGGATAATCAAGGATTACCATGAATGCTTTCTGTTGGAAAGAAGGTGTTATCAGCCAGGGCTGCTTCTGGGACTGCCCAAATGTGGACTTCTTCTGAACCAGGTTAATCACGAGAGCAGGTTGTAGACATTGGATGCAACTTAACAGAGGAAGCTAGGAGACAACAAGCTAAGTGATAGCTGACACTGTCTCTAGGCAGTAATATGAGGTAAAATAGAATATCATATGTCTGAGGCCTGTTTAAGTTCATTTCCTGGTTTTGAGCTTTTCCCAGTTTTCCTGGACAGTGAAGCCGGTCATTTCCCCCAAAACTTCCACCAAATATATCAGCTTGTGAGCCCTTAAAGGAAGGGGCTTAACCTGCGGCCTTGCCTCCTCTGTCTTCAAAACAGGGTGTGCCAGACTTCCTTGAAAAAGGTTTAAAGAATGCCCTAAGTGGGCATAGGCAAAATCCTTCAAGATAGATGTCTCCAAATCTTGCTGAGTCTCAAATTATGAGAGAGGAAGGACATTTGGCTTTGCTTGCTGCCAGCCCTTGAAAACCCCTTATGTCACACAGATCTTTAGGTTGGAGACTGTACTTTGGTCACTGGGGCAGTAATGCTCCACCTTTCTTCTGGGCCTGACAGACCCATGGGGAGTTGAGCCCTTGCCTAGCTCCAGATGGAAGTGATGGTGTGGCAGGACTGCTGGGTTGCTTGCCTCTTCTCGGGTTGAGTGTCTGAGCAGCAGTGTGGCAAGTTGTGGGCCTGCGCTAGCAGGACCTCCATCAGAAAGGGGGACACGTAGAAGAGGAGCAAGGTGTTTTCTGCCACTTTCCAAGAGGTGGTTGCAACAGCTGGTGACTCCCCATCCACTGAAACAACCTGGGGGAAAGCTCAGATACCTTTGGCAGTGTAGATGCCTCTGGCTGCAATCCTGTTTGGCATGCTGCCAGAGGAGTTCTGTAAACGAATGCATGCACATTAACCACATCTTCTCTCAAGTGGGTTCCTCCCTGGATGTTGAAGCTAGTGCTGTCCCTGCACACACTCTGCATCCTGCACTGTGTTTCCTGCTATACCTCATCTCGTAAATTGTGTTCAAGTGCAGGATCAATAGTTACCATGCCTGTAGGGAGTTATTTCACTGCTTTGTAGCTGTCGTACTTGGTGCATATTCTACGTGAGACTGATTTCTGTGATACACTAAGGGGGAGAAATGGAGTCAGTTACAGACTGCTTTGGCCTGCCCTTCAGAAACAAAGTGATGCAGCCTTGCTGGCTTTTCTTTCAAAAAGCTCCTGGGTTTCCCAAGCCATTTTTAATCATGTGGGCTTTGGATGAAACTTGTGGCTAAGTTATGCCCTCGGCCAGCTTCTGTCACTCAGGAGATCAAAGACTGCATCCAGGCTGATGCTTGCAAAACAAGAGTCCCTTTTTTTGTCATCTAATGTTAGGAGTGGTAGTGTTACTGTGTCAGAAACCCAGACAGAGCTATACTTGCCATTTGTAGGCCCTCATCAAAGAGTTTTAAGGGAGTTTGCTGTAATTTGCCTTGTGGGGACTGGTAAGGTGGCTCTGCAGTGTGTGAGGGCTTGCCTAGGAGCACCTGCAAAAGGTAATTGGTTGAGAAAAATTAAAATCAGGCAGTAGAGGCTGAGAACACAAGTAGGTGAGCAGTGGGGGTGGGGAGCCGATTATGAAAGATTCTTGAAATGCAAACAAATAATCCACAGCTGTTGTTATAGTCAAATACTTCCTGCTTACATCTCTTCCTGACAAGCAGGTATTGGAAATACTTCTCTCCCTTGGAAAGACATCAAAACAGAGAAAGAGAAACACTGCATGTTAAAGGTAGTGGAAACCACAAGCGTGCAAGTCAGTTTGCACTTAGTTCGTATACTTTATTATTATTTCTGAACTCTGGAACAAGGTTTTTCCCTGGGCTAAGGAAAGAGGAATAGCACATGCATAAATAAAATGCAATTTTCCCCCTGCTATCTGTTGTAGGATGAATATAAGCCAGAAAAGGCTTTGTTGGAGGATGATCTGAAGAATGCGGTTAGTGTGCATCATGCACTGGCATCCAAGGCAACAGACTATGAGAAGAAACCCAATGTCCTCAAGCTTAAAACAGCAGATTGGAGAGTCCTGCTTTTCCAAGCCCAGTAAGTGCTCTCTTCATGCCACTCATTGAGGAAAGATAGCAATGCTGAGGAAGGAGTAAATTCCTGCCTGGACTGGTTAAAACAGAGGTTTAGGAGGTTCAATCTGTTTATTTGATCAGAAATAAGATTAACTAATGATGTGATTATAGTGCACAAGTAGTGCATGAGAAATATCAGGTTTTAAGAGGCTTTTAATCTAGCTGAGAGAGGTGTAACAAGATGCAGCAGCTAGAAGCTGAAGCTCCAGGAAATTCAATTTAGAAACAAGGCACAAACTTATAACAATTGGGGTGATTAATCATTGAAGAAAATGACCAAAGGCAGTCTTGGATTGTCTGTCTCCTGATGTCATCAAGTCCTAGCCGGGTGTCTTTCTAGAAGATATGCTGTAGTTAGAAACAAAGTTACTACTTAATACAAGAATTATTTGATTAAGTTTTTCATGCTGTGATATCCACACAAAGCAGATAACCTGCCTTTGCTTCTGAACTCTTTTCTACTGAGATCTGTATGAAAGTTTATAGAGATCTGTGGTGACCAGCAGAGCCGAGATCTTAGCATGTACATCTGTATCAGGGCATTAGTTAGCTCTGTCACCTGTGTTACTGGGATTGGATTAGGAAAAGATGTGTGCTAAGGTAAGGTATGAACCTTACACAAGCAGGCTGTGACCGAGTTACTTAGCACTAATTGCTTGCAAACATAGGCAGGAAGATGCAGTAGACTGTCAAGACTTGTGCAGTTCTGGTTATTCTGACTTTTAAAATGTTGTACAGGGATGTAAAGAGGTAGAAGAGGCTTGGTCAACAAGTGCTTAATATGTGTTGCTTCTGCAGGAGCCAAGAAGAAATGCAGACCTGGATCAACAAGATCAACTGTGTGGCTGCTGTCTTCTCTGCACCACCATTTCCAGCAGCCATTGGCTCTCAGAAGAAGTTCAGTCGCCCACTCTTGCCAGCCACTACAACAAAGCTATCTCAGGTGAGACATTTTTATATAGAGGGTAGGTGATGATCATTTCTCTTTCTGGATGGAGACTGTGTGGTGGTCCTTGTCACTATTTTATAGCTGTTGGCCAGTAGCAGTCCTAGGAGGAGAGTAATGAGTAGAGTCCTAAGAGGCTTTCACAGTAAATCTCTGCTCATTTCCTCATGCAAGATTTGAAGTAGGGGGAGAAAAGACTCAAATACAATTGGTTTATGTTCTTGAAGAAAATAGTACCAGATATAAAATTTTTCTTCTTGTTCTTATGGCCCTGCAGAGGACATTTCATGTACTGATTGATGGAGGTTTTTTGAATTTGAGTGTTTATTTCAGAAAAAGTAGACATAGTTTCTTCTTGAATTGATAAAAGGTGAAAGCTGATGCATCAGACAAGCATCAATTACATTTCTCTCGTCCGATTTTCCAGACTCCATTTATCAGCTCAGGGATTTCTGGTATAAAATATATTTATAAACTGTGTCTTACATGAATGTATTCAGTCTCCCTTGTGATCACACAAGCTTTCAGCATCCCGTGGCAGAGAGTTTCATAGCTTCTTATACTTTGGAAGATGCAATGCCTGCCAGGAATTCCTCCTGCGCTGGCAGGAACATGATACGGATTGTGTTGATCAGATTGACAGAGTGACAGAGGTTATGCTTTATGACATCTTCCTGTAGCTTTTAAAGTGATCTGCTTCTGCTGGATTGCTTCTTAAATGCATTTGTTGGGTTTTTTCTTACCACGTTCATAGCTTAGCAACTATCCTTAGAAACCACTGTCTCAAAATCTATGTTTCTCTAAGGGTGTGGGTTTTTTCAGGTTGCCCCTGGTTTTTCTGTCTCCATGACAGTAGCCTTTCTTCTTACAATATGGTGACTGACTTAACCATCTATCTGGGCTCAAGTTTAAAGCATGTTATGTAAAAAAAAATATTACTTGTCTCATCCTTGTGGTTGTACTTTTTGCTCATGCATTTAAAAATACAGTATAGGGCTTCCATAATTTATCCCAGTCACCAAGGGAAGCTTTTTAATTCATTGTTCTGTGTTCTGGATCGTTCCATTTAGCACATTGTTTCCTTAGTCTCATTGTTTCCATTTAATCTGGAAAGGGAAAAGATCGATCACAACCCTGTGGTTTGTATCTTGAAGAAGGAGAGACATGAAAAGTGGAATAAGATAAGCTGTTTTAGACAAGGAGAAGGATGTTAAGTGTTCAAAGTAGATACATTCAAAGGCAAAGCAGAAACATGTCTGCTTTCATTTGTCAGTATGGAAAAGCTGCCAGCAGGCTGTTTCTCATTTGGCAGACAAAAAAAATACAAATTGTCAGATCCCTGTAGTTGATGTTTAGGATTTTGAATCATGATGGACACTACTTCTTCTAAGAGGCTGTTCCTGGTCAGCCAGAAGTTAGCATGCCGTGAGGACCTAACATGGGTAAATAAGAGAAGCCTGACATGATGACAGGTTGTGCAAGATCATTGTACCAGCTTTTCTTTCAAAAGCAGAGCAATGTCTGATCTTGGTTAGTCCAACCAAAAAGGGATGTGACAAAGCTATGTATAAAGGAACAACCAGCCTAGAAAAGATCTACTAGGGTGTTGGGGTTTTTTTTTTTTTCTGAGATTGTGCGGCACACACAAAAGCTCCAGAGCTGGTGCCCTGGAAATGACAAGTGCTGTATTAATAGCTGCTCAAAGACCTCCTGTCATCAGGCTGTAGAACTCACTACCACAGGATGTCCCTGGGACCGGGGAATCAGCACAATGTAAAGAGTGATTGGGCACTAATGAGAGAGCATGCACATTTAGGGTAGTAACTAACAGCAACAAGAATTTTTGGCAATCAGTAGCAAGTGGTTTCAGCCCTATCATGTTTAGGCGGAAGCAAATTATCACACGTTTCTTCCTTCAGTCCTCCTGCAAAAGAGTTGAAACACAAGATTAGCTGGGTCTTAGCTATCATCATCTGTAGAAGTTTTCCCCCCCATTTCTGCTGTTTTTCACAGCTCCAACTCAGCGAGCAAGGAGGCTCAGTCCCCAGTGTGACTCAGTGCAGTGCAGGCATGTCTGAGCTAGGTTTGGAGCTGTGGGCTTCGTCTGAGCTGTGGGCTGCACTCAGAACCATACCACTGAGGGACAACACTGGCAGCTGATACCTCCTCTGAGGTGAGGTATCTACACAGGAGCTGACCTGGGTATTACCTCTTGGCTAATTCACCAATATTTGCATTATCATGTATCTATTTTGGACTTACCTAATCCAAACATGATTTCAGATCCAATGCTAGAAATGGACAGAAGGCCATTCTGCAGGAGACAGAAACCTTCTGAGATGAGGGAAGGTTAGCTGACAGATGGACTGGAGGAAGTGAGTGGGCCTGGGATTGTGATAAAGGAAATTGCCTAGAAAGTGGGAGTAGCAGCTCCTCACTTTCTCCAACTGCACAGTGGGATAAAAGATGGTAGCAGCTTAGCAAAATGAAATAATTTTTGGGGACTGGACAGCCCTTCCTCTTCTGAATGCATTGTCTTGTTCTAAACAAATAGAAACCACACCCCTGAGAGCTTTTGGCAGTGCAGAAATAGGTGGGGCCCTGACTCAATGTCTTTTCTATCCTGGAAAGAACTCCTTTTACATGGCAAAACCTGAGGCCGGGTCTTTGCTGTCTCGTTCTGCCCTTGATTTGTCTGCATACACAACAGTCTTAATTAATTTACCAAAAAATGTATTAGAGCAAAAGTGTCATGTTGTCAGTGTTGCTTGGCAGCAAGCTGCTTCCGTTGCTCAGAGCAAGGCAGTGTATGACAGGTTTGCTCTCCTTCCCAGTGGCATCTGCTAGCTGATGAATTTTTCTGCGAGCTTGGCCACTTTGAGTGCCTTTGGGAGAGCTGTTGGTGGCAGTGCTCTCGGATAACAGACCTTACCAATCTCTAAAGAAATTTAGAGATGTGTTATTGTACAGGAACCTCTCTATTTCTCTTTGCTTATTGGATATTTTAGATTCTGTCACTTAAGTGCCTAATGTGTTTCTGAAGGATGAACAGCTGAAGTCCCATGAAGCTAAGCTGAAGCAGATCTCCACTGAGCTTGCTGAACATCGCTCCTATCCTCCTGACAAGAAGCTCAAAGGCAAAGAAGTGGATGATTACAAACTGAAGGACCACTATCTGGAGTTTGAGGTATACATAGGAAACATTATTACTTTTACTTCTTGGGTGTGGATGGTCATATATTTGGGGGCACAGTCCTCAAGTTCTGCCTTTTTCACTTTACTTCCCTAGGTAGTGTGTTCTTGCTAGACTGAAACATTACAGCAATTGCAGATGCTGGGATGTGGCTCTTCTTTCTGATGAGAGCTTCTTTACCTGTGAATTTAGCTCTTAGTCTGTAACATGAAGGACAGAAACAAGACTCCTGTCCTTCCTGATACATCTGTTTAAAGAGATTATAAGATCTTCATGCACAAAGTGTCTTGTGTTGTAAAACTGTGTTTCCTAGTGTATTGGAACCACAGTCTCTAGAGAATGACTGCATTCTGCAGGAATGAAGATCATGGTAATTGTCTTCCATTGTTAGGTTCCGAAGGAACTGATATGCTAAAGTTATTGTCATAGGCATGCCTCCCTCATCAGAGCCATTTGTGTTGTATACCACTGAGATGGATGTCAGGATGAGAAGGAAAATGGTAAATTAAAGATCACAGGGTTGAGTGATGCAACTCAGGCAGATGCATTAGGAGAATGTTTTGAGTATCTGACAGCAGCTTTTATCTGTAATGGTGTCTCCCACATTTTAGGACTATGTGGGAATGAATCGGCAACCCAGCAGATGACTGATATTTGTTATGACTACACCTTTGAGTTTTTTCCCCCAGAATTGCAAGTCAGTGTTGCCTTGGGTCTGAAAGGATCCTATTCTAAATAGGCACTGCCTAGCAAGGAAAATACATAGTCTGAAAAAGAGGAAGAGCAGATAAGACAGATGAGACCATCAGAGCTGATCATGGAGGCAACACAACACAACACAAGCCTCCAGAACTGAAGTGAACCTTTTTCCCCATGCTCTCAGTTTCTGTTAGAGGGACTCTTTTTACTCGTGGACTTAACTCATTGCATACTTTTGCTTTTTCAGAAGGTTGTAACCACTTTGAGTTTCATTTTGCTGTAGCAAAATCTATCAGCATGCCTTTATGAAGGAGGAATCATAACCTGACCAACACGATAATCTTTTATAATGTGATGCTTGGTGTGATGGACGAGGGGAGAGCAGTGGATGTTGTTTGTTATTCAGTTTGATAAGAATTCTGACATTGTCTCCCCTAACAAGCTTACAGTCAAGCTTATGAAGTGGATTAGGACATTGATAGTGAGATGGTTTGGCTGAACAATTGAGATCAAAGGGATATGATTAATGGTACAGTATCAGTTAGTTTTGAACAGGGCACTCACATGTGTAAGTAAGCAACACGTTTTCTCTTTGGAGGGGATCTTGTAAAACTCAGAAGATCAAGCAGATTTTTAGCTTTGGGTTCTTGACACAAAGTTTATTTTCTATCACTTTTAGAAGCTTGGTGAGTTAGGATGAAATGTAGGCTGGAATATTAAACGTTTCTACAAAGATTGATGGGGGAATAGATTGTCGTGGGGTTTTTTTCTGTTTCCTGTCAATTTTATCGGGGTGTTATTCTGAGATATTCCTCAGGTACCTCAGTACAAATCAGAACCAGTATAGCCCAAGAAACAAAAGGTGTCCTCTTCATGAGTGAGAGTTTTGAACATCATTTGAGCTGTGCTGTTCAGATAAGTGATCAGCCCTACAGGAATGCTCATTTAAGCAGGCAAGTTGTGGCAACAACTTCAGTTATGTGGGAGAAATGGTAAGTCAAGGTGCTGGTGTGCAGTGATGTGTTACCTTCACACTTGGAAGCACAGATTTCACAGATCATGTTGAATTATCAAGACACCATTCCAAGGGGCCATGAGAGCAGGCAATTCCAAAATGTTGAAAGTCAAACAGATGAGACAAAAGGCTAACTGGGATCTTCTTCTGGAGCAAAGGCAAAAAAAGGAAGGTTTATGCTGAGTGGAAGCAAGAAAGCCTTGCAGAGAGACTTTACCAAATTACAGGGCTGGGCAATCACCACCTGTATGAAGTTCAGCAAGGGAAAGTACCAGATTCTGCATCTGGGAAGGGGCAACCCTGGGTGTATGGACCACCTGGGAATGAGAAAATGGAGAGAAGTGCCATGGAAAGGGTCCTGGTCATGGCAAGATTAATATGAGAGAGCAGTGCCCTGGCGCCAGGAGGACCAACCCTGTTCTGGGGAGCATCAAGTACGGCATCACCAGCTGGGCGAGGGCTAAGATAGTCCCACTCTGCTCTGCACTGGGGCAGCCTCACCTCGAGTGCTGAGGGCAGTTTTGGCCCCCTCAGTATAAGAAAGGTATAAAGCCCCAAAGTCTCCAAAGGAGGGCAGTGAAATTGTGAAGGGCCTTAAGGAGAAGCCGTTTGAGGAGCAGCTGAGATCCCTTGGCCTGTTCAGCCTGGAGAAGAGGAGACTGAGGGGAGACCTCACTGCAGTCTACAACTTTCTTGTGAGGAGAAGAGGAGGGCCAGGCACTGATCTGTCTGTGATGACATGTGGGAATGACTTAGAATTGTGTCAGGGGATGTTTAGGCTGGACATTAGAGAGAGGTTCTTCTTCACCCAGAGGGTGTTGGGCACTGGAACAGGCTCCCCAGGGAAGTGGTTGCAGCACCAAGCCTGACAGAATTCGAGAAGCATTTGGAAAATGCTCTCAGGCACTTGGTGTGATGCTTGTGCATGGTCCTGTGCAGGGCCAGGAAGCGTACTATTGGACTGGATGATCCCTATGGGCTCCTTCCAACTCAGTTTATTCTATTTTCTATGAGACAGTAACAATCCCAAACGAAACCAAAATGTTGAGCTGTGTGAAAATTGTGAATGAAAACTTTGTGAACAGAAACCTTCCCTTTAGAACAATGTCCTGTCAAGGTTGGCAGGAGGTGGTGAGAGAGCTTGCTGCCTGAGGTTAAATGAAAAGGGGAAAGAGGCAGGTGATGTAGGATTTTTTAAGTGTCTCTTTCAGACTGAGATTGGAAGCTAAATGTACTGTCTGTGTACAAAGGGCCATGCTGATACATCTTGGGAAACACACCAAAAGGAAACACACCTGTGAGTCCCTAGGTAGCAGCATAGTACCATTAGGAAGGAAAATGCCATTTTCCTTTTCTGTAGTTCCTTACAATTTCTTTTTGTTCACACACTGGTGATGCCTTCATTCTTGCTCCTGACGAAAGACAAATGAGATGGAGGGGAGGTGAACCAGGAGGTAACTGGTCCTTGTTCAGGTATGCAGCCAGTAGCATTTGTTTTTGATGGTGTCTTTGCTTATACAAACCATGGAAAGAATAGTTCTCATTGCCTGCTCTCTGAGGAAGTACTGCATCAGATTGCAAAAATTTTGTTGCTTATTGCAGAAAATTTATAGTTAGATAAAGATCTTTTGAGTGCTGTCAGGTGAGAGGTGAAGCCAGAATACTGATATGTGGCTACCTCATACTTGTTTATTACATGCATTCATTCTTCAAAGATAATGTTGCAGAAGCTTTTGAATGGTTTCAACTTCTGTGGTTTTATTTCTTGACAGCAATTTCCAAATTAATTTCTTTAAAGGCAAAATTTTTACAAGCTTTTACCTAACTTCAAATGTCAGGTCACTGAAAGACCAACTTTGTTGTGGTTGAAATCAAAGTAGAAATGTGTTGATTAATTGTAATAGAAGTCAAGGGTGCCCACCAAGTCCAGGGGAGAATGTCTGTTTGTACATATGCAGGTCCTGGATTTCCATTCTGAGTGCCAACTGGTGGTGTTTACTGTACAGTAAAAGCATAAATCCATACAGCAGTAAAGCCTCCCTCTCCATTTCATGGTATTACGCTGTTCCCAAGCTAAGAGCACTGGCTGGCCTTTTGCAGAAGTGTCTGGTTCATTTTATGATGAATCATCCATCAGCTCAGTGCATCATCGTCAGGATTCTTCTTGCTTTTCTCCATTTCCATTTTTATGAAATGACACATCTTACCTGCTTCATGTGTTTGTCTCTCACGTTGTGGAGCTGCAACTGCAGATATGGAAGTCATAGGAATGCTTATTTATTTAATTTGTAGGAGGATTTTGTTATGATTCTCCTCTATCAAAGGATTCTCAAAAGCCAGTCATTCTCTTTTTTCCCCCCCTTTCTATTCCACATTTCAAAGCAGTTACCAAGCTTTTTGACTTCCTGCCCTCAAATAAATGTTTTTACCAGAACTTTATTATTTCATTAGAAAATTTAAAGTATTTTCTTAAATACTTTTTCCTCTGTCAGGAACCTAATAGCTTGGCTGCTGGTTTGCCACTTTGAAATACAAATTAACAATCGGTATAGATGTTTACATTGACCTTCCCTGACTCCCAGCACATTGAGATTGCTGTAACTACAATGCCTGCACCATGTCTTTAGTGGATATATCAGGGTGAAGTGGATTTCTCTGTTCTCAGGACCTTTTGCTGTAACACCTGTTTTTGAGACCCTTCAAGGATCTTCTGTTAATGTACCTTCATTTTCTTCCTTGCCAAATTGTTTCTTGGAAAATGACGCAATTGTAGCAAACAGAACAAAATCTTCCTATTGAAGAGGGAAATCTCCCGTCCAGAAAAGGAGTAGAACAAATGGGTATAGGGCACATTAGAAGGAACTTTTTCCAGTTGAAAAATACAAGTGTCTGGGCAGACAGCAACCTTCATCATTCCCTATGAGCGATGTCGCATGCCATGCTGCTGTCATTGCCCTTTCATCTGCTCCATTTTATTAAGGTCTGGCCTTTTAGAAGGTTATCTCATGGGCTGAGTGGTGGCCATGAAGGCTGAACTTAGTTCTGCTTTGGTTTGTCCGCCATTGTATAAGAAAATCAGGAAGAGCAAGACCTTCTGGTGGGAGTAGAGGATTGCTCCAGAGCAGGATTTTTGTTGTCCCTTCGTTTAGTGCACTTTATCTCCATGCATGCCTAAGCACATAGGATCTCAGTATGTGTGAGCACAGCTTAGGTCTCAGCATGACTAAGGTAGCAAGCTTTCGTTTGGTGGTGTTACTTGGAATGGGAACCACCACTCAGCAGAGCATCGGAATTTGTGTGTTGCAGAGCTGAGTGCCTCTAATTACACAGCACCCCAGGCCTCAGTCTGCCTGAAATCCTCTTTGTTTAATTTACATTTGCCATTGTTGTTCATATCCACATTAGGCACCATTGTTCACATACATGTTGAGCTCCTGGCTTTCAAGGCCAGCAGAAAGTGTTAAGTTACTTAGGTGGTGTCTCATGTGCCCCTGCAGAATTTCTTCCAGACTGATTTGGGCCTTTCTTTTCATTTCCCAGAAAAATCGCTATGAGATTTATGTTGGCCTACTGAAAGAAGGGGTGAAGGAGCTGCTGAGCGGAGGAGAGAATGATGCACCAGGACTGAAGAAATCCCACTCAAGTCCTTCTTTGAATCAGGAGTCTCCAGTTAGCGCCAAGGTGAAACGCAATGTCTCGGAGAGGAAGGACTACAGGCCAGAAACACCCAGCATTAAGCAGAAGGTCACTTAGGGTGGAAGTGACGACTAGGGGAACAGCCATGCAGCAAAGTATCGGTGGTCAAAACTTTTTCATTTAATAACCTGTCAGTCACAAAAAATAAGTGCATCTGCCTGAATGGGGTGTTAGTGACATTTTCTATTGTATATTTTGCTGTTTCTGTGCAGATTGTGGGAGATGTCTTTGCTCCTGCTTTGCTTTGCTTTGTTAATTTATCATTTAGCAGTTGAAGCATCGGGACTTTTTTGTGTTGTTCTGTTTCTAAAGGAGCTGGGGAAGGAGTGGAGCGCTGTGACGTTTATTCTGTCTCCTCCCCATTTATCTCCTCCCATCGGCATGTGGCTTTCATCTCTCAAGTCACTTGTCACTTTATTTATGTGGTGGGTGGGAAAAATAACTGGACAAGTGCTGCAGTGCTGTGAATGTGAGCTGTAGCTGTGAGAAAAGCTGTGCAAACATGCAGCTGCAGAAGGCTGACTAAGAGGCTAGGGTGCTGGGAATGCTAGTTTCCTGACAATGTGGGGCATGTTGGTACTGGTACTTAGCAGCAGGTGGTACAGTAAATAGTCACTTATTGTTACTGCATTGACCTTGGACATGCAAGTGTGAAGGAATGAAACCTGAAAACCTCTGGCAATGCTGGGATGACGGCATTGTAATAATTTGTTTGCTTCCTTCCAAGCAGAGAGCCTTCTCCAGAGTTTGCAGGTTGGAAGGCATTCAAACCCATGTTGTCTCTGCAGTCAGGAAGATTAGGGATTACCCAGTTGGAATGGCAATCTGGGCTTCACATTTATTTGCAGAGAAGGCTGCTGTAGATGTCAGCCATTAGCATTATATATTAATTATATATATTAAAGACAAAGGGCCTCTGTGTAGTTTTTAACTATACGCTCTCACTTAGCTGCTATATAGAGCCTTATGATATATTGTGTCCTGTTGCTTCCCCTTCCAGGGGTTTCCTTCTTGGTGTGCACAGAGAGCTGCTTTCAATTCTCTCATAGTGACAAAGCACTTTGCCTTTTTTCTTCAGAAAGGGATTCTCCTCAGTTCTATGTTTTCCTTCTTTAGCTCACATATAGGTGGAAGAGGCTGGTGCCTCCTCACAGTTCCTGCGTACCCTGTGCCAGGCTTTCCAAGGGGAGCACAGGACTGGGAGAGACCACCATGGGCAGGCCTTTTCATACCTGAAAGGCCCCTGTTGTGCCATAGATCCTTGGGATGACCAGCAGTTTTCAGGCACAAAGAGCAGAAAGATGACATAGAAATAATTTTCCTGCTTTGCAGCCCCTCTTGTCTGGGCAGTTCATGGTTCTGAAGAGAGTGCCAGCTCTCCTGTTACCTAACCTGTTACCTGAGTTTTAATCTCAGTTTTTATACTGGCCCACAGGGTGAGCTTGGACACATCTCTCCCATTTTGTGTCACCCTTTCCCTGTATGAAGTAGTACAACCAAACTGGTCTTTCCTATGAGCACCTTGGGAGATAATGTTTAGGGCCAGTTGAAAATTGCTCCTTGCTGTTCATTCTATTATGCTTGGCACAGGCCAGCCTTCTTGATGAATACAATTCTTAATGCACCTTGAAACATCATGATAATGCAGGGACTGTTTAGAAATGTGCTAATTTAGAAATTGTCAGCCCAAGTAGTCAAAGGACTGCACATCAAAAAAATTGCTGCACGAGTGGATATGTGTTCTGTGAGGCTTTCCCAAGGGTCCAAGTCAATTCTTCTGGGCTATTGAGATGCCAGTCCAGTGGGCAGAACTGGGAGTGATCAAAGAGAAAAGACCCTTAACAGGCATTCATGACTTGCCTCCCCTACTGAGTACCACCCTGCAACAGTGGTGTTGGCTGTAACAATGTTGGCTGTCACAATGGTGTTGCACTCTCAGATGTGAGGTTTTGGAGCAATTTGATCCTTGCAACTACAGCCTGCAGCAAAACCAGATGAGACAGTTCTCACAAGTCCTATTGGGATGCATATCCATCTGGCATCTGCCACCGAGAGTGGCTGCTCTCTGCTAAAAGTCAAGAGGTTGGCTCCTATAGCAAAGTTGCTAAAAGCAGCAGAGTCCTGAGCAGAAATTGGCAGTGCTTCCCAGGTGCTGGGGCTTTAGAAGTTGTGTATTCCTACAAAGGTGGAGTTAACATTTAGTTCTCTTCTTGAAGAAGACAGATGTCTTCTGCTGCTGGAGCCAAAGTGGTGTGGTGCAGCTTATTGTGTGGGGAGACTCAGTGTAAAGGGATGCGTGATAGTGCTCATTGAGAGGGATTGTTTGGAGTAATTAGAAGTGGTAGATCAACAGCTCATGGAGGGGAAACAAAGACAGATTCCTGCAGCTGTTTGTCATGCTTTGGAGGTTGGAAATGAACAAGCAGAACAGAGAGAAGAGGTTCAATTGGGAAATGCTGAATGCACATTAGGGAAGAAAACTTGACCTCTCTGTTATGATTAAGTAGTGGTATTCCCCAATTTAGTGTTCGACTGAGACTCTCCAAACTACGTGGTCCTTGCTCACTCCTTCCTTCCCTTCACCATCCTTGCAGTGGGCTGGAGAGGAGACTTGGAGGCATAAAAGGCAAAGATCACAGGTTGAGATAACAACAATTTACTGAAAATGGCAATGAGATAAGAAAATTAATGGTAAACAACAACAGTATTAATAACATAGTGTTCAAGAATGTGCAACACGCAGAGCCCAACAACACCCAACCACTCTCTTCACAATACTCTGACTCAGAAGGGACATCTTCCCTTGTTCTTGGAAAATCACATGAGGTGGTATAGAATAACCTTCAAGTCCAAGCCATGTCCCTGCCTGGCAGCTGCAAATATTAGCCCTGTCCTGGCCAGAACCAGTACATTATTTTATATAACAATATGATACATGCAGCAGACAAAAAATCCCAAAAAAGTGCAGATCTGTAAATGGCCCTCCTTGGCTGTCAGGGTTGGGTTGGGTTGATTAGATGGTCTTTTTGAAGGCAGGCTGGTGCTTGGCGAACCTCTTGTGTTTATGGAGTGCAGTGTTTTAAAAGGCAGAGAAGAGGTGACATTTAACTTTCTTCTTCTGTGGTTTTTAACGTATTTTGGTTGCTGAAAATTCCAGTTAAATTGCTGAGCTCAAAAAGAAATTACTCCTGTTAAATGTGTCTTCCAGATTTGACACAGA
The DNA here is from genome assembly GCA_013400255.1 of Sitta europaea. Taxonomy (NCBI): domain Eukaryota; kingdom Metazoa; phylum Chordata; class Aves; order Passeriformes; family Sittidae; genus Sitta; species Sitta europaea. The sequence continues at coordinate 106,672 of VXBS01001459.1, forward strand.
AACTGGGTAATTCCTCTTCAAAGTCATTGCAGAAAAAGATGAATTGAAGCAATAGGAAAAATCAAAAAGTGAACTGCAAAAAAGATGGTTTTTTTTCATTATTTATTATCTATTTCCATGTATGCTTGTAAACAGATTAGGGTATTTTTTTAAGGTCTCATCTGGGCATATCAAATGCAGTTTTTCACTGCATTTTTTAGTCATTAAACATTTGTTAAGCTTAGAGCAGTCTTGCTGAGACTGCTGAGGCATGCAGATTAGTTTACCCAGAATTTACAGTTTCTGCTACAATTTTAATTAATGCCTTTTCCCCCCATTACTTTACAATTTATAAGCATCCCAGGCACCCATGTAGAGATGCATGCTTTGAAGACTAAGAAAGAAATGTGATCCCATTGTGAAAGTCTAAGACTCCTTCCCTCCTTTGGGAATAGGTTCATCCACCAGTCAGTACTGTAATTTGGTTTATTCCCTCCCTGATGATACTATGAAGGGTGGGTCAGGTTTTCAGGTAGTCTAAGTGGTGCATCTCCTTGAGTAGCAGCATTGAGAGTCTGACCAGGTAGCTTTGCATGCCCTGCACCCTGCCTTTGTTTGGCAAAATGTTTACCTTTACGGGAGATCAGTTCTTGACTGCAGCAACTCAGGAGCTCTGGTTCCAGTATGTAAGGATATTCTGCTGGTTTCCAGCCCTCCTCTGGGACTTGAGCTGCAAATCACTGGAGCAGTCTGCAGTTCTCTGGGTGTGCTCAGTGCCAGCAGGAATTACTGGCCGATTGCCATGAGCGTGTGTGCATGCAGGAGAGCCTTTGCACTGGTGACGCAGGGAGGCGTCATCCTTCCTTGTCACGCTCACTGCTCCAGCGCGCTATCCCTGCACAGGCAAAGCCTCTGCCTGCATGTGGAGAGTGGGAATGCAAAAAGGGGAGCAGGCTGAGGCCAACACCTTGCTTCCCCTTTCTTAAGGTGCAGAAGGTGGTTCTGGAGGGACCTACCCTACTCTGAAGCATTGCTGGCTTACTCATCTTCCAGGGGCTGAACCATCTGCTATCCCCAGCTAAGGAAGGAGAGGTAGGAAAGGGCCACACTAGTCTGCACTTGACAGCAGAGAGCTGATGGAGAAGGGGAAAATTACCTTCCCCTCTCCCCACCCAGCAACCAAAGCAGGTGAGATACTCTCCTGAAGCCAAAACCACACTCTCTTCTATGAGTCAGCAGGATGCAGGGGACTGGTTGAGATGGTTTTTGTTCATCAGTGACTGTGAAAGAGACTCCCTGGACTGGATGTGTGTTTGTCTTCACCTTGCAGATAAATTACACATGAACCAGTGAACATGACTACAGCTTCTAAATCCAGTATTTATGTTGTGTCTAATTGATGCAGAGAAATAAGTCAGCCAGCAGAGTGATTAATGCAGCAGAGTTCTGCAGGAACACTGTTCAGCTGTGCTGTGGACTCAGTTTTTCATCTCTAGCCAGTCACTTGTAAATGGTTACCAGAATTTTTCTAATTATTAGTAACAGCTCATCCCTAAAATACTTTCCCTCTGATCCTGCCTGCTCCCAAACTGCAGTCTGTGTTAAGGGGGAGAGCAGTGCTCTGCACAGCCCTGCTTTGAGGAGGAGTTTGGCATGGAAGACCTCCAGGGACTGGAATTTTTATGCAACTGTGACTTTTCACAGCTCCAATGCCTTTGGATAACAAGGCTGGTTGCTATTCTGTCTTGAAAAAGCCAAAACTTTTGCCTTTCTCATGTGGAAATGAGGTTCTTACTTGACTGGAGCAGGCCATTCGGTGAAGACATGGTTATGGTGGTGGAGGAGGTCAGAGATGACAGAGATGACATCAAGCTTCTTGGAGGCATGGCTATCTTCTCCCTGAAAGTGGGAAAGGCTTTTCTCTGCAGATGGCATACTGCTTACTGTGTCTGCATTCTTCATTTCTAAATGAATTTTGGTCTTATTGCAGTTAGTCTGACAGCTCCTCCTCCTTTTCTGACAAGCTGCTCTTGTCTATCATCTTAGCACCTCAGCTGCTTCTGTATAACAGGTCTGTTTCCTTCCATGCTTGCAGAAATCCAGAAAATTTGACTCTCCCATCTTGCATTGAGAAAACCTGCTCTGAAGCAGTGCTGCGTTGAATGGATAACCCTGTGAACAGCTTTTTCACTCTGCTTGTCAGTAGCTTGTGTTTCCAGCCACAGTTATAGCTGGGAGGTGTGAGACCAAGTTTTAGACTGCCATGATCCTCTAGTTGTATGCTGCAGGGATGCAAAGTCATACACACATACACTTAGACCAGACACTTGCAACATTCCTACTCTTCTGGTATCCAGGTTATTGGAAACACTGGATGCTTCTGCAGGGTCAAAGACAGTATACACATCTTACATCAAGCAATCTTAGAGCTTAAAATTATTTAAATTTTCTCCAGTATTGCTCTCCTCAGGCTCTGGGATGTCACATCTGCTCTGAGGGGGCAGTTAAGAAGTCCATGTTTCACATCAGAGCACAGTCACTGCTCCCCAGCATGACTTCTCAGCATCTGGTATCCAGGCTACCTAGAGGGATGAACTATAGAAGCTGTCTCAGAAAGCTAGTCTGCAGCTTGTGCTTTTTAAAGGATATTTTTAGTACATACAGAAGCAGTATGTCTGGCCTCTCCTTTCCTCTCCTCTCTCCCAGAGCTCTCCTAACAGCACAGGTGTAGCATATTGACCTGCTTCACTGGGAGCTTCACTGTGGGGATGGGAGCTTCAGGAAGAAGAGGCTTTGTCAGCCTTCAGAGAAATACCACCAGGGCTGAGCACCAGTGCACAGGACAATGATGCTGTAGGAAGAAGCCAGTGCCACCCTCCATGGCTGGTGACCTGCTGGCGGCTGTGAGCTCTAGCATTGCCCTCGGTGCAGCGGGTAATGAGAAATGCTAGCTTCCTTTTCCCTCTAGTCTGTGATGCTTGAGGAACTGTCCTTACCACCTGCTGCTTTTCTCCCCTCTGACAACAGCACTCTTTTCCAGGGATACCACAGTCCCTTTGTGAGGACACTGATTTACATGACAGCAAGGAGGACAGGTCCTTAGAAAAAGTCTGAATGCCATCTGAGAATATCTGATCTGCTGATGGCAACATACAGTTGAACATTGAAACAAGGCAGGCCCAGACTTGTCTGAGTGAATGTCCCTTGCTCCTATGTTTTGTTAGCTGCATTAAGGTTGTTTGTTAGAGCCCATCCCTTACCAAATGAAAGCAAGAACTTTCCCAAAGGGTGGACCGTTGACCTGACTTTGCCTTTGTGGTCAGAAGCTAAATTTAGGCTAGGCTGAAGTGTTCTCTCTTCCCTGCCTTTGAACACTTAATTATTTCATAAAAATTATGGATGTTTAATCAATGAGGGACCTCCCTTGGAGTCTGCTTTTAAATCTGGGCCAGGAGCCAGCTGGGGTACAGGCCAGAGGTTTATTTGGACCAATAAAGGTACATCGCTTAGCAATGCAAGCATTGAAAGTGCGACAAGCCACAAGGACAGGATTTTTCTCTGACATAAACCACTGTAATTAGTAGCCACTCCAGCAGTGATCCTGTCTGTAACTCCTAAATGGCAACAGCACAAGAAAATACTTTTTGTCTAAACAGGCAAGATTTCAGCTTGGGCCAACTGAGTATCATGGTGTAGTGGTGCAGCAGCTAAGCTGCCATGGAGACTTATTTCACACAAAATCCTTCAACTCCCCTTAGCTTCTTGCTGGGAAGAAGGAGATAAATGCTATCAAGTCTGTGTCACCACACAGGGCAAACTCTACTGGTAATATAAGTCTTAACTCACTTATGAAAATCTCATGCTCAGAGCTGTCAGATTCTGAAAGACTGTAGGATGAGAACAGGGGCGGGTTGTGGTTGTAGTTTTTTTAAAATTTGTACATATTCATGACAACTGTGTCCTCTTACTTGAGTCTAGAATTATAATTTGGCTAAAAGGACAGAGTTTTTTGGCTGTTTAAAAACTTCAAAATCACTTCTCTGTGTGAGGTATGCTCTGAGGCTTAGCTTACTTGGTGAACATGTTTAAGTGATGCCTATAGATGTGTGTATTTAATAAGTATGGTATGGCTTCTATGGCTCAGCTCAGCAAAGCCTGCTGTTCTTTTCTGGAGCTTATTTGGTCAAAGCACTTCTGCAGCTGCAAACATTTTTAGGTTGCTTGTTGTTCTAACTCTTCTCCCTTGAGTTTAAACAGCTATCAGAGCTTTTGCAGATTTAAGGTATGATTTGAGCTGCCTTGATCTTCATGTGTTGTCCTCCAGGGGCTGCCTGTTGTTCTGCATGTTGAAAGCAAGGCATATATTTGAGAGTCTAAGCAAGAGGTAGTGGGTGGAATTTTCTGCTAGCTTAACACTGGGGTGACTTTCTCCCTGTTTATATCAGCTGATGCCTGTACAAGGAGCATCCATTCTGACTTCTTCTGAAGAACATGCTCTGGGGATCTAATACACAGCTTTACTTCTGACAACATTGACCTTGCTCTGTGAAAATTCAGCAAAGGGACATCATGTCCAAAGTGTCTAAGAAGGTGCCTGTGATGTCTCCTGCAGATACAGCCGTAGTGAGGGTTTGTTGTTTTTTTTCTGCAACTGTACAGATTTCCTGAAGAGTGGCTCATCAGCAGGGAGAAGAAGAGAGCAGGGCTGAAATATCTCTCTTGGGCATCTCTTGTGCCTCCCAGAGGTTTCTATTGAGAGCAATTAAACAACATTTTAACAAGTTGCTGGTCTGAGGAAAAAGACATAGGGAAACCCAGGGGGTTTTCCTATTGCCCTCTAGTAAGGGCAACAGTAGCATGATCTGCATTATTCTTGGAAAAAGAGAGCAAAACCTGAGAGTGTGATTCTTACCTGGACTCATAAAACTCTGTGTCATGCAGTTAGGTTGAAACACTTAAGCAGCTTCAGTGAAACTATGCCTTTGCACTTCACAGGACCACAACCAGAGTAATTGTGTCTTGCAGAACTGAGACACGAGTGAACTGCAGCTCAGAACAAAGTGAAGGGGACCGCCTTGTCACCTTTGGACAAACTGTAGTCCTGTAATCTTTCATCAGGTGTGGGGCTTCTCCCTTGGGTTTCCTGCCCTCCATGATGGTGAAAAGATGTGGGTGAGCACTGTCAGTTTCAGAGTCACAGTTAAGAAGTGTCAACTACCCTCCACCTGAGCTGTTGCTAATGTTTTTTTCCCTTAGGCTGAGAAAGAGGACTGAGTTTTCAGTCAATGTTGCTTGCTAGCCATATGGGAAGCATAAGTCTCAGCAGTGGTAGTGCAGAAAAACATTTTGCACATGTGCGTACAAACAACTTATACGTCTCTTGTGTGCAGAAGTAACCTTATGGGGCTTGACAGCAGTCCTTGCAAGACCTTTCCTCTGGGTAGTCTCCCATTGCTTTTGTGATGTGTAGGAACTCTCTTTCTGGTAACCTTGAATTCAGTTTACTCTCATCACATGTTTTTAATGTAATACACTAGAGACGCAGTCCCAGTCTCACTGCTTTGTGGTAATTTCTTGGTCTGCTGTGAAGCAACAACATTGAGGTAGCCATTAAATCTTTTCCAGCAGCATGGAACTTGATGTTCTGACTCTTGGGGAAGTCATCATCTCAGGTTTGACGCTGTCCTACCACCAAGACACGCTGTTTTGTCCCTGGGAATAGGCATGGCTAGAAAAGTATACTAAGTGTTTGGAGTCAGAGCTGTGCAGACTTAAGTCAAGCCCTGGTTCAGGGAAAGTTTTTCCATGTGCTGCTGATGTCCATAAGGACTCAAACGTATACTTGCTTACACAGAGATGCTTTCCTGAAGCAGAGTTGTCACTCTTTTCTACAGGTATCACAGGATGCCCTCCCTTATTCTGCTTCATGTATCTGGTACTAGAATGATCATTTCCTGATAAATGAAGGCACTTAATCAGTCCTCTTCCCCTTGGAAGAAGGACTTTTGGGGATATTGTTATATCATTTAAAATAATATTTTGGAATTTAAGTTTACATTGCTTTATTTTTCACTTGAGGTGACTGTATATAAATATTTTCCTCTATTTTATCATTGCTGATAAAGTAAGCATACAGTATACAGACAAATAATTTGCCTTTGATGTATTGAAACTGTGAGATATAAAGTAGACTTCTTTCTTGTGTCCATGTTCCTGACTATAACTCTGTTCCTCTGTGTTTTTATAAGTTGGAATAAATGTTGCTTACGGGCAGCAAAGAGCCTGCAAGCTTCCCAATAATTTTTATGTCATTGAACTCAAGCAACCCTATTGAAGGATCTCACATATGTATAATGATATATGTATATGTACAAACTTTAGAAAGAAATAAACCAAATGTATTTCACGTTCTGCAGCTGAATGTTTTTTATTTAAACCCTGACAGTTGTTCCTACAAGTAAGAACATGAAGGTGGCTTTACAGTGGCTGACTGTCTTGCTTCTGACTCCTGGCAGTCAGAAGTTTCAAGGTTTCCTGAGCTGAAGCGTGCATGTACTGTCTGCTTTACAGTTGCAGTCTGGATCTGACCTATGGTCGGGCTAGCCAATGGAGCCAGTGGCACTTCCTTCATGTTAGTCCTGTGTGAGGGCAGCTGGAGCACATCTCTCTTCCTTCTGCACCTGTACAGGAGGTGGCATCCCTTCCAGCTGTTTCAGGGTGTGTAGCCTGCAGAGCTACCAGTGCTTTCTGTGAAGAAGAGAAATTACTGATTTCAAGAAGAGAAATAACTGACTTAAAATGGGTTTACCAGCATGTAGATTAAAAGAGCAAGGCTGCAGGAAACAGCTGTTCAGAAATGACTGGGAGTCGATCTCAAAATTTGTATGAGAAGGTCACTATTGAGGTTGGGAATTGCTGCTGACATGGCATATGGAAAGAAATGACCCATGAACAGCAAAAGAGTAAGATGCTAAAGAAAAAGATGAAGTGTAAAAAGGCAGAGGTGGGAGTGGTTAAGAAGCTATGCCTTTCCAAAGGAGAAACAGTCTGGACAACACACAGCAAACAGCATTGTGCTTGCAGTTTTGGGTTGGACACAGCTCAGCATGGGAGGTTAGTACACTATGTGGAGAGTGGGTCATGGGGCAGATTGAGAGGATGTGTCCAACACAGAGGGGGCATGCCCAAGCTTTACAGCCCCAGGGCTAGCAGCTTGTACTTGGAACAATAATAAAGAAGACACATTGTTTCTTACCAAGATTTCTGTGAATGTTTGACTATCTTGAGGTGGCTGTTTCTTTATATTTTTCCTCAGCATATTACCTTTAAATGGATGGTAAGACTTTCACACTTGAGGTAGCTCTGTGTTTGTTTGATTTTTTACACTGTGCCTTTGGGTATCAGATTTTTTCATTGTTGTACCATACTGTTTGCTTTAAAGCATTTGGGATTTTTGTATTCTAGTGCATGCTTCTGGATTAATATGTTTTAATGAAAAGACTAAACAAAGTGGTGATAAGGATAGGTGGGAGTATTTTACAAAGATGTATTAAATGCCTCCTCAAAGCCCAAATGAATGTTTGAACTGTGTTTGAATGTTAATGTCAGTACTGCTCACCACATCTTTTCTTGTTTCTTCCTAGCTGACAGAGTCAACGCTGAGCATTTTCTGGTGGTTTTTCTACCTGGAATCATTAGTCACATCACGTTGCTCACAATGCAATGAGCTAGAACAAAATGACAGAACAGGTGCAAAGTGAAAGACAGATGCATTTGTATTCTCTTCATTGTCAGTTTGCAGTTCAAGTTTCTAAGTACGGAATATAATTATCAAGCAAGACTGAAAAGGCTAGTTTCTGTATGCAGGAGAAACCTCCACAGTCTATGGCAGCTACACATTTCTTTGGGTATTTATAAATAATGTAGCAAGAGAAAGAGTCTTAGCCCAAAGCAATGCACAGTTTGGTCTGAAATTGTCCTGGTTATCTCTAGACTGGAAATGAGAAGAAAGTTCTTAACTCTCAGAGCACTGATGTACTGCAGTGGCCTCCTAATCTACAAGGTAAGGGCAAAAATACCAGTAGCTTTTAAGGAAGAGCTGGAAGAGAAATCATGTGATGATAACCCAGGTTTTAATTTTTCAGATCATTTCACATTGCATCTGTTTCTTTCCTTGTTTGCTACTAAATTGATGTTTCTCAAATGATGTCAGCCATTATGCTAATTATTTCTCCCAGAAAAAGGGCCATCCAACAAAACCTGAGCTAATGCACAGCAGCTATCCACGTTGCCAGGTTTGCTGTGTCACGGTCACTTCATTTTGGGACATCTTTTCTGGTCCCATGCCACAGCTAAGTTTTGGATAGATCAGTACATAAATGATGCAGGTTTTTGTTTTGCTGGCATGCTCCTTACAATAAGATGCAAAGACAAGGAGCTAAACTGGGGTCGGGTGAAAGAATCGAGACTAAGTAGACTTACTTACCATGGAGAGAGAATATGGAGGTAATGTGTTGTTATTTTGAACTGGAAGTTTGTGGGGATGTTTTTCTTCCCTCTTCCTAGGCAGGGTGTATCAATATTAGGCTGAGTTGCCCCAATAACAACCTTGGGAAGTCCAGACTTTGGGAGAGATTTTGAATTTGTCCAGTGAGGATAAACTAAGAAGGGATGTGTATTAGGGAGGAATCTGGGCAGAGAAGGGGAGGCACAAGAGTGGCAAAAAGGTTGTTCCAGGAAATAGAAACAGTGATGAATAAAGCAAAAAAATCAGATAAAGAGCAAGAGAAGAGGGAACCTTCTGACAGGAGAAGTACAGGCGCCTACAGATGCGTTGCTTATTTTCAACCTGATCTTCCACAATTCCCTTCAGGACTGTGTCTGATAAACTTGCTGTGAGTGGGTGGGCTTCAGAGAGATAGATTTCCACTGCAGTGATATGTCATGTAAAGAGGTAAAGTGGTGAATTTATAAGTGAATAGTTGGTGTATGTGATTCATAGGATTTACGAGTGTGAGGTAAGCACTTTTTGTAATTGTGTGTAATATGGTGGAAAATAGTGTAATTAGCAATAGTGATGCATTTGATAATCGGTATATTGATTACTTAATAGATTGACCAGTTCCTTAGTAGTGTGTTGCATAATTATTAAAGCCAGTAATTCTGGTATGGCACTTACATCTTGATATTGCAATTTAAATGGAGGGAGTTGCTTCATGAAGTAACAGTTACATTGAGGGAAAGAATATTTCCTACCTAGTCTTAACTTGCTTCAGCCACAACACATTTATCATTGCAAGGTCACTTGCAGGAATGCTTTTAAATATTTGAGTTATGTCAGTGACCATGGGCCACAAGCTAAATAGGATGAGTCAAGAATGCAAACACCGTAAAAATGACATGCTGGGAAAGTGAGGTCTGTGAGTTAAAATCTCAGGGAAAGACTTTCATAGTGTACATAAAAATATGTACAACCCGGGGAATGGGACGAGGCTGCCGAGGGATGCGTCTCGAGCCATTTTTTATTTTTTCTTCAGGAGTCTCCTTGTACGGGAGAGCAGCTCACACCCTGAACAACAGCCACAGAGTTCTGTGTTACAATATACTTTAAAAGTCTTTCAGCCAATAGCAGAAAACAAAAGCTTACTTGACATGAACTTTAGCCAACCAAAGCTAATACACAAAGACTTGCTTAAAACAATGCTTGCTTGTTAGTCTTAAAATACAATGCACAGTACTTGATTATTAAACCTAAAGCTTTCTATATCTTGACAGGCATATTTTTCTGCTATCCTAAGGTTTGCTTGACCTAGATTGTAGACACTGCTCATTGTCTAATGTCCTTCCTCACTATCTAATGTAACTCTTTTACTTTCAGAATCAGCATCTGCAGCATAGCTCTAAAATTTTGTGTTTTCTTCTGTCTCTGAGACCTGCTTCCACAGCCTTCCTGTGACCCTTTATTTTTAATTATTCCCACATACATGCACTGTTTTCTCAGCTAATACTGCTTATCTCCATGTGTAAAGGTACTGAAGGGCCTTTACCTTTATTATTGCAGTCTTAAAGTGTAGGGGAAATATACAGATGTCTAAAAATCAGCAGAAGAGAGCAGAATATAGCATTGAAGACTGAAGACTGTGGAAAAGAAGATTGCAAGGAGGGCTTGCCCCAAGGGAGAGGATTTCTTTGAAAGCCAGAGGTAAGACAAAAACTGAACAAGAATGTAAAGAAAAAGCATGGGAGGTAACTGAACAGTACACAGATTCGGTTACCACTCAGAAAAGACAATCCATTAATAGGAAAGGACCAGCCTCTTGTAAAGGTTGCCTTTATCAGTGTGCTCTTTTGGTGAAAAGTTCTTATTCCCCCATTGTTTGCAGAGGCATTTTGATTACTTCCAGAGCTTGCCATAGGGTCAGGAAAGCATGCTGTGTGCTGGCCTTCAGGGATAAACTTCTCAGAGTTAGCCAAGGTAGATACTTCTTCCTGCATCCTGCTACTGCTTGGAAGACAGCAGCATCCATGTCTGCTGGATGGGGCGTGTCTTTGCAGAAAGGACAGAAGAGAAGCCCAAAACCAAGCTGAAGGTTGTTTTCCACCACCACTATACTAAGATTGTTCAAAATGAGTGGTTTAGGTGGATGGGTATGGTTTGCTTTCTTCCTCTCCAAGAAATTCAGCCAGAAATCATCTTTCTGCTCTGCCTCACTCAGAAGTGAAGTGTAGATATGCTCCATCAGTTCTTTGGAAGGTGAATACTTTTAGTCAGCTTGGGCAACCCTCTTCTCTGCCCAAATGTCCAGTGTAATAAAAGTACACTTCTTCTTTTCAGGGTAATTCCAGTCAGGATTTGTAGACCAAGATGTGTGTTGCTGGACACCTGCTGCAAGTGCAGTCTTCAGCACAGATGTGTGCCCTGTCCTTTGAGAGGAAAAGGTTTTGATTAAGTTGATGGTGGTGATGATGCTGTGAGGGTGGGCATAGAAAATGCTCCTCTCCAGTCAGAAGTGCATGTGTGATACCCACCGCTTGGTGTGCTCTGCTTCCTATTCCATCCCATTGAACTGTGCTGAGCACCCTGTAAGCACAAGTACTGTAAGCACAAGGATGGATGGAGCCAATGCCATTAGCAGCATAATTACCTGAGTAATAAAGACACTAGAGGTGATCACCTTGGCAGATACTTGCAGTGGTCTGTGCCTGGGACAGGAATACTTTCCATGTCTGGCTGCTGGGACAGTTTTGTGGGGGCCTTGCAGCCAGCCAATGATAGCAAGAATGGTGTAAAACCCGAATCCTGTTACCACAGCCATACCCACGCTGCGTTTCTCAGGCAACTGAAGTGTGGGCGGCAGTTAGAGGTTGTAATTGTTTCATGGGGGAAAAAAAGCCCATATACATACACACGCAGAATTAAAAAATGAAGTGCTCTTTCCTTTTAGCTGCAATTTCTGGCTGCACTTTGGACAAATTGTTGGAATCCGCATTCCCACTGGCAGGGAGCCAGGCTCCCTGGCATGCTGATTAAATGGTGTGTGGGCAAAAAGTAGGCAGATGATGGGGACTTGGTACATTGAAACCTTGCAGAGCTGTGTTTTCCTTTGCTGCTGCTTGCTTTCTCTCTCCAAACCCCTTTCATGCTTGTTTTTTGGCCATCCTTCACTAGATTCTTTTTGGGGTCTGAACATCCAACTTTGGGAACAGAAAAGAGGCATGAAGCCTCAGAGGTAGCTGCTCAAGGTACATAATCCCTAGCTGCTTGTTCCCTTGCAGGTGTGCACATAACCCTCTGTTATGTGAAGTGGTTGAGAGACCAAAATGTTGGGCTGCAGCAATATAAAGGGAATTTTTGCATGTAGATGGGAAACCTCTTCTGTGAAGGACCCAGTCAGCCAATAAATCACATGCTTCTGGTCCAGCTTCAGCCTTCTTGGGAGCTCCATCTGTGACAGCTCCTCTTGGAGTATGGCTTTACTTCAGTGAGCTGCTCTGCCTTTCTCCATCCTGGGGCACTGGGCTCCATCCAGCTGACAAGCACTGGAACTGGGGATTTTGAGACTTTACATTTCTAATCAGTCTTATGCTCACTGCCATGTGTGTGAAGACTGTAGCATTGTTCCCAGGATATGTATCTGCCTGTCATGATGGGTACCCTTAGTTTATACTGACTGGCTTGCTCACTTTTTATTTTGTTTCTTCTCGTTTCTACTAGGGCTCGACAATACACAGTCAGGATGGTAAGATGAGTTGTCCCACCTTTGAAGCCACAATGGCATTCAGTGGAGACAATCTTCATGACCATAATGGCTGAGCTCTACTGTGAGTCAAGGTTGCCCCACTCGCATGTCTGATGTCACCACAAAGGGTTGGATTGGATAGCTACACATCAAGTGAGGTAATTCTGCTTTTAAATGGATGAGCTGTACTTCATTGAACACTGGTGTGGACCTCCCATTTCAGAGGAAGGGTGGCCTCCATGTAGCTTCCAGGGCAAGACAAGATAATTGCTTTTTCAAAATAGGGACATGAAAGCTCAGTCTCATTTTTAAGTTTCACAGCAATTTGATTCACATCTTTAGCTAATTCAAATTTCTTAAGAAAACTGGCACAAACAAGTCTCTAGAGGTATTTTGCAGCCCTCTGAGTTCTTGCTGCACTTGTGATTCATCAAACATGTCTTGATGTTTAGTTCAGTATGCAGCATGACTGACAGGATCTCTTTTGCCAAGCGTTAGGAGCTACCAAAGTCCTGCAGGGGCTCCTGTGTGCTGATGGTGCAGTCTGGGGCTTAACCTCTCATGATTACAGAGAAGGGTCTGGTGCTTCTGGTAGGGTCTATCACCTCCAGCACAGTGGTGCTAAAATCTGCCTCTGTGCCCAGGGGCCTGAGAAGTTTCACTCTCAGCTTTCCCAGGAGCAGACCAGGACCACAGCTGCATGTGTGCCTGTCAGTTATGCTTATACTATTTAGATTGCAAACTCTTCAGGGCAAGGGCTTTGACTGTGTTCATTCAATATCAATAAATATTAATCCTAATATTTTGCAAACTGCTTGGCTTTCAGAGACTGGTATGACTTTAATGCAAAACACCTGGCACTGTGTTTTATGAGCCCTGAGGACAGTTTAGTTTGTTCAAATGTGTACTTGACTTTGAGTCACAAATGTGATCAATCACAGGAGCAGTCTTTTCCCTCTGACTCACCAAGGCTGATTCCTTGAATTTGAGGGGTTGAAATATCCACTTGATTCAAGCATTTAAGGAGTTTGACTTAAAAATTCTGGCTGTTGAAATCACAGCTGGAGCAACTGACCCCAGCTCACAGAAATTCAAGGCAAGATCACTTGGGTGCTAAAGACAGAGAATATGTACTAGCTTTCACCTGAAAAATTTTCACCTGAAAATTAAGCATTTTGGGAAGAAACCCTGTAGATTCACTGGGGTGCCAAACGTCAAGAACTTTCCCTGTTAATTTGCTCTGATCTGTCTCTCATCTAAATGGCCTTAAAAAGATTAAGGAAACCAAATCCTGCACCAAGTAATGAGATTTTCAAGTTTCTCATTTGACTCCATGGAACCCTCATTTTGCCACAGGGTGCTGAAATGAGAAGGGAGAAAAAAAGCCCATGCACCCTTCTTTTCCGTTCAGGTACCTCCTGTTAAAATGAACTTTTATTCCATATTTCCTCAGCATGTACACCTGGTGAATTTCTGCAGTCCTTGCCCTCTCTCACCTTAAATGATGTAATGCTACTATGGTTTTTGCTGTTCCTGTTGTCCATGGTGGAATAACTGGTGTCATTGGAGTATGTAACTCTTTATTTATCTGTGCCCCTTAGTGCTTTTATTGTTGTTCTAACTGACCACATCAAGTTGTAACTTTTCCATGAGCTATTTTCTCTATGCCCTCTAAAAGGAAAATAAAGCCTTAGTAACTGAATCACACAGAAATTTGTGAGCACATCTGGAAGGTGAATTCCCCTTTTCCAGAAAAAGCACTGAATCATTTTGTGTCACAGTCCTTTTTTAGCTGCCTCCAGTACTTTGACAGCTTTACCTCCGTCATGAAGATCATCCCTTAGTCTTATCCTTGCTCTCAGCTTGTTTAATTATGAATCGTAATCAGGGAAGACTTCAGCAATTCTGACAAACACCTCTATTATATGTGCAGCTCTCGGCTCAGTGCAGAACCCCATTTTTGGCAGTAGAACTGAACAGATGTATTTGTGGTCACCTGAGCTGCAGTCATCATCTGAGTTCAGAGTTCTGCTATGCTAAGAAATGTGTAGGCCTCCCATACCTCCAGACTCTGGATTTGTTCCAAAGATTTATGCCCAAACTGAAATTCAAGGGTGAAGGTTTATTGGACTTTTTGCCATTAAATTTTATTAGGGTCAGGGCGCATTGACTAGCTGCCGAGCATGAAGATTAGCGCACAAAATAGCTAGGAAAGAGAGAGAAACAAAGACAAAGAAACGCTGTGGCTATTTGCCTCTGATTAGATGATTGTTACTGCTAACTGTCCCTAAAGCTGGTTTTACTCACAAAAAACAAAAATAAGAGCTCTTTTGATTGAGGGTAGATGTTAGCTCTGCCCTAGGAGTTCTGCCCTTGCACTTCCATCCTGCCAGGTGAGAAAAGGAAAGCACAACTTCAAACAGAGCTAAGCCCTAGAGCCTTTCTGTTCTTCTACTTAAGCACAGCGTAAATTATACAGCATTGGCACAGTCTCTTTATTAATTTCACTCTATAAACAATCATAAAGCATTTAGTTTTAACATGAAATATTCAAGTTCTTCTCTGTTTGTTTTTGAATTCTTTATGTATAATTTGAAGAATTTGCTAACACAGGAATTATTAAACATGGATATGTCAGATGTCAGCTAAGCTGAAGAGGAGGGACAAGGATACTGGAAACAGAAGGATTTTCCAAAACTATAACAAAGTGTTTTGAATGCAAGATTTTTCCTTGGGTGATGCAAATAAGAAATAATCCCATATGCTATGGCTAGGAATGACCTTGTTGATAATCTGATAGAGCCAGCACTGCTCAGTCTGCAAAGTACTGGATGGGGTTATTATTACTGGCA
The DNA here is from genome assembly GCA_013400255.1 of Sitta europaea. Taxonomy (NCBI): domain Eukaryota; kingdom Metazoa; phylum Chordata; class Aves; order Passeriformes; family Sittidae; genus Sitta; species Sitta europaea. Next base: position 121,742 of record VXBS01001459.1, read on the forward strand.
GCTATCTGTCATGGCATGATGACGACAGATTAGCTGACTGACTGCACTTTAGTGCAGTCACAGCTTTTGCAAGGGCTGCTCCAGAAAACATCACCCTCTAGTTCCCACACATTTGAGCCTGGGAAGCCCCAGTGGAAATTTCTCAAGGGATCCATCTTATGCCTAGTTAAACTGCTTTTCACTTGAAAAAGTGCCATGCTGTGTTCTTCATGCACAGTATAGCCATAAGGTATTTGTAGCATTGTTGAAAATAAGAACTCCATCCAGCAGGATGACAGCACATAGTTCCCATATCTCCCAGTGCTATGCTCTTACTGGCTTTCCGTGTGCATCCCTGGACTGCCTCCCTTGTGAGTGGAGGATGGTGAAGTGGGTCTGCAGAGCTTTCAAGCTGAAAGTCCCTCTTGCGCCTTTGTGTACTTAAGCTATGTCTGTAACCCTTCAACTTTTCCAAGTCATACTCCCCCTCTGACTTCCCAAAATGACATTGCTCCTGGCACTAAGCATGCATTGCCTCAGGAACATTCAGGTCTTGCATGCTTCAGCTGCCCCACAGCATGACAGCATGTAGTGCTGGGCTCCAAAATCCTAAGCTGCAACAGGGCTCATGACCTCTACCAAATTCACTCTTCATCATTCTCCTGTGGATTTCCCAGCTACTTGGACTCTCCCTGTGGGTACACAGCTGCAATGCTGTCATACTTAGACATCTGCTCTCATCTGAGCCCAGATTATTAGAGTTCGTTCTTGTTGATGCTCCAGCATTCAGCCCCGAAATTTCTCCCTGTTTGCTCCCCCACTAGTGGCACCCTCCTGGCTGCCCTGAGCTGCATAGAACTGGGAAATCTGCCCTGTGCTCAGCTGCCAGGCAGGGAGGGGACTGTCTGCACCATTCAGAGAAAAAGAACCCTGCCTGGTGCTTGCAAGTGCTGCACTGCCAGTGCTGCTGGAGGAGTCAGAAGCATCAGAGCAGTAGTGAGCAATTCTCCCCAGATGTAGATGAAGAGCTCACCTCCCTCTGGGTGGCTGCATGGTTCTGTTTGGCATGGCAGGGATGAGGGATTGGTGGCTGCAGCTGTGGATGCCAATGGGGAGGGAGAGGAAAAGGCAGGAGTCCCTTAATGTTACTGCGACGCAGATAGGAACACATAGCAACACACACAACAGGTGTTCAGGCAGAGAAGAAGAAAAGAATTCTCCAGTTTATTGTTGACCTCGTATATATAAGTTTCTGGACAGTGACCAGAGATTGGACAGAGAAGTTACCAACTCTCCACTGGTCACTTGAGAAGTCTATCAGGTGGTATCTTTTCACAAAGGAATGCAAACATGTTTCTTGTTTATCTTATAATTCATGAGAACTGACTCCACTGTACTAAAACAAATCAGAAGGTTTATTTTCAGGGACAACACCTTAAATGGGCCAAAGCAGACCTCAAAATGTCCTGGCAGATTACAAAAACCCTAGTCACAGTCCAAGGGATGGTGGTGCTCTGGAGGAAAGGGAAATCTGCCATGAGAGGGCTTGAAAGGCAGAAAGGGCTGAAGGACTGAGCAGTGGGTAAGAACCAAAACTCAGTGCTGTGAAGAAATCTTGATCAGAGGAGCATGACAAGTTTTCCTGTCTGTCAGAGGACGAGAGAGCAGGAAGGGAAGCTTACAAAGAGTGCCGGGGCAAGGTCAAGCAGGAGGTAGATGGGAGGAACACTGAGACCTCCATCCTTTGCCCCAAGCCTTGGCCAGGAAGTCTTTTGCTGGTGTTGGTGCCAGCAAGACATGAGTCATTACTCAGAGCCTGAATATGCATCCTACATCACTTCAAGCTTCCCACCTGATCAAGTTGTGCCACAGGGTGTTGATGGCAAGATAAAAGAGGGGGCAGAACTTGCTATATGGAGCTGGATGTTGCTCTTTGGCCAAAAAAAGTCGATGCTGTGATTATTCACCCTTTCTGAAGCTATTAGCGGACTGTAGGTGTACAGGTTTTCAAGAAAAGCATTATCTGTTTAAAAGTCAGATGGAGAAAAATCTGAATCAAGCTATGTTTCTGAATAGAAATAGAAATTTCTGGAGAGCCAAACACTTATTCATTATTAGAATTGAGAAGCTTCTGAAGAAGTGGATTCCTTGTTGCTTCTTATATTTTGAAATCTGATGCAGTTGCATGTGGGGACAGTTCACTGGTGGGAGCTTTCACACAGATTTGTAGCATAATGGGTGCAGGAGCAGAGGGAACAGTCTGTACTGTTGCATCACAGCAGCTAAGAAAGCCCTATGTGAAATACCAGCCTCCGAACAGCCGCACAGACATACGTCTCCATTCTTTTCTCTCCAAATGGCTTCTGTTTTGGAAGGCAATGAGGAATGGAATTTTGTATGGGCAATGCAATCACTGATTGCAGAAGAAAAGGCAGTCCTTGGTGAAGAGGTTATCATTCAGCTTTGTGCCTGTTCCAGAAAAGCTGGGACTTAACATTGTTTGTGAGCAAAGGAAAGGGAAGGATGGATTGGGGAAAACCACTGTGCATTTTAAATAGCTTTGATTCTGACTTGGAGCTTTATGTTAAATACCATGATTCATGTCTATTTATTTTGTTAAGCAGTGAGCAAGCAGAAAGTCTAGCAGCTGAAATGATGTGCCTGAAAGACTCCTGGCAGGCAATCCATCAAGGAACTATTGATTAGTGCTGCCACAGGAACCATTTTGCACAGTAAGACCTTTATTCTTTACTCTGACAAATGCTCACTTACATGTAAATTAGATGAAGGTGTCCTTCTCTCACTTGTTAGGGCTGAACTGGGAATGAAGGTTTGCTCTCTAAAGAGCAGAAGTGTGGAAAGCATAGCAAGAGCTGTGAGGAAAAAAAACATGGGTAAGATTCCAGGGCTCCAGGAGGTGTTCTATCCTTTTGAAAAGGGAGGCAAGAAGAGAAATCAAAAAAATTCCCCTAAGGAAGACAGCATGCTAGAATTGAAAAATGCTACAGCGCGCTGCATCAGCTAAGCAGAAGCTTGCTACTGCTGAACACTCCAGCCTCAGTCACTTCCTGTGGTGCATAATGTGAAGGAAATCAAAGGTGGGGAAGGTGCAATGGGGGTGCTATGATACCATTTAGATTTGCACTATATTGCCTGCATTGCCTCAATAGCATGTGTGTCAGTACAATGGATAAGCCAAGCAAGCTTTGCACTCCCAGAAGGGCTCTAAATTTGGTGGCCTTGTTAACCTCCCACAAATGGTTAATTTCACCTTAATTTTACAGATGTTTCTAAACCCATTGTAAATATCTGACTTCAATTTCCAGCCATTGGGTCCTATTGTACATTTCTCGGCTTGATTGAACAGACTGTCAGCATCCAGAATTTTCTGTCTGCAGAAGTGCTTTTGCAGTGCAGTCACAGCCTATTTAGTTATTTCTCAAAGAGCTAAACAGATTGAGCTCTCACCGTTTCTCAGTACCAGGCATCTGCTCTGATTTTGCCTGAAATGCTCATTCTAGTTTTCTTGATGTTCCTACTCATGGGAATTAAAGGACAGTGTCCTCAGACTTAGTACGTACACCTTTGGTTTCTTTTACATGGGGTGCAGAGACACAATTCTTGTCCTGCCCCTTGCTTCTCTGCAGAGACTGCAGAGGCAAAAAAACTGCTCTTAATAGTGTGCTGATAGCCAGAACAGCACATTTAATTTTTTCTGGGCTTCACGGTGGTCTCAGGGTGAATTTGCTCCAGATGGATGACAACTGAGCTTCTTCTTGCCCTCAGCAATGAAAATATATTGGATAGTGGATGATATTATTCCTGCTGGCACTGCATTTAACTAATATTCCTTGTTTTTTCCAAAGAATTGAGGTATGCAGATCTTGTTCTTGCATCGTAACTGAAATATTTTCCCAAATTCAGGAAAAATATGTGGTAGTGAAACAATCAGCTGAGCCCATGCTCGGCTGTTTGTAAAGGCTGGATGGCTTGCCAGTTTGGTCTGGAGCCGTCTCTACATGCATGATTTTTGATGTCTATGTACATGATTTTTTAGTCTTTCTGGGGTGAAGTATAGCTTGCAGCTGATGCTATCTCCCTCCTGGAATTAATTAGGTGTTGCCAGATCATAAGTGAGTTCCTGAACTGCAGTAGGTGCTGTGCTCAGTGTGTCAGCAGCTCAACACATCCATCAGCATAAGCCTAACAAGGCAGTACACTGGCAAGCCTCACAGGTGCACAAGATTGGTGGAGTCTTGAGCACAACATCTGGGCAGAGGTAGTATCAGGGGAAAAGCCTGAGTTTTCAATGCTATGTCTTGGTTTTAGGCAATCTCTCAAATGAAAAGAGTTGCACAGATGAACCTATAAACCCCCTATAACCCTTTTCACCAATAAGGAGCAAATTTTAGTAAGTGTAAGTGAAAAAGCAAATATAATGTGGCACAAGAAGCTGAGCTGCCTGCCTGAGCAGACTTTAAAAGCATTCGCAGTACCAGCCACCTCCCTATACCCAGTTCCACCTGTTCCATTTCCTGGCTGCAGGGTCTTAGAGAGAATACAGTTTTTGGCCACAGATTGATATGAAATACAATAGTGTCTTGGGTTGGTTGGTTGGTTTCATGACATTCCCTCATGAAAGAGACAGTTGTTCAAATGTATGTAGCTTGTGTTTAAATGCTGTTGAGAGTCAGTGCCTTCACTGGAGACTGGTGTGTGTAAGGTACATCATCCAGGGCGTGGAAGGCTGAGTGCAGGGCTCTGCTGCAGCTCAGGTGAGCCACAGCTCTGCCAGGTTGTCTGCAGGCAAGGAAAAGGGGCATCTTTCTGCTCCTCTTCCCCCTCCATCCAAGGAGTTTTTTGTACTTTCTCTGATAGCTTGCTTTCTCCATTTCTCAAGAGGGTCTTAGTCTGGGTTTTCTCTGCTACTCTACTACTATATTTCTTATCCTGGCAGTATGCAAACCCCCTGCTAACCTGCACACTCTGTTTGATACAGTTTTAGTTTAGGTGACGTAAGACATTACTGTAGTCAGATGACCAGTCCATCTCCTGGAAGGGTGTTACTGCACCAGAAATGAAGCTATACATTAAAGTTCATCTTCCACCACCAATGACTTGAAGTAAAATTCAAACAACTAGGCTGTGAGTTACACATTCTGTTATGTCCAAGAGTCTTATCCCATGCAGGAAATAATATGGCAGAGAAGGAATCCATGTCTTCCAAACCACTGCCTAAACCCACTTCATGTCATGGATAAATCGTGTTATTACAATGATTCTGGCTGCTGATTCTGAATGACTTCAACTCCTTTGGCTTCAATGTAATTTTAGCATGTGCTTAAATGAATTTGAACTGAGCCTGATGTGAAACTAAAACAGTTTCAGCAAAGCTGTGACTTGTACTCTTTCAAATTTTATATTTTTTGTTTGCTTGTTAATTTTTTTTTCTTTTGCAATTAATTATTTCAGGAACAGGTATCAGGGGAGAAGGTGAATGCTTCTACAGAGATGTCTTCAATCTCAGCCATTTAAACAGCAATTAATTGTAATCTCTTCTAATTTATTAACTTGTGTAGGGTCTAATATCACAAAATATTAACAAGAGCTGAACAGGAAATTCAGCAACAACGAACCATCTGCATACACTCGAGTGTTCAATTTATTAAATTACAGCTGTAGTACAATTTGAAGACATTGTACTGTTCAAAAATTATGTGACCTCATATGTTTTACTCTGTCTTTTTAGTCACTGAGGTCTCTCAATGTTTCTCTGTTTTTCCTTGGGGCCATTTTTACTTCACTGCTCATGTATTGATTTCTCCTATTAAGGACAGGCAGAAAAATTATGAAAAAAACTCAGGGCAGGATCCAGCCAGGGTATGGGAAGAAGGAAACCTATATCTATGAAATATTGGTTGTTTAATTCTATCATTATTTTTTTCAGGAAAGAGAGCAGAATGTACACTGGCAGCTGGTAGGGTCTCATGTACCACATCCTGCTCTACCTCATTGTCACAGCTCAGTGACAATGCTTTATTTTGCTGTATGTGTTTCTGAGTTCCCTACTTGCAACAACTCAGGGACTTATCCTGTTACCTGTGCATGACAGCAACCATTAGCAACATGCTGTAAGACTTGATCTTTTGTATGTCCAAAATGCAACAAGAAGGATTTTCCATGGACCTAGCAGCACTTTTACTGATTGTTCTAGCTGTACAATTGGCCAGGCCACAGAAGTGGACAAGGAGAGCATGGGGCAGGGCATCCAACAGAAAAGATGAAGTCCTTAGAGGTTTCATACGAAGTGCTGTTCAGGCTGTGTACTCCAGTGCTCACCATATGGAAACCTTTTTAGAAAAAAGACCCTGTTGGTGATAGTACATCATCATTGGCTGCTGCTTTAGTCCAGGTGTTCCAGGCAGCTCTGACAATGTCACCCCACTGGTGACAGTAACAGAAGGCAATGGGACCTGAGGGAACTGGAAGAATGGTGGCCACCCAGAAGGACATCAGAGGAGTAATGAATTCTGGCATGCTGTGGCCGATGCTGATGAGCCTCTGACTGAGTGGGACGAAAGCAGGTACGTCTTCCTGAAAGTTGGTATAGAATCACAGGATCTTGGGGTTGGAAAAGGCCTCTAAGATCACTGAGTTCTCCAATCACTGAGTCCAGACACTGCTGTGCTCTGTGTCACCTCTGCAGCAGTCTGGTCACAGCCGTGGAGTCAGTGCAGCCTCTTTTACAATGTGTCTTCAGTTGTGTCAGATCTTTGCATACTGCATGGTGCTGCCTGTCTCTGATCACGGGGTGTAGTCAGAGGGTATGGTTGTGCAGCACCAGTATCTCTTGTTTTAATACGCCCACCAAAAGGCTTGTTTTATGATAATATACTAAGGAGATAGAGAGCAGCATCTCCTGGGAGATGGGAAATAGGAAAAGAAGAACAGCCTTTTCTAGACCTCACAATCTTTTTTTTTTTCTTTTCATCAGAAACTAGACAAATACTTGTGTTCTTTCACTCAGCCAGTGAGCCAGAGGTAGCAATGCAGGACTCATTCTTGTCCTGTCCCCACATACAGGCTTTGTGTATATCCCTGCTACAACTTGACTATCCATGCCATGGGCATAAAAGAGGATGGGGAAAGGAAACCTTGGCAGATCAGGGGCAAAAGTCCTTCTTGGGTGCAGCCAGGGGCATAGGACTGGCTCTGGGGTGGTTGTCTGTAGCACTATTTGTGCTTCCAAGAAGAGGGGCTGACAAAATGGTCATGGAAAAGCAGGATGGCGGTTGCTGAGGGGAAAGTAGGGAGTCTGCCCTCCTGGGCTCTTTCATTACTGGCACTCTCCTTTGCCCTGCCAGAAGGACACAGCTGACCTTCTCTGGCTCCTGGCAGTGGTCTCTTGGGTTTTTACATCCTCTGCTCCTTGGACATCAGAGTGAGCAGGACTGGGAAATAATTAATACTTTGGAAATGTTCTCCACTGGTGCATTAACTCTTGTGTAAGTGCTTACCTCAGTGAACCTGACAGCTGGACACAGGATGGGGGAACCCACACAAGCAGTGACGGTTGCCACAAGAATATCCTGTAGTTTAGTTATAGTTTTACTATTTCTCTTCATGTGTTCTAAGCCTATTATTTGCAAATCTCTCTGCATCTGTGTTATTATGAGAATGGAATTACTCACCTGCCCATCCACCAAGCCCTTAAGGGTTTGAGACATAGCCTAAAATTTCCATTTATGACTTCTCCTTCTGAAGTCCTGATCCTTCAGTACCTGAAACTGTATGAGATTCTTGCCTTTCTCAGAGCAGTTTGCACACAACCACAAATACTGCTAGGCAAGTGTGTAATTTCACCTAATCATTGCATGTTTACCTTCTGGGGAGGTTCAGGGACTTCCTTGGCATGTAGGCTCCACATCAACACCAGGCCTAGTTGCTACTTTACTCATTATTCATTCTCAAATGGTGAAAGCAAGTGACTCATCTCCAAAATGTTCCCTACTGAGCTTAACCGAGTAACACTTGTGAGAAAAGCTCCTGTTTGCCTCCGCCTCGCTTTCAGCTGCAAAAGACCATCTGAAGAACACTGACAGCCTTCTCCTTTATGATCTTTCCATCGCACCAACCCACTGGAGTAGTTACGTTTTCCTTTTTGGTGCCAGTAGGTGGCATTGCTTACTCTCTTAAATGCCCAAAAGTTAAACAAAACTTTTGGCCAAGCCTTTAGCACCTAGTTGGAAAGTCATGGCTTTCCCAACAGTACAACAGCTCCCAAATCCAGCATCTAAATTTTGGCTGGAAATCAGCCTGGTTGCTAGCCCCAAGAGGAATGAAGTTGTGTTAGTGCTTCCCTGCTGAAATTACAGGAGCAGAAGAACTAGGTACTTTTAACCTGATAGATTTGTGAACAAGGTGGCATGGTAAGATTAGCTATGATATGATAGAACAGCAGTCCATGATCTTGCCACTTCTGCAGTGGTGTGCTGATGCAGTGTGCTCAATGGAGCCATGCCACTGGCAATTACAGCTCCATCTTATGCTGGGTTGTAACCCTGATTGCAATCCCGTTATGTCACTCCATGGCACAGATTGACAAAGATGTGGCCTTGTCATCTTTCTTCCAATGGATAGCCATTTCCTGTCCTGAAAATATAGCACATGGAACATCATCTTTTCATGATAATAAGGCTGAATATATTTTCCCAAATGGATGTAGAAAGTTCCTGGCACTGCAAATGCAAGTTTGCTGAGAATCAGCACTCCAGGAAAGACAGCTTGGCAGGCTGGGGATGGCTATGGTGTCATCACAGGAGATTACTCCCTACAGGCTGCTAAGAGAGGGGTGGTGTATGAGGAGAAAGGCAAGCAGCACAAAGGCAATTGGAAGTCTAAGTATGAACTGCATCCAATGTTGTCTTGCACTCAGGAAAAATTACGCAGGCACATACATGACTCCAGGGTTAAACTTCAGTGTCTCTTACCTCTTTGCAGACAAGGAGTCTCCTGGAGGACTCAGCGTGCTCAACAAGATTAGATTTATGAGCAGAAGACATAACCTTGGTCTGTTCATGAGAGGACTGCTGAAAAGGGTAGGATATGTGACATGCCCAAAAGCACTCTGGACACCTGTCTCAAGCAAGGGGCTAACCATCTTGCTGTTCATGCTGGCTCATGGAAGTGGAGGTCCAGGAACTTTTATCCAACTGTTTCTGTGTCATCACATGGCAGGTTGGGATGTGCACATTGCACCTCCTCGTGTGTTGTGCTTTGAGCATGCTGATGGGAGACTGTGTGATTCACCTGCTGACAGAAGACAGCACACAAATATGTTGAACCACTTTCTAAATGAGAACCAGGTGCAACTTGGCTCTGGAACACTGCACAGTACCACATGCCAGTGCTCTACCTCCAGTACCCAGGATGACTCTGCCTTTGCACAGCAGGTAGACCACTGTTTTCTGAACTATGCATGGCAGCTGACACAAATAAGGAATATTGGCACATATAGAATATTGATTGCATATCATGCAATCTGCCCATGGCAAAGGCTAACAAGCTATTCCTGGCTCTGCAGTGATCTTCTCCCACTACATGCTGTCCCTCTTTTCTGATCAGGAACAGCTTGTTAGAGTGCATGTCAACTCTTTCAAGAGTTCAAATTTCTCTAATGGACCAGGCCTTATGTAGTCTCTCCTGTGCCACTGGGATCCTTGATCTATCCCAGTGAGATGCCACATTTGGTCTTAATGGAGTAGAAGTGTGGCTTTTCTGGCAGGAGAACCTAAGCCATATGGAAAACACTCTGTCAGGAACTCCTGAGGACGTAGACAGTGACTTTAGGGCCTTTTTCTCTTCACCCATACCTGAACAGTTATATGTTCTACCTCTTGTCTCAAATTGCTCAGAAGAGGTGGTGATTTTGCCTCCTGAACATCAGCTGTGCAGCAAGAGCAAGGCATGGAGAATACATTTCCTTATCAGATGACCATTATTAAATTCCCTTCAGTTGTATCATAATATTCCTTTGTTCCAGAATGAAGATTCCTGAGTGACAAATATAATTAGCATCAGGTGATGTTCACCGTGAATTAGAAGATTTTTGATTCCATTGTATATAATTTCTAGTTACATTCCATTTTTGTGATCTATTTTTAAACTGTGGCAAAGCCTGGAGTCTATTCTTCTCAGAAAGTGATGTATGACAAGCTGTGGGATGTTCTCCTGAGTGGATTCAGACTGCCTTCTTACGTAGTCACTTTACCATTTTCGGTTGCAGACTCTCAAAGAAAATTTCAGGATGATTCAGGCACCTAAACACATGTATCCAGCAACATTTTAGATATACCTAGGGTGTCCAAACCCTCCACTCAAAATAAGCAGATCTGGTGTGGCACCTGTGGGCCCACAGAATTCACAGACTATTGAAAGGTACAGCTTTGGTAGCTAGTCCTTTGATATACATTATAAATTTTTTTCTTACATATCGTTGTACACTGACATTGGAGGACTTATGAGGAAATTCACCTCCTAGGCTTATAATTCCATCTTCTATGTCATGCCCATTTTTTTTATTGTCTACCGTTAGGGATTCCATCTCCTCCATCAGTGGCCGTAATAGTCTTGGCTGCAAATCTCACTGGCCAGTCTGCTGTGGATGGGCCTATTCCTTTTATTAAGAGAGTCCTTCTGAGGCAGCAGCAGCACAATACACATGATATCTCCTCCTCAGACCTGACTGGGAGCCTGTTCTGCTGTTTGTTGTGTCCAGAATACACACCTCCTTAGGACCTGTCTTGAGTCCTGAAAGTTTAAAAAAAACCCACCCAGTGGCAGAAAAGGATACAAAATGACAAGTTTTTCTAACGTTGTGTGTGTCCCTGAAAGAGTGTGTGACTATTGGATTGCAGGCAATCATTATATCTTCATTAGAAGAAAAAAGAAGCTGGTCAGATATACTATAGGGAAGGGCCTTGAGGATTTTTTGCACCTCTAGACAATTAATGCTAGAAATTTTTTCTTCCATTTTTAGCCTGTTAGTAAGCACTGGCATTGACCTGAGTTGTGCTAGATGGTGTTGATTGTGCCATGATGGAATTTGGAGGTGCTGTCTGAGACCAAGGTCCTCTTTCTACTATTTTCAAATACTAGACACACAGTGAAATAGTTATTCGGTGTCCATGAGGTCTAGTTTTCTTGAGCACAAAACCAGAGACACAACTTCTTATCAAATCACTCAATGAGCAATGGAATTCCTTTGAACTGGGTTTCAAGGGCATTTTCCTCCAGTTCAAGAGTAAGTCCTTCTAAGGCCACATTAGCTATTGGTAAAGAGTTGCCATGGCTGTGTTTGGCAAGGAGCTGTGTGTTTTCAGAGCAGCGCAAGAATGCACATTGAATATGCCCATGATTGCTCTTCTAGAAATACCAATTGGCCAAGAACCTCAGCTGTGTAGTTCTGTGAATCTCAATGTGTCTCCCACAGAGTTTGGCAGATGAAATACCCAAGGGAGGAAACTGAGGCATAGCAAAGTGTTTCACCTCTTTTGGTAGTGTTTGTGGCCCCAGAGTGGGAGAAAGTGATACAAGATCTTTTGTCCATAATGAACATACTTGATGCCCATGTGTCAGGGGTTTTAGTGACTGACATCTTTCAGATTAAGTTTGAAATTAAGATTTGCCCTGTGCTATCCTTTCTCCCTCCAGGAGTCATGTCATATAGTATTTCAGCACCTCTTTAGGACTGTACAAATGTATTTCAGTTCCTGAGGACCACAAATTCTTCAACAGTCCACCACAAAAAAAAAATATACCCAGTATTCACTGAAAAGCCACATCTGTTCCTTCCTGCAGACCTGAAATGCCCATAACCAAGACATGCAGGGGTATGCCTCTGAGAAAAGATACGAGATAGATTACTCCAGAGAATTTTACAATCTCAATATTGAACATATTACCTAAACTGAAGATAGGATTTGAGATTACTTGCTTTAGGACAGGGATTGCTTGCTTCAAGTAGCTTTAAGGTTTAAACTGTGATTTATCCACAGTATAGTAAGTTGTCTAGGGTCAATTTGGTTATGGTGAGAATCTGACAGCTGAAAGAGAGCTACAGGATGTAAAATGGTAAATTGTTCTAACATTGTGTGCATTAGATACTGATCAACTCCATTGGAATAAATTCTCCTGCAGCAAATGACCTTCGTGAGACAAAAACATATTAAGAAATATTTCTGGACATCTTAGTTTACATTTAATTTAAGTAATAATGAAGAAAATTTAAAATAGATCAGGACTAGCAATATGTTTCGTAATTTGTGTAATACTGTCTTTTTCCTAACTGTACACTAGGGATGAATAGTAGGAGTTTATATCCTATTGCAAAATTGACCAATTCATAATGTTCTTTCCTGAATTTTCACAACACTGGATACTTCTGTAGCATAATGATAGTCTTCTGTATGAAAATTTTTGTTCCTTCTTTTATATTTCACTGCTTATGATACAGACTTTTGGGAATACCTGCATGTCCTTTGCCTTTAAGTTGCTGTCTTGTCAGTAGCTGCCTAGAGGGTTCCTCCGTTATCTTTTGCAGCTAATGATGTATGTATTGGGGCTGCAAACTTTTTTAAATTCTCAGCATTTCCCCTGCTCTCACCAAGTATAACAGAAATGCTCTTGGGCCCCTTGTCAAGGGCATGGAAAACCAGTAACAGATCTCCCAGAACTGTGTGTCTTTTTAATACTTATGTCCAAACACCTAGCCTGGAATATACAGGAACTCCCATGCCTTTCTTGCAGACTGTCTCTTCCTTAATGGCCTGTTTGTTTTTACTACTGTCTAGATTTGAGGTTCTTCCATAATAATTAATGGATTTAGGTGCCCAGTTTAGAAATAAATAGGTGTCAAGGGTTCCCCTAAGAAATCTCCTATCTCTCATTGTGAGATTTGTGTCTTGATATCCAATTTCACACAGAATACAGTGAGAGAACTCTGATTTGGATGAGGCCCTAAAATTGCCTTGTTTTCTGGTTCATCTAATCCTGTGTGTAATCTAAGAAAAACAACTGGAACTTTCCTCTGGCTGAATTAGAGGTTGTGTTTTATTTTCTGGAGGTTGAATTATATTCTTGAGGGACAAGGAGCAAGAAAAATTTAGAAGGAAACTGCCAAAAGTTGGTGGAAGGGACTTAAGTAGGTGGAGGGATAGCAACAGAGTCATCTTTCTCCTAGAGAGTTGTTCCAGTTGACTCCCTCGGGGTTTACATGGCTGAACATGTGAGTGGGAAAGCCTGTGGTGCTGGCTGCTTGCCATGGCATTTCAGGGCTTGGAGGGGCTTTGAGTGGTGAGTACTGGCCCTTTGTGGGGGAAGAGGGGAAAGACCTTGCAAGACATGATACTCAAACAAGTTCTGTTTCTCAGCAGACCTCACTGGGTGGTCTTCAGTCAACCAAAGTCTTATGAAGTGGATGTGTTTCCAGTCAAGATGCATAGAAATGCTTCTCTCTAAGTAAGTCTCTGCTGGATCAGGGAATTTCTGTATAAGAGCATAAAACACTGCCAAACTCTGTGGGAGACATGAATGAGAAGACTCAGAAGGTGGTTAGGACATGCTGCAGCTGTGTTCAAGGAGTGGTTTTACAATGGAGTATTGTCACTCTGTGATGTGCACATCAGCCTTGCCTCAATTACCTGTCTCCAAAGCCTCAGCGGCTCCCAGATCCGCCACAGAGAGATGGTGTTTGCAGGATGTAAATAATCATCTGCAGTGGATGTTGAGTTCCATTTAGCAATCACTTGGCAAGGCTGGCTGCAGCGCAAGCACAGTTCTTGCAGTTTCAACCTGCTTACTCTCTCCAGGGTATTGTGTCATGCAGGAAAGGCCTCTAACTTTTAAAAAGATTGTGAGTGGATTCCCAAGGGACTGAGATAGCCCTTCTCTATCCTTGGGGAAGAGGTTAATTTTCCAGTGAATGTGGATGTAGACAGAGAAAGGATGGTGTAAGGTCTTGGAACAAAACATCAGGATGGGGTTTAAGCAAGTTCGAGGCTAGAGGGGAATAGGCCTGATTATCCTCTAGGGTTATTATGCAGTCATTTACTGAGATGGTTTACCCAAGCACAAAGACCCTTAAGGACAAGTTTGGCTTTACAGTGTTGAAAGCAAAGGATGTTCTTAAGAGAGAATAAGGCAGGAAAAAAGTGATCAGCACAAGAAAAAATTAGAAAAAGGAGTGTATTCCTGCAATACAGACCTCTATGAGAACAGATGAAAGAAGGCTTTGTTACCTGAGGAAGAACTCAAAAACTGAATTTACAATGTATATATTTTTATTCTCAACAGAATTTTAAGATTTATCAAGAAACAGGTCCTTTTTCATGTCCCCTGGTTTGGCCACATATCTGGAGTGTTTTAAAAGATGAGACATCTTTCTGGCTTGTGCAGCCATAAGAAAGCTGGTGAATTGATCCTACTTGAATCCTACTGTTAGATAGATGGGAAGCAACTTTTGTGCTATACAGATATTGTAATAATTATTACATAGTGAGTGGCATAGAGAGTGGCAACCATCTGCATGAATCTGCTGTATCTTTTGTAGGGATGGAGTTACTGGAACATCAGAATCTTTTATTTCATGGCACATTTCACAAGTGCTGGTGTATGGACTTTGTGACTTTGAATTTTGGGTTGGATGTTACAGGAGTGCTGTAAAGACAGGCTGATGGATGCACCAGGCTATACCACCCTATATGCAGTCCAAAATTTTGCCTCCAGAATAGGTGTTAGGGGAAGGCTGGCAGCTACACCACTCTACTAACACTAGTTAGCTGACTGACACAAGGGAATACGTGCCTCCAGACACATTATACTCATCAGCTGTTTTACACACTTCACGTGATCCTGGAGGCCATAACCTTCTAGGAAAGTGACCATATACATTGCACTTGCATTTTCAGGATGCAAGAGTCCTCTTCCTCCATACTGTTTCCTTTCTCCTGGTCATGAGGCAACTTCACCAACAGAGGTTTTGGAAACTTAGCTTCCACAACTCATGCTGTGATCACCGGATGACAGGTAGTGAGGAAATCCATCGTTGCTGTGAGTTGCTTGCTCTCTGTGTCTGCATCCAACCATGGCAAAAAACTGGGGAAGAGCATTTCTCACTGAGCATCCGCAAGTGCAGCAGAAGGAGTAACCAGGCACAGATACATACACTGACATATTTCAGCAGGCCCCTAGTAGTAGTAAACTAATACTGTTCCCTGCTCAAGTCAATCAATGCCTGCAGCCCTGTACTTGAACAGCACCAAAGCCTACCAACAGGCTGGGCTGGGAAGAATGAGCCTGTTCCCTTGCAAACCCTATCAGGATAACAGTAATTCCGCTTCAAGGAGGTAGCACTTTGTGTAAAGCTGTCATTGTAGGAGGGCAGTCTGGCCAGGAAAAAAGCCATAGAGTAAAAGTTCATGTTTCACTGTAAGGAAACCTTCACTGCCTGATAACGCAAAGTTACTAATAGCAAATCAGAGCTGACTTAAGTGTTTTTTTGTGTGTTATTCCAGAAGAAAATACTTTTTCACAGAGAGTGAGTGCAACAATTACACAAATGCCGAATTATGACTTATCATTTATATTTTTCATGTATTTGCATTTTCAGATTCTGTTTTCAGAGTTTAAAAATTTATGCTGCTATTATAAAGCTGTGGAAATTACTTTTTGGGGATATATGTTTAATTTTTGATAACAAATATATTAAAATATGCTACATTTTTTTCCCTTCAGACAAATTAAAATTCCTGCCTAAGACAAAACACAAATTCTTCTTAAAGCCACCAGTGATCAATAAAATAAAATAAAATAAAATAAAATAAAATAAAATAAAATAAAATAAAACATTGTTCGTTATTCAAATTTAATTTCAAGGGCTGGATGGTCTTTTCCCTTTTTGAAATAATTTCAAAAGGAGATTATAAACCAGAAATTTTTAAAAATCAGTGTTTTTCTTTAAAAGTGTCAAAACAAAAAGGTTGGATGGAGTTACTTTTTAATCTTGAGCAATTTAGTTAATTCAACCCAAAACTACAAAATACTGTGATTGAGTCATAGCCTAACTTTTCAAAGCCAAGAACTATTTAGGCTGAAAATACTTTGCTGAGCTCTACTTCTGCCTCAAAAGAGAAGCCTGCAGCTGTTTCATCATGAATTATCCATGGAGCACTGAGTCCTTCCTTTACCATGCCTAATCAGCCCCAAATTTGCCTTAATCCATTAGCTTTGTTTGCTCTGTTGTCTGTCTCTTCTTTATCTTGGGAAGGAATAAAGGTGACAGCCCAGAACCAAACAGTGGAGAACTGTCCTCTTCAATTGCTTGCAAAGCAACTCACAGGGTAGTTTTTCCCTCTAATCAAAGTCCAGTAATGCTCCTAAAACACATGGAAAGAATTTTTTGAGATGTCCCTAGAGAAAGGAAAACCCTTATAGGAACTGTTTTTACCATGTTCACTAATGGAAGCTCATTTCAGGCTGTTTTTAACTTCTTCAAAGTTTTTTTGTTTTGGTTTGGGTTTTTTTTTTTCCTCTCAAAACTGTTAAGGAAAACAAATACAGGCATAAATACAACAATTAAAAAAGAACCCAACCCTGCTTGGCAATGTGACAAAGCACAATACCCAGCTATGAACTACTGAAGGAGTAAAGAGATCTTTCCACTAATGTGCTCGTCAACATAAATAAATGATAAAAGAGAGAAATTAGCAAGCAAGTGAAAATCAGTGACACTTATGAATTGTTCACTAGTCCTAAAAAAGGGTTGAATCTTTCAGGAATGAGGGCGTATTTTATAGGAGTAGGTAGTTTATGTAAGACTCTCTTTTCAATCCCGCAGTTGCTTACAACCGAGTGCTTGCATTACAGATGAGTAAATATTTAGCCTTCATGGCCACATAGGAGGGTTTGATGTTGAGAATGTTAAACCTAAAAGGCAGAAGGCAAATAAAAATTACTCCAGCATTTGTCCTTTGAAACAAAACAAAGAAAGCCTAGCAGTTTTTAAGCTAGACTCAGTAGTATTTGTTATTTCTGCTGTTTGTGATTTCTGTAGTTTCTTCTCAGGCCTCCCATGCTTCAGCTGTAGGACTTCTAGAAAACCACAGGATATGCATACGGTTGCATGCTTCTCCTTGTGGTGGAACATCACAAGGTATGCATGGGCAGGGTTCATGCGCAGCCAGCCTCTCCAGTGGGAAGGGGCAGTGTCATCCCATTCCCAGCCTCTCATCACGTTTTCTGCAGCAGCACTTAGTAGGTTTAGTGGCATTTCTAAGAGCTGAACTCAGGATCACAATTAGGTCCGGGCTGCTACTGAAGAAAGTCCTCATTTTGGCCTTCATGGTGCATAAGCATGAAGCAGCCAAGCATCTCCAGTGTGACTGGTAAGTGCAGATTTCCTTGGAAAAAGCCATCTCTGTTAGAAGCAAAGTAAGTATGTGGAAGAGATAGAAAGTACCTTTTGAATAAAAATCTCTGCTACGGCTCCTAGATGGGAAAGTGCTTGTTTGGTCCTGGACTGGAGGCAAATTAAGACATCCAACAGGAGCTGAGTGGTAAGACTGAGTACCAAGAAGGCTGAAGCCATTCAGTAGTCTGTGGGAAATTTTGTGCAAAAGAAATTTTTTTCAGACTTACATCAAAGTGGCCTCAGGAAAGCGCTTGGAGGAAAATATTAATCAGCAATGGAGAGTTAATAATTTCTTTTCACTGGAGAGGAAAAGCCTAGCTCCAGCACACAGGCCTTGGTGCACCGTGGGTATGTTGACTGAGGCAGCACCTAACCTGTGGTGTGCTCCTGTTCCCAGCAAAACCTCAGCTTTCCTCTGGGAGACTGGTGAGCAGCTGGTGTGAGGGTCCACTTCCAACAGAAAAGCAGATGTTCCTGGGACCTTCCCACTTAGTCAAAGTGAGTTTTCACTGCTTCCACAGCCTCGCCTCTGTTGTCTGAGTCCACAATACTGTGTTCACTGGGAACTTTATATGATTTTATTTACCCATGAGTTTTAGGTTAAAAAAGAAAAGAAAAGTTTGTCTTATGTCAAAAAATGCATTTTAATGTTCCTACATGCAAAGGGCTGGAAGCCTCAGTTTTTACACCAAAATAAAATAATACCTAAGGATGTGAATGACTTTAAATCCTAACACTGGAAAATTTGAGAAAGAAATTCACTCAATAACAAGGGAACCAATATATTAAAAGAGCCACATTCCCAGAGTTCTCATGGCATCAGACAGATTGAAAATCAAGTTCACATGTCCCTAATTATTTAACAGGAATTCTTAAAATTCCTTCAGGGTA
This sequence comes from Sitta europaea, assembly GCA_013400255.1. Classification (NCBI taxonomy): domain Eukaryota; kingdom Metazoa; phylum Chordata; class Aves; order Passeriformes; family Sittidae; genus Sitta; species Sitta europaea. The sequence goes on from VXBS01001459.1 coordinate 140,079, forward strand.
AGTAATTTGAAACAACCCACAGAGCTATTTTGCTTGTTTCCTGGGGCAAATTTATGTCACAGTTTGGTAGTTACAATGTTATCAGCTGCCTTGGAAAAACAGGCTCTGCTAATGTGACCATTACCTAATTCATGCCTGGAGTCTGCTCCTTGGAGATTTCTAAGCCTTTTAGTGATCCCTTGAATGGCCTCTTTATAACTTTAAACACAGGGACATTTAGTCAGGTGGCTGCCATAGTAAGAAAACAGGAAGGTATAGAAGAATTACCATTTTTGTTTGATGTCCTGCCATCTGCACAACTGCAGACTTGTGTATAAACACACAAGACTACTTTTTCACCACTATACATGAAAACAAAAATGAACAAAGACTGCCTGGGAGATGGGAGCATGGAGGAGATTAAGGTACTGGTGGAGCGTGATATCTGTCTTCCAGAGGAGTTGGAGGCATAAAATACTTTCCCCTCTTTTCCATTGATTTTTGGATGCCCTTAAGAAGGACATTAAGTGGAAAGCCTGCACTGCTGAGGACAGTCTGTGCTTTGGGTTTCTTTATACTCCTCACTTTGTGCACAGCCTTGAGGCACACCATTTCTATCTTTGGTGCCTCAGCTTCTCACTCTCTTGTAAAGTGGTTACACATGGCCATAGGGGCTGCAGAGGGTGGTTTCCTCTCACCCTGACCCCCACTGCTGCCTGCTAGGATCCCACGGGAGTGCTGAGGTAGCAGCAGTGAGTCAGGAGGAAGGTGGTGTCAGAGACAGCCATGTTTCCATTTGCTCTGTTTGTTTTCTGGCTGGTGGAGAGGACCCTGAATTGGACTGTCTGTACTTTCTGCTTCCAAGGCCGTCCTTGATAGGCAGAGCTGGTGCCCCTGGACTCCAACAGGAGCTGGAACATGCCTTTTCTGTGGCATGTTATGTGGCAATGTCTTCAATGACAGGCATGTGACTTGCACAGTAAATGTGCAACTGAGCACTTTGCAACTTTAAAAACACAAAAAAACTTTGCCAGATTTGTGGCTGTAGATGACAATCATGGCATCATTTGGTGCCCTGAAGGTCAGGTTGATGTACTTCCCTCACAAGCTGCCTCTAAAAGAAAATGCACCAGGGAAAATGTGATTTTCCAACCTGGAGAATCCTGTCTGTGGGTTCTGAAGACCTCCATGACCAGGGACTCAAGTCTTCCATTTTTCAGGTTTCTTCCATAGTTTGCATTGTTTGGAGTTGATGGATGAATAGTGAGATCTTATTGCTGTGGCTCTTGTCCTTTCTCTCACCTTTTCCTCTTCTTCTGTTTCTCCTTTTGTTGTCATATCTTAGTTTTGGCAGGAGTATCTCTGGGACGGTGACCACAGCTGCACATATCCCTAAAATGTCAGCATACTTGTCAAGATAGTGAAGTAATGCAATGAAAGAAGTAGGTGGAAATAAATACTATTTACTGTTTGCTTACTTGTGGCAAATAGAATAGATCAGATAGGGGAATTTTACTGTGCATATATAAACTCACCCTGTTTTCTGTTCACAGTTTGAAGGCAAATCACTAACTGAGCTCAGGATTTGCTTGAAATCTTTTAAACCTCCATGAGAAGTAAAATTGTTTCCTATAAAGGTTAATAGCACAAAATCACTGCAGGATTTCTCTGTACTTCCTGGAGGAACTGCATGAGTGGGCTTTGACTGCAGGTGGGCTGAAATGTCCTTTGGGGAGCACACCCCTCACTCCATGAGCATGGGTTTGGATGTCCACAGCAGGAGCATTGGGCCAAGGGGGCGTTTTTACTTACCAGTTGCAAAATTTCAGAGAAGTAATGCTAAATCAGCCAAAACTTTAAATGAAAATTAAAACAAATCCCCTTTGGGATGAGATGGAAATGTCAGCCCAAGGATGAATCTGTTCTCAGTAAGTTGCAAGCAACTAAAGGAGATACAAGTTGGAATCCAGCCTTGGCTGCGCCACACACCATCTGTCAACCTTGTAGAGTGAAATAAAAGAAAAGCAGAGAGCCTGCAATTATCCTCTCCCTCCTTGGATAGCCCAGAGGCCAGAGAAGTGGATTCTCTTCCCTGATACATTCCTTGCAACGGAAATGACACATTCATTTTCCCACGGTGGTGCTGCTGTGCATTGCTCTCTCATCCTACTCACTCTCCCTTTGGCAAGCAGGAACACAGACTGCCAGGCTGGGACCTGAGTGAGAAGGCTCCTTTCCCAGGGTTAGAGATACAGATGTAGAAAATTGCAGGAGAAGAAGATGAGAGAACAGGGCATGCTGAAGTCTCTCCACTAAGCAGACTGCTGGCAAAATGCAGGAAGTTGCTTCTGCCCTTACAGGCACCTGAGCACTGCTAATACTGAGCACTTTTAGTCAGGCAAAATCTCTTCTCTCTCTCCTTCTCCCCCATGCCCTTGCACATTTTCGTAACCTCACAAAAGTTTCAGACAACGTCATCTTTAACCTACTGCAGGCAGGACTTCGGAGCCATGTGAGGAACAGTAAGGGGGGTCCAATGAATGGGGCACTTGGACTACACTCCCCTACACGCCACCCCAAACAGGGTGCTGGAATGTCTTTCCCTTGGCATTGCATTTTGAAAGATGTGTCTGGCAAGACAGCTAGCTGATTTTGGCAGGCACTGCCATTAGTGTGATAATTAATTAAAGAGCAGTTGAGAAAATCACAGTGTGACACTGCTGCACAGCCACAACTCACTACCGAGCTGCACTATTCCATATCGCTATTTTTATTTTTTTTAAGGAATTAGTAGCTTTCACAGTGCACTGTAAATAAGAGAGTGGGATGAAGAGGAATGAATCCTTGTGCTAATCAGTGAGAGGACCTTGTCTGTGAGATAAGACAATCTGGGAACAGAACAGCAAGTGATATCACATCAATAGAAAGGACAAATATGGCATATTTGTGCCATATTTATGACATATAAGACATAACAGCTAACGGCTGTTTTACACAAGCCTCCTCTTGTTTCCTAAGCGACACCAAACACTGGAAGAGCCTCTCTGCAAAACAGAAATGTTAGGAGGAGAAACAGGTGTCCTGTCTATTGCAGTCAGAGTTGCAGCTGCTGCATAGCTCCCCATATTTCCATGTCTTGAGCTGGGCTCTTCCAGGTACTAACAGGTGCTAGTGAAGGTGCACATATTATGTTCCTAAGCAGATATCCAGGTGGTTTCCTGCTACCACCTTTTCCACTGCTACACATTTAGGGAAATTTGGGATAACCTCCACACACAGGCATTGGTGCAACTGGAGCTCTCACCTGCCTGCATACCTGCCTGTCACTGGGCTGTCCCTGCTCCTACTGAAAGGTACCTGTGGTCCCCACTCACTGCCAGTGTGGGAAAGCAGGCAAATACTGGGCCACAAAAAGGGCCTGCTGATGAGTGTAGGTGGGACAGGCTCAATGGTTACCCTCAAGCCCCCGCGTGTCTTGATGTTGTGTTGCTCCTTACTTGAAGCAAAGAGGCACAGCCCAGGACAAGAGGACTTCTGCTGCATGTAAAGTTGTTGCTGTAGCCCAGTTAATAGGTATAGAAACAGGCATGGAGAAGAAATTTTTTTTTATTTCCAAACTGGAGTTTCATTAAAAATTGTTGATTTTCAGAAAAATACATTTCTAAAAAGCAGTTTGTTTTTTTTTTTTTTTTCACTGATATCTTTGAACAAACTAAAAGGAGGAGAAAAAGATCCTTTTTTGTTTGGTTCTTTGAAGTTATTAGTATAGAAATCATCTGGAAACTTACACTGACATTTTGGCTTTATTTTCACTATTTTTCTTCTGAGTGGGGAAAGAAAAAAATCAAACATTTACAGAAAGGAATGAAAAAAAGACTTCTTACTTGTATTTCCTATTCAGAAGGAGACCAAAATGTTTTCTGCTTGTTTCTAAGCAAATACTTTTGTTGGAAGACTTCTCACCCTCAGTTATAAAATCTTTTATGTTAAAGCAGTACAAAAACATTCAAAGTGTCACCCCCTTTCCCTTCTCACGGTGCTTCAAGCTCTCTTTGGAGCATTGTTGTGGAAATGAAATTTTCTGGTTGGTTGTCCCCTTGCTTGTCATTTAGTGAGGCCAGTGAGTTTGCTGGGGGTTTAGCGCAGCTGCTCCACAATGCTGCCCATGCTCTTTTGGAGACACTTCTGGGCTTGTTTTCACTTTAACCTTCTACATGGTCTGTGGGTGTGAGTACCAGTCTAGTTATGCAACTTCTCTCTCCATTGCCCAGGCTTTCCCCAGTCCTTCTTAGAAGCACTGTATTTTAGCTCTCACTATAGTACCTTCTACTCAGTTTGGGGCCCATGAATACTATAAATCAGGCTCTGTTTTACAGATGGAGCTTTGTTTTCCCCTTTAGGATTATGTATTTCACAGATGAAGAGGAACTCAAGTCCAGTTAATGATTGCACTGAAGCACCTTGAGCCGATGCCATGAAGCTTCTTTTCCATCTAATCACAATTATCTGCAAGAGAAAAAAGGTTTTTAAATGCTGGAAAATGTGCTGTGTCACATCTATTTCAGATTATATACATCTGAGTTTACAACAGACTTAGGCAATTTGTTCAAGATCCAATAAACCAGAATTATCCCTTCCCCCCATCTTTCATCATTTGAAAGGCTTTTTTTTAGTGTTTTGTTTTTAATCTTCCTTCTTTTTCTTTTTCTTTTTCTTTTTCTTTTTCTTTTTCTTTTTCTTTTTCTTTTTCTTTTTCTTTTTCTTTTTCTTTTTTTGTAATTTGGTGAACAATTTGCATAACTCTTTCTTAAATAAATAACTATTTCTTAAGTCAGGCATGGGCATGAAGAAAACATTATGCAAACAAGCCTTTTCAGTGTAACAAATTAGATTTCATTCTGTGTAAATCTGCTGCCTGCCCTTGTTATTGATGGGTTTCACAAACTATACTGGGAGTTAACTGTAAGTCTGATTACAGCCCATGGATTTACACACAGGCCTGGCAATCTATCCAGGGCTGGTGTGCCAAGCATTGCCACTGCTCCTTTCTACTGATCCTATAAGTAGTTAAAATAACACTACTTCTTTTCCCACAAAATTAATGTAATATGTAATATTGAAAACTTTTTTTTTTTTTTTCCCTGATGTAGCCATGGATGAAGTTGTGCAAATCAGGAGACTTCATATTCTGTTTTGCTCTGATGGGTAGGTAGCATCACCTGTGGTGATCACCTCAGGGTGATCTGACAGTCTCCCTAACAGCAGCCTGCCTTAAAATGTTTGTTCGTTTAGTTTGTCTTATGCCACCATCAGGGAATGAAATTTTCTAGGAAGGATGTCTGACCCTAGATAGAATCAGGCTGATTTCTAAGGGGGAAATTACGCTATAAAATTAGATCAAGAGAAATGCATTGTCCACGCTCAGGGAAAAGAAACCCATGAAAACATTTTCGCTATTGTTTTGACAAGAGGGTCCCAAACACTCTGTGTCAGAGGCTATGCCCAGTACTTAGCAAGCTGCAGCACAAGCCATTTGTTTCCCTGCTCACATCACCACCATCGTCTGGGGAGGAAGGCTGGTCTCTCCTGCCCCTTCACCTCCAATCCCCTGCTCAGACCCCCAGCCTCTCTCCCTGCCTCACCCATTGTGTTAGCCTCCCTCCCCTTCCTGCCACTCACTTATCTCAATGGAAAAGTCTCAGCATGAACAGTTTGTACCCTCACTAAATTCTTCTGATGCCTTCTGGATATAAATAGGGATTGCTGATGGAAGAAACTGGTTGTGTCTTGGGGGGAAATGTATTCTTACTTATAGATCTTGCTGGTCTTTTAGTGGAACCAAAAGTTGGAAAGGTGAGCCAACTACACTTCAGCAATCTCTTGTTGAACAATGTCACTAATGTAAACCAGGTATGTTTTAGTCTCCTAAGGTGTCTGGTATGAGAAAGCTCTGTTACTCTGGAAGTGAATTCCATTTGCTTCACATTGCAAAACCCAGGGAGTCCTCATTCCCTGTGTCATAAGCTTTAGGGAGCTGGGCCTTTGGCAACGAACTCCACAATGAAATGAAAACTGGTATTGTTATTAAATTAATGTCCTTACATAACTGATCTTTCACCCAGTGGCTACCAGTGCAAATCTCAGTGCAAACCACATTTCTGAGAGGAGGGCAGAGAGAGTTGAAGAGCTCAAGGAATCAGTTTTTTATTTCTCAGGAGTACAGATGCAATGTCCAGTGAATTAATTTTTTCTCCAAACTTGTACGTCTTCGAGTGCTGGCAAAACAAGCTCTTGGCAAAAATTTTTCAAGGGAACAGCAGAAGGCCCCTTGCAAGCACTGTACAGAAAATGCAGTTGGCTGCTGGTTACTGGTGCGAAAGCAGGAATGGGAAGGAAGACCCCAAAATAGCGGGGCTTGGTCGCCAGAGAAAGGAAGGACCTAGGGGGTGGAACGCCGGGGCCGCACCCCGGCTGCGCGGGCAGGGCCGGCCAGAGGGCTGTGGGGGGCTGTGGGGCCAGGCCCAAGGAGGGCTCGGAGACAAGGGCTCTCTGTACACCGTCACATTCCGCTCCGCCNGCGCGGGGGCTCTCGTGCTCATTTGCATGTTCGCACATTTGCATACTGCCCGGCACATAAGGCCGGGCGGGCGCGGCGCCGGCGGTGCGGAGCGCTCCCGAGACGTCCTGGGCGCTGTCGCACGCCTCTTTAGTTACCAGAAGTTTTTAAAGCAGAAAAACTTAGTTACTTTCAAAATTTTTAAAAGCTTCTTTTTTCCCCTTTTCGCGCCGAAACTTTCGTGCCGCGTCAGGAGGCGAGATGTGGAGGAAGGCGTTCCTGGCTGGCGTGTGCCTGTGCCTGCGCTGGGTGGCTGCTCTCGGCGGTGAGTCCCGGGAC
>VXBS01001459.1:146972-164827 GCA_013400255.1 Sitta europaea
ACAGCGGGCCAGCACGGCGCCCGGGGCACGGGGCGCACGGGAGCTGCCGGGCCTGCCTGTTGCTTTTGGGAGAGGGGGCTTGGGGGAAGCGCTGCCGGCGTGGCGGGAAAGGGGGGTTTGCAATCTTTCTTTTGTAAAGCTATCCCGGGGCGCTTGGGATGCTGCGGGACTCGGGTGTCGCAGAGTGGGCTTGGGAGGCGCTGGAGAGCGACACTGGGGGAAACTTCCACCTGTTAGGAGAGACCTGGAGCCTGTTCCCCAGCCGAAACTGAGGCACAACCTGGCGGGCTGGTAGCGCGACCTGTTGAGGTTTGGGATGTGTTTTTCTTCCCAGAGACGAGGTGCGTACCAAGAGTTCCTTGTCCCAGCAAGGGATTTGCACGGCAGCACCACGGTAAGGTTCCTCAGCTGCCTCCTCTGTGGGACTCATCCATCCCAGCATCTTAGCTTCGTACAGTTCTTGATCCTAGACAAGGCAAGGCTGAGTTTCGTCGTTATCGTGGTAATGTGTTCGAGTCGTAATTAAGACTATCATGAGCAGAAGCCACGTGGGGAAAAGTGAACAGAGTGATTTACTCTCTCTAGGTTCGCTTATGGCAGTGTCTGTGCTGTTGTTCCTGCACTTGTGCATAGACATCCTGTCCAAGCTAGAGGAAGTGGCAGTTTTGCAAATGGTGCTAGATTTTCACCAATGCTCTCTCAATTAATCACAACGTAATTGACGCTGTTAGGAAAAAGAGTAGTTTTCGGAGACGACTACTCCTCGAGCTTAAAAACTAAAAAAAGCTCTTCTTGTTAGCGGTGCCCTGCTAAGGAAGGCTTACTTTCTTACACTGATACACATAGTATCTTATCTTTAAAAGTTTCTGGCCCTAGAAGAAAGGCTGACTGTAGTTCCTAGAGCTACTCTGTGATCCTTAACCAGAATATATAAACGGCTGTTTTTTTCTGCTGTGGATGCCTTTGTTACTTTGTGTTCAAGGAAGCTGAAGGGAAGTATTCAAAAGTAAGAGGATGGAGTGCTAGGGTACAGTGAAAGGAATGTGTTCTAGCTTTGAATCCAATCTTGTGCCATCAGAGACAATCAAAACCAATTTTCATCACAGTATCCAAGTTCTATACAGTAAACCAACTGTCTTCCCAGAGAGAGCTTTCATCCCTGCAGGAGCTGATTTGCCACAGACTTACTAATAATTTCATTATATCTTCTTAGGAACAGGTTATTTGAAAGCAAGTTCAGTGTTCATCCTAAAACAATTCAAGCCTTTACTTCCACACTTTTCCATGCACACCACAGTAAAATGTTTTTTGAAACCACAGAAAACACATTATCCAGCCCTCCAGGAATCCAGAGTATTTAAAAAACAACATAGAAAATTACTTTCTAGATGAAGAAAATGTTGGTGTTCCAGAAAAAGATAAAAAGCATTGCTTGGACTACATTCATATCCTTATTTTTGCCAGTGTAAATCCAGAGTCAGCATATTTGCATGGTTGTGTGATGTGAGGTGCTGTTTTTTTCTATGGTTTGTGTTTGGGATAGACATACCAGCTGTGGCATGGCCTTTCAAGAAACAGTGCATTTCTGAGAAGACACCGAGGTAAGGCTCTCGGGTATGAAGTTGTGCTGGAGATTAGCATGATCACTAGCACGCCTAAAAGTTAGGCGGAATCTCCTTTGTGCGGAAGTACTTGCATGCTAGAACTTTCTCATGCAACCTTACCTCCATATTACTGCAAAGTCTGACGGTGGTTATATTTTAATTGTCTTGGGTTAATTCCAGATATCCCAGAGGGACTGATGGATGGTTAGATACCTGCTGGATTGAGTTTTTTGTGTCCCAGCTGCAGCTGAGTAAAGATTTGACAGGGAGTACCATGGAGAGGGGTGGTCACTCCTGTGTACAGTGTGAGAACAGCAGTTTTCCAGCTGCAGAACTTGAGCTGGCAGGTTCTTGCTTAGCTTCTGAACTTGTGCCCAGTAGCTTTCCAGAGGTGTTGCTCTTTGCATTGGCCTCACCTGGGAAGTGAAGCAGAACGTACTGTCAGGGCTCTGCTGTTAAGGAATACATAAATAAACTTGAAGTTGTAATATTTTTGCAGCAAGGTTAAACAGTAACCTGATTCGTGAGGCAGGTTTCCTGGGATTGCAACACAAAGTGGTCTGCTTTCAGTTTATAGTGTAGATCAAATTAAATGATAACAGTTTCTGTGATATAGGCCCTTTACTGTGGCTGACTGTGAGTTTGCTTCAGAACTCTTAGGAATTCAGTATGATTGTTTGATGGGTGATCCTAATACTGATTGTTGGCTGAAGGAAGATTTAGCCCAGTTAACTACAGCTGGTAAATGTTTGATGTTATGTGCAGATGTTTGCTGCTGTGTATGTGTCTGCATGCATGGGCTCTGTGGGCTATAGAAGACACAGTCTAGCAGTATAATTTCTAAGGAACTTTACACCTAGCTAATAGTATTTCCATTTCTGAGTGCATAATGCTAGGAAATTGTTGTTTATCAAAGATTCCATTTTTAAAACCATAGCTTAGGTGCACTCATTCTGGCAAATGCATTGTTATCATATTTTGGCAACCAATTTGATGTGGGCAGTTTAACTTCTGATTAATATTTCAGATGTTGTTACTTCCTCAAGGTTCACATTCTCCACCCAGCTGACCAGTGATAAACAGTTTCACAATTAAAATAATTTGCCAAGTTGCCTTGGGCTTCCTGTGAAAGAAACTTGAATATGAATTCTCTTGATTAGTGTGTCAGAATGCCTAAAGTCAGTGGGATGCTTTCAAAATTGATAATTGATAGGAGTCCCTAGATGAATGGAATTTCACAAATTGCAAGTCCAAAGTGTCACAAACTTTGGACAGGAAAAACAAAACTACTGACTGCCCAGTTAGTAAGCTTTTTTTTTTTCCCCACTTTCTTTGAGCTCAGTGAGGTTCTCAGTACCTTGCTGCACAGAACAACTTTTTATTTTTTTTTAAATATGGAAACTCATATTGTGGAAGTAGGAGTGGAAGAAAAGCATCAGAAAACTTCATAGAGCATGACAAAATGGTGAAGTTTTGGTTATGCAGGCTGAAAAGCCAGTTTCCATCTGGAATTGGTCATTTAATTCTTAATTCTGCTCCCTTAATTCTGTTTCAATTCCCTAAATAATCCCTTTGTAGGTCATGTTAACTGTGAGCACATAGCAGTAGACAGAAAACTTTGTTTTACAACAGGTGCTTGTATTTGTAACTCTGTGCCTGGAAGCTTTGGCAATACACAATATGTGTCTTTGTACCTTTGCTGAGCTATGTCTGGGAAAGCGTAGTTTTTAGCAAAAGCATGGATTTCTTTTTTGTCTGCATGTGTTTGCTTCCAGTCTGTTTTATTCAAAGGCCTTGTTTAGAAATGGGGCTTACATTCTTGTCATGAAAAGCTACTTTGGTATCTCAGCATGGATGTATGTATGTTTCTTGATATCTAATTCCTGTGTCTACATTATAAAAACTGCAATGTTAGTTTAGATAAATTTCTGTCCACCTTTCAGAAACATGCTGAAAACTACCTATTTTTATGTTTTCTGTGGTTTAATTAACTTGAGTAAAAACAGTTTACTAACTGAACTGTGGAGAGTGTGTACATTGCCTGTCTCTGTACTTGTTTGTGTAAGACTGTAAGAATGAGGCCCAGCGGTCCACTGGCTTAGGACATGATTCAAGGAGACTTCACTCTTTCAATCTGTGAGGAAAAGGTCTGTGGCAAAAGTCTCTGAATGACAGTTTGGTTCTGGATTTTTTTTAATAAACGAAGAAATACGATGAGGTATGAAAGCAGAAGTGAGAAATACTAGTTTTCTGAAGTGATATGCTGTGTAACTTCTCTGCTTCAGGTTTAAAGCACAGTACATGTAGGTGTTGGTCTGTGTGGTGAGTGTGTACAGACTATGTGTACTTGTATTCTGCAGAAATTGAGGTATGTGGTAGTACTGCTGCATGTGTGCAGCACGACATTAGGTGTAGACAAAAGGTGTAGACAAGATAGTTCTGCTCTGAGCCATATAGAATTTGCAAAGCCAAACTCAGGCAAATTCCAAGGAAAGCTTCTTGATGCACACACTGTGAAGAAGTCCATAATAAACTCCACTACACATGCACACTTCCCTCATCCAAAGGGTACCTTACCTGCTGGGAACTGACCATATGTGGACATAAGATAGCATGACACTTTTTGTGGGCATAAGATGGTAACAGTAATTTCTTCTGACTTTCTAATTCCTCGTACAATATAGTTAAATGAGAAAAGTGGCTGCCTGCCCTAATTCATGGGCTGTTGCTTTGCAGCTGCTCCTTTCCTGCTGGTGACTGTATCTTGGTGATTTTATGTTCTCAAATGCCCATCAAAGATTTTTAGACTAAAACATGCAAATATGTGTGAAGCTATTAGCACATCTTCAGTCGCAGGTGCCACTGTACTGCAATCTTTCTAAGCTTGGTGCACTTTTCCAAGTGTACCCTTAAGTATAGTACACTTTGAATTGTAAATTTCCTATGAGCTTGTTTTCAAATAAGCTGTGGTCTGAACTTACATGCAAATTCTAGGATGTATTTGTAATTGAAAACATACTGCAAGACAGGATATCAATGTAATTTAGATTTTGGATGATTATCAGGTAAGTTTAATCCAGAAGGGAAATGATATCTAGGTATGAAAGGAAGCACTATTAACTAGTGAGCAGGTGGACTATTCTTGTTGGTCTTCCTGTACTAGGAGGGAATACATAATTGAAAGTTATTGTCCCTGAAAATAAACCTTCTGATTTGTTTTAGAATAGTGGAGTCAGTTCTCATGAATTGTAAGATAAACAAGAATCATGTTTGCATTTCTTTGTAAAAGATATCACCTGATGGACTTCTCAAGTGACCAGTGGAGATGGAGAGTTGGTAACTTCTCTGTCCAATCTCTGATCACTGTCCAGAAACTTATATATACGAGGTCAACAATAAACTGGAGACTTCCTTTCTTCTTCTCTGCCTCAACACCTGTTGTGTGTGTTTCTATCTGCATCACAGTAACAGAAAGTCCTGGTGTTGTATGCCTTACAGTTGAGAGCTGTTCTTGCTCCTTTCAAGGTTTTACTGATTCATAGCTAAGTGAAAAGTTATAGCTAATATTTAACTAACCAGCTTTTGGGACTTTTTCTGGCTAAAATGTAAATAATATAGGTCTAAAGATTTATTAAGAAAAAATGTTGTATACTGTCAGTGACAAAAAGAAATTTCGAACATGCATAAATAAAGAAAAGGTGCAGACATTAAGTTTGCTAAACTTAGCTTTCATTAGTGGGTAAAATGCTATATTTTCCATTATGTGAATACTTCTACTGGTAGAGGGAAGGGTAAGGTCTATGAAAAACACCTTTCTTTAAGAGGAAGGAGGCAGGAAGTGGGCCCTCAGTGTAATTATCCTGGATTAGCTAGCCAGTCTAGCACAGTCAAGGTCAAAACCTAAAGCTGAGTACTGCTTCTGTTCAGTGAATGCTTCTTGCTTTCTTGCATGTGCTTTGACAGGTGAAAAATCCTGCTGAACTTGGACAATGTTAAGCCATTGATTATGGATGACAAGTTTCTCTGAGACTGCTACATAAGCATTTGTTGCTAGGCTCTGTGCTGGTTTTAGACCTAATGCAGGAGGTTAGACCCTAATTTCTTGTGACCCTCCAAGCACAGCAAGAACTTCACAGACCTTTTAGAGCTCACTGAGGTGAGGTCAGGCATAAATCAGTTCCTTGCTTTGTATGGTAGTTTGAATGAGAAGACCAGAGAAACTGTTTTTTGAAAAAATTAATCGTTAGTTATTTATCGCCTGAGTGATGCAGCACAACTTCATACAGGAAATGCAAATCAACCAATTATCATAGAAAACCTCTTCTGCAATGGGGAAAAGGAGTGGGAGTCTGTCTTGCACGCCTGGCATAAGGTCCTTACCTTGTCCATTTGTATTCCCTATGGTGGCTCAGAGCCATTCATTAATGTGTGTTTAGGAGTTTGTGAAAGGTTGGTGGTCTTAATGCCAGGAAAGACAATGCCAAGCAGGACAGAGTTGGCCTAAGTTTTCAAGCTGCACTTGAAAAACAGGCAATCAATATTTGTCTAACTCAAGTTGCCAAACTGAGGCCTGGGTTCTGAAAAGTTAATTACAGGGTGTTCTGTACATAGAGGCATTTCAGATTTGAATCAGACATTAAAAGAGAAGACATTGAAGTTTCTTCCCAAAGGAAATAGTGAGTATGAAGCCTAAAGTCACTTCTCTGTCTAGGCAGGAAAAGGAGTACTTAACTTTTGAAGCTGGAAATTGGAGGGAGTGATCCTTGCAGGCCATGGCATACTTTGTTACCACCAGTACAAGATCCACGCCTCCTTCCCCACCCTCCTTCCCTCTGCTACAGGCAGAGGAAGATATTTTTCTGCAGCTTATTTTTCTGTAGGTTATCAGATGACCTGAAAATGTACTCCAGAATAGACTGCTGTTTTTTTAGTTCAGTTTCTCTGATGGGTGTCTGATCTTCTCATCTGCTGTTTGTAGGTTAAGACTTATTATACAATATTATACAATGTATTTTGAAAAACAGTGGTGATGTCACATCTTTTAATGCACTGTGACTACATGGTGTTATAAAAGGGCTTATTAGGCTATGATTATTGGTGAGGTGATGTGGAAGATACGCCACCAAAATATGTAATAGTATGGTAGTAACACTGCTTTCCTGGATGACTGTCCGTGATTGTCCTGTGCAGTTTTCTCTACTCTTGTGATACATAGGAGGTTCCCTGCTTATTGTAATGGGGAAAATACTGATTCTGAAAATGTATTCATACCTCTCTGACAGCTCAGCAGATTCTCGCTGTTTTAGCAGGACCTTGGAAGGGGAGCAATTTTCACCCTTTGGTTTCCTCTTTACATGGCTATTGTGTGTCCGTTGAGTGCCGTAGGAAATGAAAACCCTGCATCCCATTTCTTGACTGTTCCAGATATCTATCCAACATTGTACCTGTGCCTTATGACTTTGTCCTAGTACTCCTAAAACACTGCTGTATGTTTTTTGTGCTCTTATAACAGAAGGTGAAAACAATTTTGAGGGAATCGAGAGCAAGTTCTCTTTACGGACGCCTGCAGAGCCCGATGAGGACGTCTGCTACCTGGTTCCTGGGCAGGAGAACAGCCTGGCACAGTGCAACTTCAATCATACCAGTAAAACCTTTGTTGTGATCCACGGGTGGACGGTAAGACAAAGTGGGAAAAATCTGCCTTTTAACCACACTTCTGATTAACTGTGCAAAAGTGTCTCATATATGTTAATATATCTCCTATTTTAATTAAAATCACCAAACCCCACAGGTGACAGGGATGTATGAAAGCTGGGTCCCAAAGCTGGTGGATGCTCTGTACAAGAGGGAGCCTGACTCAAACGTCATTGTGGTGGACTGGCTAGTTCGAGCTCAGCAGCACTATCCGGTGTCTGCTGCATACACCAGGCTGGTGGGAAGAGATGTTGCTACATTTATTGACTGGATGGAGGTAAGATGTGAAGATGTGCCTCGCATTCTACGTAATGTCACAGGAGACAAAACAGCAATGATGCAGCTGTGTTCATCATCTCCCGTGGGGTAGATGGAGTTTAAATCTTGCAGACAGTAGTTTTGCTGGACTGGTAAAATCTCAGCTTTGGTTTACTGGCTATCTCCTACTCAGAGGCCTTTTGTACTGCATTCCAGAAACTTTACCTTGTGGTCTCTGGGGTCCTGCGGCCCCAGAGTATTTCTGAGGATTCTGTGAGAAGTAGCTGTGAAAGACAGGTTTCTATAGGCTGTACAGTAGCCAGCCCTTGGGAATTGGAAATGTGCCCCGCCTTAGGAAATCCAGAAACTGGTGGGGAGAGGATGGCTGAAAACCTTTATAAAATAAACAGCCCTGTGTTCTGTCCTTTATTTTGCATTCCTCTCGGTTTAGATTTTGGCCATAAATCAGTTAGATCAAGAAATCTTCAATGGTTCAAAATTATGATAACTGTATAGTTTTCTTCTATTAGTCATGGCTCAAACAAAAATCCCAGTATTAACAAAACATTTTATTTTGTGTTTTCTGATGTTTTTGTGTTTAGTTTTGAACTTTAAACAAATTGTTCTCTTTTGCAGGAGCAATTCAATTATCCTCTCAACAAACTCCACTTGCTGGGGTACAGTCTAGGTGCCCATGCTGCTGGGATTGCTGGGAACCTGACCAAAAAGAAGGTGAACAGAATTACTGGTAAGAAAATCTGTGACTGTAGAGTGGAGAGTTGCATCTCTTCCATACTGAAATATTATGTTCCACTGAAAAATCACCAGAATAACAGTTGCTTACTGGCAGTACTTTGGTTACGTATTCATGATTTAATAAAACAGCAGGGCTGATATTTCTGGGATAGAACTGGAAAAAGATTCAGAAAATAGCAACAAAGGTGGTGAGTGATAAGCCTTTATTTGCTTCTTTACAAGAAGTGAGTGAGTAGGTCCCGATAAAAGAGTGGTCTGGGAGGTTGTTGTGGGGACTTGACCAAACCATGGCTTGGAAAAGGTCACAGTATCTCTTGCAGCATGAGAAATTCAATGGGTTGTCTTTATCCAGGCAGTCATTCCTTGCAGCTGATGGGAACCATTGAAACAGAACAGAAAGTAAATTCTGCTGCTGCAGGTTTAGTACCTGCAGAACTCTTTGCCATGGGATGATGCAGATGCAAGAAGTTTATATGGGTGTGAAGGGAGCCTGGAAAGATAACCGGAAGATATCCAGAGTGGGTTATTACAAAGTTAATCATAACAGGCTCAAGAAATATTCTAGGCTGGAAAGAATACTCTGAGAATTTGGGGAAGACGTATACTTGCCCTGTTGCTATGTCTGCTTAGATGTCTGTTTAAGGTGATTTTTGGAGCCTGAGAAATCTGCTAGACAGAGTGAATGGCCACTCTGGGGCTGGTTTACAGCCCAGCATCTGGAGAGCTGAGCCCCTAACACTGATCTCAGTGACAAAGGAATTGCCAGCATCAGCAAATGAGGCTAAGAAAATTGCTCATCAGTGCTCTCTTTGTTGCTGAGAGATTGGGAGCACCATTAAGAAGCTCCTGGCACCCTTTATTCTTTCACCTGAGCCTGGCTGTGATCCCAGATCCACAGGTGTGCTGAGAGGTGGGCTAGGCAGCAGTCACATCTAGAAAGGTCGAGTCCTGAGAGGTGGCAGATTAAAGTCAGGTGTCCAAAGCACTAGTCCCTCTGCCCTTCCTTTCTCCAAGTTGCAGCTTTGCTGCTTTCACTGAGCCAATCACTGTCAAAGCACTGCCATGTCAGTAGCCCTCTGTTATGCCTCCACAGTTTCTCTTGGTGCTGAGGATGAATCTTTCCCTGGGAAAAGCACAGGGAGCAACGTAATGTGGCCCCCAAAGCCCACACAGCTGAGGGGGAGGCAGGTCAGACTGAGTGGAGCTAACTGAGGATTAACAGCACAGGTACCTGTCCCCCAGCTGAGGGCTACAGAAAAGATGTGTCCCTTCAGCCAACTCTCGGGTAGTTGTCTGAACAGGAGATAGTACTTGTTCTCTGGCAGAATAGTTTTGGGTGTTTTTGATGTTAGAGTTGCTGCAGCTTGACAGTTTACCGTAATAAACCCCTTCCCTTTAGGTATGTAGACAGTGAAGCCCTCATTTGTGTTTCCCACTTGTTCAACCTGGCATGGAGTTGTCAGCAAGACTTTTCCATACTTCAGACACCTCAAATACAAGTTCTACAGTTCTTGACAGGAGAGGAAGGCATTGAGAAAATACCTGTGAGCTTGTCTCTTCCATCCACTGGAAGTGCTACAGCTCTGAGGAAGTTAGCTGGGCGTCCTTCCATGTATTTGCATACACTTTTGTTTTTTTAAACAGTGACAACATTTCAAGGCATTTGATTTTCCTGTATACATGAATGCTATTTAAAGGATCTATCTGTAATGTCTGCAGGAAAACTCAGTATTCCAGCCCTATTTGAGCTGAGTTTGGCATTTGTTACCAATGTCAGTATCTCTGGCAGATGGCAATATCAGTTTGTTTTTTTTTTGTTTGCCTCCTAAAGGCCTGGATCCTGCTGGTCCTACCTTTGAGTATGCTGATGAACTCACCCGCCTCTCCCCGGATGATGCTGAGTTTGTGGATGTCCTACACACCTACACCCGAGGCTCTCCAGACCGTAGCATTGGGATCCAGAAGCCTGTTGGACACATTGATATTTATCCCAATGGTGGAGGTTTCCAGCCAGGTTGCAATTTGGGAGAGGCACTGCGTCTGATTGCTGAGAAAGGCCTTGGAGGTGAGGTTGCTCTGAAACAAATAGTATAACATTCCTAGGGAAACCTGAATAGCCCTTCAAGGTGTCTTGCAAGGAAAGATCTCTGAGAGGTGCAGGAATATGTTGTTTCAAGATCTTTTAAAAGTCATCCTGTAAAGCCCAGCTCTGCCATAGTGGATCATGCCTGTTGACAGCATTGCTTAGGGGTTTATATAATTATATGCACATGTGTATACATATTGCACATTTCCATTCTTTCAAGATGTGGATCAGCTGGTGAAATGCTCCCATGAACGTTCCATCCACCTCTTCATTGACTCTCTCCTCAATGAGGAAAAGCCCAGCATGGCCTACCGCTGCAACACCAAGGAGGCCTTTGAGAAGGGCCTCTGCCTGAGCTGCCGCAAGAACCGCTGCAACAATTTGGGTTACAAGGTCAACAGAGTGAGAACAAAGAGGAACACCAAAATGTATCTGAAAACACGTGCTCAGATGCCTTATAAAGGTAAGTACTCCTTGCTTACTGGTGAGGAAGACTAGTACTTGTGCTCAGCTGTGTGTCATGGTGGGCGTGTGCTGCAGATGAGAATATTGCTGCTTTGGTGGCGAGCAGGGGTGAAGCTGGCCTGTGGTTTGAGTATGAGTCTCAGAGAGGAGTGTTGTCTTACACGAGGTGTGGGGTAGAGTGCAAAAAGAAGGGTATTTTGTAAGAAGTTTCTAAGTAGCAAAAGTTAGATTTCCCCTGCGGCCTGATCACTTGGAACTTTTTCAGTGTTTTTCATCCAAATGGTTACTTCCTTGTGCTGGGGAAATAATCAGCAGAACTCAGTCTGGTGAGCACCATATTTAAAAATATGCAAGCATCAGATTCGTGCCTTTAGTAGTGCACTTGCTAAAGGGTAATCATTAAAATTAATTAAAATATCACAGCAGATCACTTCTTGACTCCAGTTGCTGCTGTGGGAGGTCTGAGAAGGACAATGCCAGAGAGAACTGGGAGGCTTTCAGCTGGGAAAATAGCATTGGATTTTACTACTTTATTTTCCTCCTTAGCTGTGCCTGTACCCCATGGCATGCTTATAGTATGCATTGTGTGACAGACCGGCAATCAAAACACACATTCCTGCACTGTTAGAGCAGCTGCAAGACTGGTGTTCTTTTGGCATTTGGTACTTAATCTGCAGTGTCAATGGGTTGGTTTTTTTTTCCTTTTACCAAGCCTTCTGTCAGAGAAGGGCACAGCTCACTTGTTTCAAGTCAAGTATAGCAAGTCTTACATGCTCAATAGCAGGTTTGAAGGTAATACTGCCCACTCTAGGGTTATTATAGTGGCAGCTTGAGTGTAGAGTTTAGCTGCAAGAACTGCAAAGCTGTTCTTTCATGATGAGTGCCTTGCTTGATAATATTTATGTTCTCACAAAACAGTTCCCTGGACACCTACAGGGAAATAAACTCATTTTAGTGAAGCTGACATATTCCAGCCTAGGATTTTCAGAGATGAGGCAGGGTAGTTTTGTCACCAGCTGTCTTTTTGGAGGTTGTGTTTTCCTAATGGCATTTTCTTTTGTATTCTTTCAGTCTTTCATTACCAGGTCAAGATCCATTTCTTCGGAAAGACTAACATGACCAAGACAAACCAGCCATTCCTGATCTCTCTCTATGGCACTCTAGATGAGAGTGAGAACATTGCTTTCACCCTGTGAGTAGTTGCAGAAACAACTGCAAAGTACTGTTGAATTTACCTAAATTTGTTAAAGTTTCAACTGAAAAACTTGTTCTAGCTCCAGCTACAATAATCTTACGGGGTCCCAGGATCTGCTCTTGTCCTTGATCAAGGAGTTGGATTCACTCCTGAAGCTAATGAATCAAACCTGATAGGAGCTCTTCTTGATAAGACATCTGAAAGATGGAAACATGAAATCTTGACCCGTGACTCAGCCTAGAAGACTGGAAGAGTTCTTCCAGTGCTTTCTTATTTTCTTCTCAGTATCTTTAAACCGTGTTAAATCTTCTTAGAAGTAGACTTATGCATCTGAAGGTCTCATTGCAGAAGCTGAGGGAGACTTGAGATTTGCTTTCACAGCTCTGTAAATTAGCAGAAGTTTGTGTGTACATCCCTAGACACAGGGAATGGAGCTGGAAAACACCAAAGCCTGTTTTCTGCTCTGAGGAATGTGAACTGTTTATGGATGGTGATTGTCTGGCTTTTCTAAGAGTCACCAGAACAGGAGAGGACAGCCCTTGCCTGGCAGAGTGTTCCAGGATTTTACCAGCCTTGCTACAGAAGGATGTTCTTTTTCCCTCTACAAAAGGTAGAGGTGTTTTTATTTTCCTTACTTCATCCATCAGAACTATGCAGGAGGTTGGTTCCCTCTCTGGACTACAAAAATTCCAGGTTCTATTGCTCCTTAATTTTCTTTGTTTGTGCAGGAGTTTCAGGTGGGTTTTTTGGTGTTTTTTTTGTTGTTGTTGTTGTTGTTAGTTTGGGTTTTTTTGTTTGTTTTTTCTTATTCTTCTCCCCACAGACCTGAGGTCTCCTCAAACAAAACCTTCTCCTTCCTGATTTACACTGAAGTGGATATTGGAGACCTGCTTATGCTGAAGCTGCAGTGGGAAAAAGACACCTTCTTCAGCTGGTCAGACTGGTGGACTCCTTTTACATTTGACATCCAGAGAATCAGAGTGAAGTCAGGAGAAACTCAGAAAAAGTAACTTGTTTTGATTGTTAGAAGCTTTATTAGTTGTAATTGGCAGTGCTTCCTGATTTCTGGTATCTCACAGGCTGGGACAAACGTATTAAACAGTTACAAATAGCTGCAACATAATGATAATCAGGGATCCAGTGGTATCAAACCACCATTTACATCAGCCAGGTTCAGTTGTTTACTTCCACTGGGATTTGCAGTTTGTAGTCTTACTCCCATGTAATTAATTTTTATCCCACTATTGTATTTACTTAAGGTTAGTTATAATATGCAGGAGAGTATATGCATGAACCAGCATCAGTGGATGTGTTTTCAATTTCTGTCCTCCTTTTTCATGCTGGGTGTTTGTTTCTGTAGGTTTTGTCACAAAGAGAATGCTTAGATGGAGTTTTTTAGAAATCCATCCAAAAGTGTGTTTACACAAGAAATTATTGCTTAGTTAAGTTGGATTTTTTTGTGGGTTGAATACCTGAATGGTGGGTGAAAACTGAAACACGTGATTGTTGCAGGACATTGCTAATGCATGAATGTTGAAACATCAAAGTCTGAACAGAAGTGCTTTGACATGAATCTTTTGAAATCGTCATATTCACTAAACATGAGATCTGTTTGCAGAACATGGGCCCAGAACAGAGTATGTGTGTCTTATGTATAGTATAGTAAATAATAATAGGTTCCTTCTTTGAATAAGCAGGTCAGTCCCTTGATCAAAGAACAGTTATCAGAGCTGAACAAATATAGGGGTGGGGAAAGTACTGATAAATTGAAAAGCAAGTGCTCGTGTTCTCTGGAAATTGCAACTTACTTCGTTTGCAAACATTTGAGGGAGTATGGCTTTCTTCCAAGTTCATTCACCTGACAAAAAACTCACATAAAGACTGGCTTAAATAAAGATCTAAGAGATTTTGGGATAGGACTTCTGCTGTCTTAGCCATAAGAAGATTTTTTGTGAGGATCAGTGAAAATTATGGCTATGCTTTGATGCCCATATGTAATTCATTTACCAGTTCTTGCATAGCGTTTCTTTTGTTACAGAATTCTGTTTTAAAAATAACTTTCTCACAGGCCTGCAAAGTAGCAGTGCCCCACGTGACAAAGTAAAAAGACTGTTTCCAAGCACCAGTCTTCTTTCTAAGATTAAAAAGGGATGTTTGGCTCAGTCATGGGATTTTTCCAATATTTATTCCACAGAGTGGTATTCTGTTCTCGAGATGGCACCTCACGTCTTGGAAAGGGAGAAGAAGCAGCAATATTTGTGAAATGCTCGGAGCAGCCTGACAACAGGAAGAGAGGAGGGTATGAGTAATCACTATTGGGTTTAGATTGTTCTCTTACCACTGAAGTGGTAATAAAACTTTGCCTTCAATTGACTTGTGCACTAGTCTTCTCAAGGCTTCAGAAGCATCACAGCTCAGACTAACCAGAGATTTGCTCATGGCCACTCTAGCAGCTTAAAAGCTCATAGCTTGCTTCTCTGCTAACCATCCCTTTGTGGTTGTTGGGATCTCTGAGAAGCAAGTGATAGTCACTGCCTCTCACAGTCACTCAGTGGCCAAGGGTGAAGATCTGTTAGAGAGGGTTACAGGCAAGGCACTAGCACAAAGAGGAAAACATGTCTTTGTCTCAATATTCCCTTACACTTACCCTTAGCTGCAGAACATTCAAATTTCCATACTGGGTCAGGTCAAAGCCCTCCCTCCTTACTGGTCAGCAGCAGATTTGGCAGCTGGTACAGGAATGGAGCAGGCATATGAAGGTGCTCTCAGCACACTGCTTTCTGATGGCAGCCATCAGGTGAGTGAATTCCTGAGATTTTAATCTCTATGGATCAGAGATTCTGCTTTTGTTTAATAGCCCCTTGGTGCACTTTAATATATTTTTATCAATAATTTTCCTGACCCAGATTAAATGTGAGGACAGTCTTTGGACTTTACCCACTAAAGTTTGAGATAGAGAAGTGGTTATATTTATTTTAGTTCAATTGCTGTGTGTGAATGGTCTCATGGGGACACTTCTGGACTGAGATCTAGCTCTGCATAAAAATGCACATGTGCTGGCTGTTACTCTGAGGCAGGCCTTGAGACCTCTCTGTGGGTATCTGACATAAAATCAAGCAGAAGCCAGGAGAAGCCCCAGTATGTAATTTATCTTCCTGTAAAGTAGGGAATTTAAAAATCTTAATTCTCAAAAATAAGACAAGAGGGAATAAGTATCTTACATCTTCCTCATTGCCTTTATATATTTTTTTCCACAGTACCAAGAAAGCCTCAAAAGAAAATTCTGCTCATGAATCTGCTTAAGTGACAAGAACAAAGATTTTTCACACTGGGGAGGAGAAGAGTCTGTTCATCCCTGTGGACTGGATGTTCAGAACCAAATATATAGAAATATTTATCCGCTGCTGGATTTTTGCCTGCTATTCCTAGCTATTTTAGAGACTTCTTGTAAAAGAGTCTCAGCATATGAAGTTACTAACCATAAAGATACATTATACAAATAGTTAAAAAGAAACCTGCAAAACAACTTGCCAAAGTTTGAAGTACTGAAAAGATATAGGTAATTTTGCTTAATCATGGTGCCTTGTGACAAGGTTTCTTGACATCAGATCCTATATCGCAATTTTTTAATATTTATTGAAAAGAAACAAAGCCCTGTACTTGGTTTTATTTTTTGTTGTTTTTGTTTTGTTTGGTTTTGGGTTTTTTGATTAGTTGGGTTTTTTGTTCTTTTCAGGAGTCATTTGAAACTAGATGGATTTTTTTCTGTCTTGGCTAACTGAATTTTCAGGCAGTTCAGTGGAGAGAGTTCATCATTTTCAAGTGTGTGTTTAACAAACAAGTAGGTTTCCCATGTGAAAAGAAACATCTTTGCTGTGTGTAATACTAGAAGGTGTCAGGGACTGACTTAATATGGGGATGAATTTTTTAGTTTGTGGTTATGAATGTATTTAATTGGGGGTAGATGCCAGTGCTGCTTAGCAATAGGTATGATCTGTTAAGCTATATACTTCTATGCTGCTTACCCTGGAATAAATAACAGCTCTAGGAGGAGGCAGCAATGCCAGTGTCTACATGCTTTCAGTTATTGCAAATGAAACTGTCTAGCCTTCTACACTGTGAAAATGGAACCGCTGAGGAATTGAGCTACCAGAAAATGCAGGAAACAGATATTTCCCCTACTCCCCACCCTCTCCCTTGCTTACTTGCATCATGTATGCCAAAACTGTCACAGTTTCTCTTCTCTTTGAAACCAAGTGTCAGTCATGCAGCTGAGTGGCTGCTGTATGCAGTGTTCAGTGCAAGTGAATCCACTTGATCCACAATGATGCTCATACTTCCCTGCACTGGAGTTGTGACTGCCAGTGATCCACCTCAATTTGTTACTTGTCTGTTGTACAATGCTTGGAGCTGCTTAGTTTTCTGCCATGAGATGGAATTCAGCAGGAAGCAGGAGCTGAGCTAATTAAAAGCAGCCTGGTTGCGTGCTCCACAAGAAGGAGTGCTCTGAAAAACTCTGAGATTAGCCATGCTGCAAGTTTAAAAAATAGGTATATTGAAGGCAGCCTGCTTCCTCATTTTTAAGTAACATGTAACTTTTTTAGTGTGCTGAAAGGTGTAATACCCTCTTTTAATTTTCTAGAAGGTAAACAAAATGCTGAGGAGGTACAAGGGCTTGAAAGTAGACATTTGGAGAAGTGTAATGTTAGCTATTGATGCTCAGTGTTGTAGACTGTTCCTGCATGTGCAAGACAGCATGAAGATGATGATTTCTGCAATATCATCCCATCCTAAAAGCAAAGAAAAAAATGTATGTGTTTATGTGCACAATTTGTTTCCTATTTCCAACTCTAGCTGCTAGTATTTTTGGGGATAAAAGTCTTAAACAGTGCAATATGTTGGAATATTAATAGCTCTGAATTTGCTCACATTTGATTTAATATTTGATTAAACTACAGCAAAGATGTGATGAGACATTGAGGGTGGGGTTGAGTATTGAGCCATTGCATTTGAGACCTCTAAAAATAAATACAGTGATTTATTCCCTATAGATTCCACATTCTGTTGCAATTTTCTCTTAAATTCTTCTGAACTAAAGTATCTGGGCTGCTGTGCTCTTAATACAGGATCAAATACAAACACATTTAGAATTTGGATCCAAAATAGTGAAGGTTCTTTTCATAAGGAAACATGATTTAGCTTTGGATGTTATTTATTAGCTGTATATAAGATATTTATGAGTGTAAAGGTAGTTTGTATATATTGCCGAAGTTGCTGACAGTCTACATTAATACAGTTGTGGAGTATCCATCCTGTATATAACTTTCAGAGACTTTTATCTACAAACCACTTACATTGCATTGTTTCCTATGTCGTTAATACAATTTTTTTTTTAAAGAAATCTCCTCAGTTTTGTATAGAACAAAAACCTATGGTTTTAATAAAATTCTCAAACTGAATCTGAAGTCACTCCTTTTGATGAAACCATCTTCTGTATACCTTTTATGTGAAAGCCAGAGCCTATCCTTTAATTCTGGGCTGAAAAGATGGAATGAGACACTAGAAAAAAAAAAAAGGCAATGTGTGATTTCTGCACCTACTCTTCACCATTTCATTTTGGGAAATGCAAAACTCCTGTATTAATACATCAAGGAATCACTGTGTGAAAGAAAGAAGAAAGTACATCATAAAACAAGTAGCTTTTCACCTGCAGTTCATAGTTTTCAAGGTTCAGGTCCTTTTAAGAACAATCCAAGAATTGACCTTGTTTTGAAAGGCTTCCTTTTTTTTTTTTTTT
>VXBS01001459.1:164857-174972 GCA_013400255.1 Sitta europaea
TTTTTTGGAGGTGTCAGAACTATCCCTCTCCACCACATATTACCAAAATAGAGATGTTCTGACCCTATAGGTGCAGGAGGAAAGCACCAGTCCCTTACCACCACTATTGCTTAAGGAAGTAATATGTTGTGAGTGCAGCTGAGCTCAAGAATGGCTGTCACCAGAACAGTTTGCTCTGTCATACACAGCAAGGCTCCACCCAGGCAATGGAGAGAGATTGCTGGAATTAAGAATTGTTGTGACTTGCACATGGGGGATCATTTTAGGGGTAATTGGAGTAGTTCTCATTTGACCTGGGGAGCTCTGCTTCCAGGGGTCTTCCTTGGTAAAAGATGACCACTCTTTTACAAGAGCAGAGCTTCATTCCTTGAGGAAGCAAAGGGAAGCTATGCCATGGAAAATGGATGTTTGAAGAGCATGAATGGAGGAAGGAAGGAAAGAAGAATGGAAGGGAAGGGAAAGGGAAAAGGAAAATGAGAGGTGGGGGAGGGAATCAGTTGAAGAAGGAAAAACCCAATCTGCAACTGAAATGCTGGGAAATGGGATGTTCTAAGGACACTGCTCATCCCCTGTGTCAATGTCTGGGTTAGGGGACTAGAAGGACTCCTACAGTTGTACGAGACAAGGCCTGGGATCACATCTAAAAATACCATGGTATAACTTTTTTAACATCACAGCAGCCTCAATACACTGAAAGTGTTCTTAGGTAAAGCACAGGAATAACTTTTGGTGGAGGGACAAGAATCCAGGTGTCTCCTGTGCCCCTTTACTCTTGCAAGTTGCTCTGCAATGCCCAGCACATCAAAAAAGGTAATGATCCCTCCTCGTCCTTCCAGCTGTCTCTGGAATGGGCTGTGGGGATAGATTGTCCATCAGTCAAACAGTGGGTGAACAGACAGAAACAGACATCCTTGGCTGGGAGGAAATAGGGAAGAAAAAGGATTTTAGCCAGTGTATCTGCAAGGTGAGGAAACCTTGACTCAGGTTTCTAATGCCTCAATTTTAATTTTCATGTTCTGAGAAATTTTTGGAACCAGCATTTTGCTCTCCATACATGTCTCTCCTACACATTGCTCTCCATACATGTCTCCTTACTTTCTCCATAGTTGTGCGTCTGCTCTTTTGTGGGTTAAGAACAAAATGTCAAATCTTGCTGCTTGGGATAAGCAAGACATCGTGCATGTGTTGTTTCTAAAGGTCAAAAACAGATATTGAAAAAAAAATTATGTAAGAGGAAAGAATGAAACTAGCTGTAGTATTTTCCTTTTTATTTACAGCTGTCAGTGCAAGGTTCTCCATATTCTGTCAACACAAACAGTTTTGGTAGTTTTTAATATTTTTAATACAAATATTAAAATCCTCAGGAGAAGATGGAAAAACATTTCCATCTCCTCTTGTTGCATCTTTTCAGAAAAGTCATCTAGTCAAATGTCTTTTGTGGCAAGTCTGGAAAGTCACCAGTTTACGCATAAGTGAATAAAGGGATTAGCATTCTCCAGTGGCTGAAGGAGAACAAGGAAATGAGAAGAGGAAGGGAAGGGAACCATTTGGCAGAACATCCCATATAAAGCTTGTCTTAACAATGCTTTTATATCCGTGTGTGGTGCTATCTCTGCTCAGCAACTCTCAGAATGCTTCCCTAAAACAGCTCAAGTTAACTCAGACAGAACAATGCATCCACATCAGAAATGCAGATGCTAAATGGGGACTTCTTTGGATATAGCAGGTGTTAGTGTGAGGGTGCAGTGCCTTTTCAATGACATAATCTCCCAACCATTCATGTCAGATAAACACCATGTTCTTCATTGTAGGCCCTTCCTGTGGGAAGTGACCCAATATCATCAGTCCCACTTCTTGCCAATGACACTGGAGAGTATCTGCTGCTGTGCATCACCCCACCCTGTAGAACCATTCAGTGAGAAGTAAGACAGCCTGCCTGGCCACAGGTTACTGTCCTCAAAAGAGCCGGGAAGTGAGGGCATGTCTCATGTTGTTCCACCTACCAAAGGCTTTTTTACAATTAGCTGCAAACCTGAAATGTTCTAAATAGTGAAAGAAGGACACTCCAAATATAGAAATTAGGAGCAGTAGGAACAGATTCCTATGCTAGAACAGGTTGAAAAGATGCTAAGAATATTCACACTTTTTCAAAAGAAACTTTGAAAAAAAATCTTCTGAAGTTTTCTTGCCAGGTTCTCAGGCTTTGTTCAGCCCTTGATTTTTTTCTCTGACAGAATTAATTCAGGAGCTTTTGAGGTTTTCTCCCACAGTCTGAGAAATTGCTGCTGTGCAAAACTACTTTTGGAGTCGCTTCTAATCTTTTGGATTAAAAATCTCTCCCATAGGTAACTGTGTATATAAAGAGGGGGCTACCAGTCCTGTGCTTCTGGTGAAAGGCCAACCCTACCTTCAGTGAGAGACACAATCAAAACTCCACTGAGGCTAGGAAAAATCTTTTTGTTGACATTGTGTAATTTTGAATACTTTCCTAACACCTGGAATAAGATCCCAGATTTAAAATGAAAGCACAGTTGCTACTTTCTTGTCCTTGATGTTTTTACACAGCGTTTCCAAACTGAGTGCATATAGATGTCAGGTCATGTTCTACTCAGGCACTAGGTTAAATATTGGCTCTGGATGACTGCTCACAAATATTGCCAGTGTCTTTTGGCAGTAAAAACATCTGTATTTATGGGCCACCATAAAAAAACACATAATTGCAGTGATGTAAATAGAATGCAATAAAAATTAAAACAAATCGACTAAAAGAAAAAACAACCTGAGAGGAAGACATGCACAACACACAGTAGCCCCTTTATCATCTAGGAGTGGTATCATCTTTATCATCTTGGTATGAGACCAAGACAGTCCCAAGCAAACTCCAGTGTTTCTCTGGCCCTTCTTGCTGGCAGGCATGGGCAATGGGAGCCATCTCAGGGATGCTCTCACATAGTTCCAGCTCAGTGCTTTGTGTGGGGCACTAACCACATGTCTCAGGTGCTTTACTTCTTCCAGATCCTTGCTGAGTCTTGCTCTGAAACCAAGCATGGTTACACTGATTCTTAAATTCCTCACTGCTGCCAAGCTGCACAAAAAGAAACAGCATCGCTGGAGTGGTTGGTTCCTGGATCTGAATCAGGGGGATAATCAGCTTGACAGACTTGATCAGCCAGGAGGCTTGACAGAAATCTAAATGCTGGAGAATTTTATTACATGTGGGCATCAGTTTTGAGTGAAATCTAAACAAAATCAAAACAAGAAGCAAAAAAGCAAGAGCAGAAATGTCTCTAAGAAAAGGCAAGGAGGAAGGAGAGGTCTTTGATGTTGCAGCAGGCTGTACAGTAGTGTACTGAAATATGGTGAAAACAACCATACTGAGACTTGCACAACAGGGCAGTTAAGCATTCCTTTGATTTTAAGTACACATTTTCTCGACATCTGGGAAATAGAAGCGTGCACCAGAGGCTAGGTATACACTTAAGCGCTTTTCACTGTGTTGGTATCCATTAAAAATATTTAGCCCATAACAAACCAGTTCTAAAGAAAAATGTGCATAGACCCATTATAGAAAGATCACCAAGATAAAAGAACAAAAATCAAGATATAAATAAAGGTTAAAAAGAAGAAGCACATATTCAGAAAGAGGAATAAATTAAGAGGAAGAGGAAAAGCAAGGAAGAAGAACTCTGCTTTAGCAAATTATTCCACCCAGGACACCCACCCACATATTCTTGAATGTAATTGAGCTATTATTTATATGCTCATATGACTAATTTCCCCCCTTTCTAATGTATTTTTAACCCAGACACAAAATTAAGCCGAATTTTTTGTTTATCTTGGAAAAATTTTGCCCTTTGCTAGTGAAGTTTTTCAGTACAAGGGTAAAAAGTAGATCTTAATCCCTCTGATTTTATTTACCAGGCCTTAGAAAGGAAATTCAGGTCAGACTCAATGCAATAGAAAGACTCCTCCTAGGATCAGTCTTCTCTTAATGTCCTGAGCACAGAGCAGTAATTGAGTAAGCAAATGCCTACACAATGGCTAGTTCGAAATATAAAAAATGCTTTTTTTTCCCCTCCCTTTTTATTTATAGAGCTGTGCTCATGTGCCTTTTTGTAGTTCTTTGTTTTCCTTTTCAACATCTTTTTAACACCAACAAATTTAAAGACCCTGGGGAGAAATTGAGGAAACGATGGGAACATGCTTTTGACAGTAATTTTACTCGCATGCTTCATGTAGAACTAAAACGAATTGCATTTTTTGTAGCTGGATATTTTTTGATGAAAGGCTGAAGCACTCAGTCATGTTCAAAACTGGATGTCATGTGCCAGTTTCTCCCCTGAATTTGAAAGCATAATTTTGAATTTGCATGGAAAGCATCAGGAGAGGAAAAGAGGGCAGGACTTCTATTCTAGGTTTGTTTGGGGATTCATGTCAGTGTTTTAGCAATCTTCTCTGAGGCATTTGAGTTACTCGGTGGTGTCTTTTCTGACCAACTAGTCCCTGACCATCATTCTGTTTTAGTAATTTTCTGACAGGATTCCTATAAGGCACGCCTCTATAGCTGTCAAGGTAGTAGTTCCAATGCCTTCAAGACTTCCTTGGGCATCCTAGTGGTAAGGATAAGTGCAGTTACATGGGAGCATTTTTGTCCAGACAAAGTATAACTAAGTTGGCAAACAGCTCTGACAAGTAGCTTTTACATAACCAGAGAGGAAATACTTGTATTTTCTTACCAAGCTTAGACCAGATGCTTGGACATCTTTGTGTAGGTATGACTAAGTCTCTATGACCTTCTCTCCAAACTTATCCTAGCTGGCTGCTGAATCCTGTTTTTCATTTCTCCTTTCATTTCTCTTTTGGCAAAATTTGCAGAATTCAACATCCTTCCTCCTACCAACACCCCCATTCTCCCTGTCCCATGACTGCATAGGACCCTGCTAAATTTCTGTGTTACTCTTTGCAAGGCTACCCTCCACCCAAATAGGAGATCAGGCTGCATCAGCTACTTCTCTAAGGATCTTACAACATTTTTTTGTCATTTCTATTTTGTTCCATTTAACTCCACCATGTGGTCTAAAAGCTCCCACAGATGGGGAGAAAAAGGTACTGTTTTGAGGTAACTAAATAGGTGTTTGAATATCCTCAATAAGTTGATCAGAATAAATGGATCTAGCTGTGCAACTGACTTCTCAATCTCAGTGTATGTCTATTTAAAGAAATAGCAGAAATGTCCAGTTTGGACTTTCCTCTGTACCATGATTACCTCTTGAGGACTTTGGATCTGTATCCTGTAGAAATAATAATTTTTCCTCCATGTCCTGTTTTCTATAATATTCATTGCTGATGTCCACACAGTGCTGTTAAGCAGGAACACAAATCTCTCTACAACGTTTTGCTGGGAGGATTCAGTTTTACATGCTTGCCTAGTGTTAGCCAGAAAAAGCTCCAAAATAGGTATTTTACATAGATGTGTTTGAATTCTGTATTTAATATATCTACAGGCAAGACAAAGAACATTAAATCCTTGAAGAGAAACACTTTCCTCATTCAATTAAGTGGCATACACTATATTGGACTGCAGGAAAGACTGTCCACAGGATAAACATCATATTAAGTTCAATTTTCCTACCATTTTAGCAGAGTAGACTTTCTTATGTGACATAAACTAATGGTGAGTGGGAAATAAATTCAACTGTTTCTGGAAGAAATGCTTGATGATTTGGAACAGGGATTTGATGAATAAATCCCTAAAACTATATTAAAATCTGTTTGACTGCAGCAGAAGAGGATTAATTGTGAGCTCCATACAGGTCAAGCTTGGAGAGTGATGTATTTGAGCTGAATATGACTACAGTAATATTTTTCCTGAGCCCTTTTTTTTTTTTTATATGATGCAAATCCTTTTGACACATTCCACACATTTTAACTTTGAAAGAATCAATACAAGCAAGCAGTAAGCAGCCATCACATGAAAGCAGAGACAGTTAAGATCCTTTACACCCTTCTCTTGGTTAATGTATGCCACATAATCAAGGAACAGTTAGGGTTGGAAAGGATCTCTGGAGGTTATTTAGTCCAAGCCCCCGCCAAGGCACCACTGAAAAGAGTCTGACACCATCCTCTGGGCACCCACTTTGGTGATATTTACATGTACTGATGAGATGCCCTCTCTGTCTTCTCCAGACTAAACAGAGCTCCTCCAGTCTCTCCTCATAAGAGAGGTGCTCCAGACCCCAAGTCACCTCTGTGGCCTGCCCTGGATCTTCCCCAGTAGCTCCTTGTCTTTCTCCTGCTGCAGAGCCCAGAACTGGACACAGCATTCCAGATGTGCCTCACTAGAGTGGAGCAGAGGGAGACAATCACCTCCCTTTCCCTGCTGGCCACACTCTTCCCAATGCCCCCCAGGACCCCACTGGCCCTGCTGGCTGCAGGGGCACTGCTGGCTCATGGGGAGCTCATTGTCCACCAGGAGCCCAGGTTCTTCTCCACAGAGCTGCTTTCCAGCAGGTCACCCCAGCCTGTGCTGGTGCATTCTGGGGTTATTCTTCCCCAGGGGCAGGACTCTAAACCTGTCCTTGTTGAACCCCATTGGGTTTCTCTCTGCCCAACTCTCCAGCCTATCAAGGTCCCTCTGAGTGGCAGCAAAGCCTTCAGGTGTGCCAGCCACTCCCCCCAGTTTTGCATCATCTGCCAACCGGCTTAGGGCTCATTCTATCCCTTGATCCGATTTGTTGATAAGCAAGCTGAGTAAGGATGAACTTAATTTCTTTTACATGCTTGGTGATGACCTCCAGAATGATCTATTCCATCACCTTTCCAGGGATGGAGGTGAGGCTGACTGGCTGGTAGCTTCCCAGGTCCTCCTTCTTGCCTTTTTGAACATGAAAGTGTCATTGGCTTTCCTCCAGTCACTGGGAATCTTTCCCACTCTGTAATTTTTCAAAGATGATGGGGACTGGCTTAGCAACGTATACCAGTTCCCTCAGCACACATGGGTTGTAGATTTATGGGTGTTTAATCTGCCTAGCTGATCTCTAACCCAACCCTCTACAAACAATTCTTCCATTCTCCAACCTTTTTATCTTACCTCTGAGGTGTGGGATTCCTGAGGGCTGTTCTCAGCAGCAAAGACTGAGACAGAGAAGACATTCAATAATTCTACCTTCTCTGTGTCTTCCAATACCAGGACACCCATCTCATCAGCAGCAGCCCCACATTTTCTTTATTCTTCCTTTTGCTGTTTATATACTTGTAGAAACCCTTCTTGTTGTCCTTGATATCCATTGCCAGACTCAATTACAAGCAGGCCTTGGCCTTCTTTGCCACATCCCTTTGTACTCTTTGTACTCTTTGTACTCTGAATACAGTCCTTCCACATGGCCTGTCCCTTTCTTTGCATCCTGTAAATGTCTTTCTTCCATTTGAGATTTGCTGAGAGGTCCCTCTTCATCTATGCAAGTCTCCTGCCTCCTTTGCTTGATTTTTTGCTCATGGGGATTCATCAGTCTTGAGCTTTGAGGAATTGATGCTTGAACATTGACCAGCTCTCTACATCCCCATTTTCTTCTAGATCTGTAGCTGGTGTGATCCCTTGAATAGGTCCTTGAAGAAATCAAAGTTAGCTCTCCAGAAATTTAGAGTTCTAGTTCTGCTTGCTGCTTTTCTTCCTCCATGCAGGATCCTGAATTCCACCATGTCACTGAAGACAAGGCTGTACGCAACCTTTACATCTTCAATCAGCCACGAGCAAGTGAAATGTCTTGACATATGGGAACACCTAAATAACTGGGATTTCAGGTGCTGCTTTGGGGAAAACATTGTACAGCTCTCTGCCTCAAGGAGAGATGACTGTGAAGTGACAGTAGATATGCCAGAAGTCATTAAGTAGATGCAAAACTTAAAAAGGAATAGCTTGGATCCAGGACCAAGAGTAACCACATACTTCTGATAAGGATTTACACAGTAAAACACATCACAAGGAAATTTTTGTGAACAGTATTTCTGTTGTCTTTATCCAAGAATTTTCATTGATTTTGTAACTTCGATTCCATGCCATCTTCTCCTGTAGAAGAAAACCTGTCAATACTACTGTCGCCAGGTAGAGGTAAGAAGTGTAGCAAAGCAGAGTAATCAGGCATACAGCTCTTTAGTACATGCAAACTGACTAGAAACATGGCTGTGTTCCTGCTGCCTCTGCTGAATTAATCAGAGTACAAACCTCAGAATAAATCTTCCACAGAGAAATGAAAGGCCAGTGTAAAACTCTGAGCAGCTGGAAGCAACAAGACTTAATAGAGAGGAGAAGATGTCCCTGATTGATATTTGGGCATCAGACATGGTTGCGTAAAAAAGCAATGAGAGAACCATCCTTGCTCTTTAACAGTGTTAAGACAAATTCACAAATGAAAGGGAGTGTAAACAAGTAAATACTGTATCATTCACTTGCAGTATTTATCAGCACCTTTCACATTTGTTGCAAAACAGTGACAGAAAGAGAGGAAGGGGGGCAGGGAGGTGGCTTAGAAAGCTTTCCTGGTAAGTCACTACCCTGAAGACTGAATGCTGAAGATAAGCTAGTCACTGCTGTGCAGTACAGGGATACCACGCAACTCACCCTCCCAACCTTNAGTCTCCTTTGCTGGACTTTTCTTCATATCTCTGCACAATTACTATACAGTGCAAGTATGGTAATGTACACACACACACACACATANGAGAGGTCCCTCTTCATCTATGCAAGTCTCCTGCCTCCTTTGCTTGATTTTTTGCTCATGGGGATTCATCAGTCTTGAGCTTTGAGGAATTGATGCTTGAACATTGACCAGCTCTCTACATCCCCATTTTCTTCTAGATCTGTAGCTGGTGTGATCCCTTGAATAGGTCCTTGAAGAAATCAAAGTTAGCTCTCCAGAAATTTAGAGTTCTAGTTCTGCTTGCTGCTTTTCTTCCTCCATGCAGGATCCTGAATTCCACCATGTCACTGAAGACAAGGCTGTACGCAACCTTTACATCTTCAATCAGCCACGAGCAAGTGAAATGTCTTGACATATGGGAACACCTAAATAACTGGGATTTCAGGTGCTGCTTTGGGGAAAACATTGTACAGCTCTCTGCCTCAAGGAGAGATGACTGTGAAGTGACAGTAGATATGCCAGAAGTCATTAAGTAGATGCAAAACTTAAAAAGGAATAGCTTGGATCCAGGACCAAGAGTAACCACATACTTCTGATAAGGATTTACACAGTAAAACACATCACAAGGAAATTTTTGTGAACAGTATTTCTGTTGTCTTTATCCAAGAATTTTCATTGATTTTGTAACTTCGATTCCATGCCATCTTCTCCTGTAGAAGAAAACCTGTCAATACTACTGTCGCCAGGTAGAGGTAAGAAGTGTAGCAAAGCAGAGTAATCAGGCATACAGCTCTTTAGTACATGCAAACTGACTAGAAACATGGCTGTGTTCCTGCTGCCTCTGCTGAATTAATCAGAGTACAAACCTCAGAATAAATCTTCCACAGAGAAATGAAAGGCCAGTGTAAAACTCTGAGCAGCTGGAAGCAACAAGACTTAATAGAGAGGAGAAGATGTCCCTGATTGATATTTGGGCATCAGACATGGTTGCGTAAAAAAGCAATGAGAGAACCATCCTTGCTCTTTAACAGTGTTAAGACAAATTCACAAATGAAAGGGAGTGTAAACAAGTAAATACTGTATCATTCACTTGCAGTATTTATCAGCACCTTTCACATTTGTTGCAAAACAGTGACAGAAAGAGAGGAAGGGGGGCAGGGAGGTGGCTTAGAAAGCTTTCCTGGTAAGTCACTACCCTGAAGACTGAATGCTGAAGATAAGCTAGTCACTGCTGTGCAGTACAGGGATACCACGCAACTCACCCTCCCAACCTTGTGAAGCAGTGTCCTTCTTACTCAGTCACAGCACAGCTACGTCAGAGTTCCTGAACTTCTTACCAAATCCCTTACCAGACATGTTGTTTTGGACTGCTACTAGCCCCAGATCTTTCTCTTCTCCTCCAGGAAGCATAAGGAAACCCCTATTTTCTTTAAAAGCATTAACAATATAACTGTAAACTCAGAAATGTGATCCCTTTCT
>VXBS01001459.1:175006-188987 GCA_013400255.1 Sitta europaea
CCCCCCCCCCCCCCCCCCAAATTTCAATTGACAGACAGTGTTTCTGGGATCAGAGAGTTTTTATCCTTTACTAAAAAATACCTCAGAATAAAACTGGGGGTGAAAATATTCTTTTACAGTGTTACCAAGAGTGCTTCCAGGGATACTCACGGGCAGCATTGAAGGTGGGGCAGTAGTCTGGCATTGCAACATCCTCGTGGATGTTTAATGTCCTGCTGATATGAGAATGGATTTTCAGTCTCCTTTGCTGGACTTTTCTTCATATCTCTGCACAATTACTATACAGTGCAAGTATGGTAATGTACACACACACACACACATATATATACACACACATGTTTTTTAATTTCTTGATATCTATGTCCAAAGAAAACTTCTAGCAACGCTGCACAAGCTCTTCATGTTGTACAGAGCTGCTAATGGATTGTTTCAGATATTTGGAGCAATTTCTGCTGTCTTTGTAAATGGCAGAATCAGGTGGACAGGTTTAAAAGCCTTTGCTTCTCCTGGAGAGATCAATCCTTGACATCTGCTCCTTAGAAGACAACTCCTTTGTACTTTTCCCACAGGAAGAAAAGTGGCTCTGAGCCTGGGGCATTTCCATAGAGCTGTGGGTAGGCTTCATGTCTCTCTCTGACCATATGTTGAAAATGACCCTTACACATTATCAGTTCCTGGGAGACTTGTTTGTCTCTTTCAGAGGCCCCATGGTGAGGAGATAAGTTGGTGAGAGCTACAAGGGGGGGAAATTCTCAAAGAATGGATTAGAGCTGACTGAGAGCTGTAAAAGTAGCTAAAGTGCCAGTTGCTTTTTCTAACAGTGGTAGTGGTACCTGCTGACACTGGGAAAGCCACAGCCTCTGCAGATATGCCCTTCCCTTTCTGATGTGGGTAGGTATGGAGCAGCCAGCACCAGCAGGCAGACTGGGCAACCAATGGCTTTGGAAGAGACAGCAACTTGAAAGCAATATAAGCTAGAAAAAAATGGTATGCAAATGAAATGAGTGGGCAGTGAGGAGTAACTCACTGTATCCTTGTCATGTTACCCACCTTTCCAAATATATCTTGTCCCCTGCGCCTAGCATACCAATTAATGCTTAGCTCTTTCCAGTGCCTTCCTGACCTCTCTCTCCTTTGTGCTCTCGATCCAACCCACTTACATCTTCAGGCTAGCTGTTTTCTGCAGAAGCCTTCCCAGAATGAGGCACATGGGAAAAACGGAGAGGAGTTAAAGAGTGAGATCTACAGACACCCATCAAAGCACCCATGACAATCTCTCCCCACACAGAAATGAAACCTTCCTTTGCTTCCAGAGGAAAACAAGGCTTGAAGTCTCTGAGATCAGCAGCCTGCAGTACTATCCCATCTAAAATGACTACATATACATATAATCCATAAGAATATACATATACATATTTATGTGTATTTGTATACCGACTAGTCTAAACTCCTTTCTCTGCTTAGCTTTTCACTTGTTATGCTGCTGCCTGACAGCCCCTGTAAAGAAGCCGAACATGAGACTAACATGAGAAGGGAATTAAACAATGGAGAAAGGTTACTTTTGGACAAATTCCTGCTGCAGGGCCAGGATGGCTATTTGCATGTGATAGCTCCTCTTGCAGGAAGGAACACAAGGTTTGGTCCTGAAGGAAGAGGCTAGGCTGTTTTGAGCACTTGACTTCAGAAATAACATTTCTGAAAGGATTGTCTTTAATATTGACACAGGCAGGTTGAGAGAATAACTTCTGACAGAGTTTAAAGATTTCTTTTTTTTTTTTTTTTTTTAAGATGCTGCCAGTTAAGATGGGTTTGGACTGGCATATTGTTTCCATTTTTTCCCCTTCACTTTGTTATCTAGATTCTTGTAGGCCCACACCTTTCCAAAGCTTGAATGTCCAACAATCATTAATGAGTTTTATTCTCAATAGAGTGTATTTAAGAAATGCAGAACAGAGATAGTGGGGTAGATTAAATAACTCACCTACACAGACTCACCTACACAGATGGTTCAGAAATTGCAAGCAGGTTTCTCAGTGCTCATAAACATTAATTCATTAGCCTCTTACTTGTCTGGCTCTTCAAATGTAATTAAGAGGAAAAAATTTTTGCAGTGACCTCAGATCCAAGTGTGTCAAAACCTGGGATCACTGTATAAAGGTACTATGGTAAAAAAACAGCTTACTTTCAAAAGCAAGTTGGAGAGAGAAGAGAATGGAGCAGAGCGGGGAACACCCTTGTTTGACAGACCTGTCTTTCCCATTTTTCTCACTCCAGGTGACTCCATAATTTCCTAGAGTCATCAATATAGGGTTTGAAAGTCTGAACCCTGCAGTGCTGAGGAGAGCAGAAGAGCATATCTACAGTGTCTTGAGGTAATTTCTGAATTAAATTTAGGCTTAACTCTTGGGCAGGTGTTTCGGTTATCTCACTGTTAGAGGAGGGTTGTCTTCGTATTTCTTCCAGTTCTTGCTCCACTGTTTCAGGTCAACAGCTCTGCAGTGAGACCTTGGATCTCAAGACTGTCACAGAAGTTTTAGGGAGTAGAGAAAAGGTTCTGCAAGCTCTTTATGTGTGCCTTTTCGCAGCATCATTCACAGCCATGCTGCTGCTATGTGTGGAGCTCCTGTCTGGAAAATGTTTCAGCACACTCTCAAGAGAAATATTCTGATTCTACTTTCTACAATACACAATATCCATGCCATGTAGCCAGCAAATGTAGCAGGTTCACCAAGCAGCAGACTGTAAAGTACCTTGGTGTGCTGAGGATACTTGTGGGAACTTTCCCTCCTCATAACTACAGTCCAGATGGTGACAGCAATATATCTGTGATATAACTAAAATCTGAAATACAAGATAAGGGATTTATTTCACTGAAAATGTAGCTTAAAGGTGGGACACTTTGACACAAGGATTTTAGATGCCAGAAGACTATGTGGGTCAGAAATGATCAGATATCACTTCTGAAGAAAAATCTGTCTAGGCCTGTCATGCACAGCAATTCTGCCTGTAGTACTGGAAATATCTGGGCATCATATGACTGGAGGCTGGGAAATCATCTTGTAGAATCTTGGCTACATTTGCTTTGTTCCCGAGGTGTTTGGTTTTATCACTGTCAGAGAAGGATTACCAGCTGGTAAAACTGTAGTCTGGTCTAGACATTCTCATATATTCTAGCTGATAATCCTATTTACATATTATTCCCTTTCAAATTTGAGCAAATCTAGTTCACTTAAACAAGGCTTATTTAGTGTCTTGGTTCTCAGGTTTACCCTGAGGAGATGGTTAAAATCATTTGTAAGTGTGTAAATTTTCTCTGTTTATTTGGCTTAGATGAAGGTGATAGGTGAGCCCTTTGATATGTTTTTGGTTTTTTTGTTGAAAAAGTGAGTTTTCCCAGAGGGTAGATACACAAATAATAACCTTGGTTTTCTGTTCTAACAAGTTAAATACTTTTTGCTCAAACAGAAATTCAAAATTCTCAGTGGTGACAGTGAGGATTTCAGTTTGAAAAATGAAGGCTTCTGGATAAACTGTGAAGTAAATTTTTTTATCCAATTGTATACATCAACTGTATGCAGGTACAAAGTATGTTAAATGATACTATCTATTGCTAAACTGTTTATACTGAAGGCCAAGGTACACAGTCCTTGAATGTTCACTTGTTAACATGTTGAGTGAGTTGGATTTTAAGCTAAGGCTTTTCAATGGATCTTTGCTTGTTTTCTCTCTCTTGGTCTTACACTGCAATTCAGTGTGCCAGGATTCCCTGTGAGAGCCACTCTTACAGTATAGACACAGCCCAAGTATCTTTCTGGGTAAACAAGTATTAATAGGATCTCAGATTTCAAGATGGTGATGAGACACACAGTGGCTAATTAGCAGTTCAGGGATGTCTTCACACTTGATGGGCTTTGGCTTAATGGTTTCTCAGCTCATGGAAAATTTTCTCATTTGTTCCATGCTGAGGGAATATTGCTCCTGAGGCAATAGTACTGTATTTCTGGAAGACCAATCATTACATCCCAAAGGCTGTGCATTTAGACTTCTTCTTAGTGCCAAATAACAGATGCTATAGTGGGAGAGATGCCCTCTTCCCCTCTAATTCCAGCAGGCAGAGCTGCTGGGCCCTGTAAAGGTATAGGGATAATGTCCTGTACAGCCTAGTAGCAGGTCACATGATAACCTGGGATTCATAATCCAGCATCTTTCTGTTTCCTTAGGTTTTGCAAATTATGCTGTGTTTCTGGTTTCTTCTTCCCCTGTGCTAGAGAAGGAAGGTGCTCTAATAATGGACGTCATGTTGCATCAGAAGAATGTAAACTCTGAGAGCACGAATTTCCTCCACTCAGCAAGTTGCATTATGGGGTTGCCGAAACAGAATGACAAGACTTTCCCCACTCTGTTTCTCTCCTGACTAGGCAAGGACCACATCCAGCCACGTTTAAGATTAGCAGTCCTCATTAAAAGACCATGAATAGAGGTAGGCTGTAAACTTCAGGAAAGCACATCCATGCAAGCACAGGCAGGACTGGTTAATTGCACCAAACCAGAAATTGCATGTATGATTGCTGTGTATACTTCTGCAAAACATGTACTTCACTGTGTCACCTTTTTCTGCAAGGCTTTCCAGATAAATTGCAATTGCAAAAAGACAAGCCATTTTCCTTCTGACATAGAAAAGCAAATGTATGTTACTGCCCATTTAGCAGCTTGTGTATACTCAGCAGCTCTGCTCTCTGTCCCTATTTCACTGCTGGGCTCATGCCCCCACTGATCATGTTGCATACATTTGATGTAGCTCCTGGACTTCTCTCTGAAAATAAGATCTGGAGAGCACAGTTTGTTCTAAAATGTGTATACTGCATTGTATTGTACTGCACTGCACATACCTGAGAGTCCTTCAGGTTTGTCTCAGCAGGACTTGCATACTCACATGCCTTTTGGTCCCCCTCAAGTGTACTTACCTGACAGCATGGCATTGTCATGGTGACCTGCAAAAAGCGCCTTCTTGCAACAAAAAAGGAATGACTGTCCCAGAACAAATACAGTAGAAATAACAAAACAATTGCTTGAAAAGCCCCGAGGATAAGGTCTCAATATGAGAGTTCTCAATATGTTGTGAATGAAACTGTTCCACACAGAAAGTATACTGAACCTATACCAGCAAAGGATTGGTTTGGGGTTCATGTCCTATCCTTGTTTATAAAGGCAGTAGGAACAGAACCAGTTTAAGGCAGAAGCAGGGAAGTATTCAAAGCAGCTTTTCTCCCGGACTGTCAATTTTCTGGTACACC
The DNA here is from genome assembly GCA_013400255.1 of Sitta europaea. Taxonomy (NCBI): domain Eukaryota; kingdom Metazoa; phylum Chordata; class Aves; order Passeriformes; family Sittidae; genus Sitta; species Sitta europaea. The sequence goes on from VXBS01001459.1 coordinate 180,301, forward strand.
ACTGTTCTGTTAATCCTGAGAAGAGTGTACTCCTCTGACATTTATTTATCTGTCATGAATTATCTCAGAGCAATGAAGCAGAGTAAAAGAGTGTTGGGTTCAGCACTAAGAGAGAACTAAGCACCTCTGGTATATGCACAAGTTCTCCAGGGGACCTATGTAGCAGAAATAAATGAGACGCTGAAGTTGGGAATCAGAAGGCAGAAAATTTGAGATGTTAGGCATTGGTATAAATGCCACTTAAAATAACCCTTACCCACTCCTTGATCATCCACTTTATTCAACTGAATGGTTCATGGAATCAGATTAGTTCCTGTGATTACTTTGGTTGTTACAATTGAATTTATTACATACCTAGACCCCTTGGCAGCACCAGCATGAACCAATCCTCACAGCTGCCTAACAACAAGGAACATGGGCATTATTTTTTTTTTTTTGATCTGTCATATTTTTCTTGCCTGGCTAACTTGTTTTGATGCCATTCCCTAATGGACCAATGCTGGTAAATTAGAAATTCCTGCCTATAACAAACCTTTTCTTACCTAAAAGACCTGAAAAGAACAAAATGCTCTAGTTTTATTATTATTCTCCTTTCTGGTTCCGGTACATCCGATCTATCCTGTTGTGTGGGGGACAGCAAACTGCTCATAACTGAAGTTATGAGCAGGCATGTGCTTTATTTCCTCAAACAATTCAGAAAGTAGATCATACCAGAGGGCCAAGTTAGTGGATTGGAGAATTCTGCAAAATGCAGACAAGGCATGAATTGTCAACAGACTTAGCGGTCCACTTTTCTCCATCTTTTTCCTTATAATTTCCAGCTGTTGAGAATGCTGAGTCAGACCAAAGTTCTATATCCATGGCTGTCCCTTTTCCTAGAAGTAAGCTAGTCAGTGCTGCACTGATGGGTTTGCATCTGCACTCTGTCATGGTTTGTTCCCTATAAAGACATCTGGGGAGTGTAGGAAGGCTGGCACTGCACCAAAGCACTATGAACAGAAGTGGTGATTTATTACTTTTCCATATAAGGGTAATCAGAGAAGCTGGCAGATTGACACTGGTCTTTGGGAAAAGCACAGAACTGGAGCAGGAAGTGGGAGGAAGCCTGCCCTATTATCCAGCTACTCTTCTGAGATCCTGTGACAGGACTGCACTCATCCACTGTGAGCAGCTCAGCCCAAAACAGAGACCTCATGATATACACAAGACTACTCTCCATACTCTTCTGTATGCAGAAGTTGTTCCTCCCACAGAGCAATCCTCTTCTTTTTATTTGCCAGCCATGGATCTTGAAACCTACTCAGGTCTGAAAATTTTCAGGTCAGAAATTGGGCCTTAGCCTTTGGAGCTAACTGGGCAGCTTCACAAATGGATGGTGTTGGTTAGAAGTGTTTGCAATACAGTTGTACTCTGCACTTCTCCCCAGTCCTCTCCCCAGGCCCTCTGGCAATCTCTTACACAAAACCCTCAGGATTAAGTTTTCTGTGGTCTGAGGCCAATACACAAGCAGCAGAATTCAAGTTTCTCCTGAAGAACTGATGTAGCACACACAGCATGAGAACCGGAAAAGATCCAAATCCAGCTCTCTGGGGCATCCTTTACACTGTGTCCTGCATGTTTCTTGGAGATGGAAGTGCCAGGCCATGCTAAGAAAGGAGCTCTGGCAAAACCAAAATCATTGTACCTGAAAACAACCATTGCTGGTTTCTGCTTAGTTTCATTCTGGCAAAAGAGGTTGTAGATCTTCCCTCATCTTGGTCAGCCCACTGCATCTACAGAGAAATGCATGAAGAGATTTTAAGTAAGAGTTCCCTCTACAGGAGTGAATAAATAATGTACACATCATTCTATGTTCTGCTGGAGTCGAGGCTCCATTTTCTTTACAGATACAGGCTGACAGTGGGATAAATCCAATAACAAATTTCCCTGCCCATGCACATGCAATAAAAATGAAAGAGGGTCAGCTACACAGAAAAAAGTCAGCAGTTTCTTCTGAGGATTATCAATGGCAACAGATGACAAAACCCTAAAGTTTCGTGTTTAACAAGTTTTCAGCCACAGTTTACACAATTCTGCCACTAGAAAGGAAGAACACACTATTATGGCAAAAACTGAGAATTACAGAGACTGATCCTGACCTTGTTGTTCTTAGATACTGTGCATCCTTCCACTGCAGAGCACAGCAGCTAGACATCAGAGAGAAAAGGAAATCAAGGCACAGAAAAGGGATTAGGCTGTGTTCAAAGTTAAACAGAAGAGCAATCACCTGAACAGAATATGATTGTGTGGAGTAATTTCATCCCCAGGTCTTGTTACTCATTATTTTTTTTTTTCATTTCCATTGATTTTGAGGAACTTAGTTTTGGGAAATATTTTGTTTCATATTCTCTGTATTTTGAAGGATTATTTCTTTTTTAAGAAGAATTCATTATTAGGGAAAGGCTGTACAATTTATATATGAGATGTAACTTTATTTGCTGCCTTTTATTTGGGACTCTGATCACAGCAGGAACACACTGAAGACTACCTGTGAAGAATTAAGGTTTCTTGTCTTAGCAATATCTGTCCAGAAATCTCAATGGGAAAAGCCATGGAATTAATTTGTCTGATTTCTAAACCAAACACATGGGAAGGTAGAAGTGACCAGCTAACTTGTACAGGGAAAGAAGACAACAAATGCCTAGCTGGGAAGAGAAGAAATATTTTCGGAAGGATTTTGGATTACAGTAGACTGGTTTAAATAGAACCCTTCAGGCTGGGCTCTTCAAAAGAGACCAGAGGAGATAAATACACAGATTTCACTTGGAGTTATCTGAAACTTCCTGCTGCAATTAAAGCATGTTGTGCTTTGCCCTTCTCCATAGATGGGTTTAAGCATAATGCCACTTTGTATTCACCTATATTTTTCATTCCAAGGGAATGGGATTCCTTAAAAAATGTGTGTGAAGAATTGTTGATGTCATTTTACACACGAGGATGGTGAGGATGGAGAGACAATACCAGGTTACAGTACATCTATCAGACATGCATACACAAAAACCTAGAGATATATTTAAATAATCTTCCCATATTTTTATGTGTGTAATTATTTGTTGAGGAAAATGGTCTGAGGAAGTTAAAGACAGCTTGTGAACAGAAGATGCAGAGGTCTGCATTGTCTAAATGACCTTTCCAAATATTTATGAAAGAACATACACACATTTTTTCAAGGCAACAGAAACAATAATACATATGAGAGCCACAACAGTCTGTCTGCATGCTAGTTGCTTTGTTAAACACAACGGTCCAAAAGGTCGATGTAGGTTTAATGTCTCTCATTTGTTTTGGCTGTGAAAGTTAAGTTGTGATGAATAACCTGCAAGTTAAGATGTTAGAGCAGTGACAGATCCTGCCCCAGCTAGTCTGGTTTTGGACACAGTTCTATGAAATATTTTGTTACAAGAAAGTGGAACATGAAACAAGTGAAAAAAAAAAGATTCAGAGGCAACCTAGGAACCAGTCTAATATTTCAGGAGATTTAGCATCAGTATCATAGAGTGTCTCTGTCTCCCTGGATAGATTACTTGAATAATCTTTGTCTTCATACCTAGAGCTAAAAAATAAGGTTTAAATACTCATCCCACTTGACTGTTTTGTGGGCCTCTCAGATTCAAAGTTGAGGCCATGGAAATCCAAAAGGTAAAAAGAAAATAAAATATTAATTTTATGGAAAGTGCATTGTAAATTATAACATTCAGCAGTGTCCTACAGTCAATGTAGTTCTATGCAGTAACACAGTTTAATCTATATTACCCAAGAAACAAGATTGTGATTATTTTTATCTGCTGCTCCATACAATGGTGTTGCTCCTGTATAAGATGTTTCAAAGGTAGTGTCATGGATAAGACAGATAAAATGCACAATATCATTACTATTCCATAACTGGAAAACCAGTTTGGGTGTTTACTGTCTCTGTGAAACAGTAGCTAATAATGCAAGGAACACTACAGAGTCAGGTAAAAGCAGTTATCTGTACCTCACCTTTCCGTAGACAGGAAGGAGTGGAGGTGTCAGCAGGCAGGATGAGCTGTGTGCTGAATGTGGTGGCCCTGGCCATGACAGCTTGGTGCCAGGTGTCCCTATAGGTCCTCCATAGCCAAGTGTGCCCCAGAACAGTCCTCTCCTCCCTCCTGGGTGGAGGTGGGATGGCAGGATATTTTCTAGGCTGTTGGCACTTTCTTGCCCATGGACTTCTCTGACATAGTGTTCTGATGAATGTAGTGAGTCATGGAGTAAATATTCTAGAATCAGTTTAGATGTGCTATTTTTCTGCCAGTAGCTGCAGGGTTTTTTTTCATAACTCCTGCCTAATTGTGCTTTATCTAAGCAGTGGTACCTCTCTAACAACTACCTAGCAACATGATGAAGGTTACACTATGGGCCTCTCATAATGGTCTAACCACTCCAGCAGTGCCAGTTCTGTATGCTAGAACACTAAACAATCACTTGCTTCACAGCTCCAAAATCTCATTTGTCTAATGATACACTTTGGGAAGTTACTGCACCTCAAATAACATTCTCTGCAACAGCATGCAGGTCTTTGCATACTGGACTATAGCAATAAAGTGCTCATATTTATGTATACTTTTACACTCACAACATTTTCAGCTTTTGACTGCTTAAGTTGGAACTGCTTGTTTACATTATGGGTTTCTTTATGAATAGGGATTTTGTTGCATCCTAGAAATTTTTAATTTAATATAAAATCGTTGGTGATTAAAGATGTCACTTTAGTGTCTTTGAGACTGGGAGATAAGAGAGAATTTGTTACACCAGCTAATATCCATGTTTTAGTTGTCCATAACTTCACTGTTTTGTTTCCTAAATGAGAAATAACATTATACTAAATTATTTCATGTGTCTTGTGTCTGTAAGCTTTTTTTTAAGATTTACTATTTTATTTCTAATAGTGGCATAATCTACTTGTAAGTTTTCAGCTAGCCTGCAGTCATTCTTACTATATTTAGGGCATAGTGATGCACTGTAATGTTACCACACAGAAGTCCAGCATGTTTTGCTTGCTTTGCGTCTCCAAATTTTGAGCTCGCATATCATCTTTCTATCCTTAAGATCTTTGATTGTTAACTTTCTCTTTCACTAATGCACAGATTTCACTTGAGAAATGGCATCTGCACATTTGAACAGTATCTAAGTGGTGTTACATCCCTAACGACTACCTAGCAACAGGCAGAAGGTCAAACCGTGGGCCTCTGGTGTTGGTCTAATCACTCCACTGGCTCTGTTGCTTTGTAAGCCAAGATGCTAGGCAAACACAATGTAAAATCAAAACCAGCTTTGTGAAGGATATTGGGTAAAAGCCCCAAAATCTCTTTATTATGAATTTTTCTAATGCTGAATTTGTCATATTGTTGCTGTACACCTGAAGGAATTTACTCTGGTAATGAAAACATACTCTGTATTTACAAATCAATATATTACTAGTAAGCTTTCTATTACTGCAGCACTCTCTTGATGGTGTTAAGGAAAGTCTGTTTAACTATGTGAAATAAACAGTACCAATGAGTTCAGAAAAGAACTGTTGCTTGTTTAGTAAGGCAAATCTGGAAAAATGCAGAATGTTTGTAATTTATTGCAAGGAATAGTTGAGTTTTGTTCATGCAACTGCTTAGCTGAATGAAAATAAATCTCCAGAATTATTAATAAATCTGTAGCTATGATCTTTTAAATACAGACTTTGCATAGTCATCAATATTTTCTTTAACTGAATATCTGTCTCCTTTTTGTTCTGCTTTTGTATTATTGCTAATGATACCCCAAATGTTCTCTAACTGCAGCAGGAACTCTGATTGCACTTGTAAAACTCTACTTTGTTAATTACACCCTCAGGTAAAACCTTCTCTATCAAAATTAACAAAGAAAAGGTAGGAAGTCTGCCCTCAACTGCAGATTGGCTTATATGTTAAAAAAGCCAGTTTGACTTTCTGTGCTAATTCAATCACTTCCATTCATTACTGGTAATTATTACAATTTTTATCCTTTTTGATATCAGAGCATGCCTTTGTGAGGAAATCCAAAGACTTAAAAATCAAAACTCAACCATGCTTCTGGAAAAAATCCAGAAATTGGAAAATAGCCACAATAGTTTGAAGAAGCTTCTCAGAAGGCAATGGAGCCTGCAGAGTTTAGTATCTCTCACCAGAACATTTTATATGGGCAACCTTTACCACAGATGCAAGACTATGCAGAGTAGTCATACTAAGACATACTAAGACTCAGCAGAGTAGGCTGGACACCATGCACGTACAAAACCAGAAGTAGAAAAAAGGCAAACAACCACAAGACAACCCACAAACCAAATCAACTTCTAGCCTGTATTAACTGGATCCAACTTTTACAAGAATTGTGAAGGTCTTGATTCTTTGCCACAGACTGTCAAGAGACAATGTAAGACAATGTTGAATGTTTTGTCCAAATTTGATTTGCGTGTTTCAGCTCTTCTGAAGAGACTTCAAATCATCCAAGTATACCACATGTATCTGATTATTCCTTGCCCTTTTGTCTCCAGAGTAGAGAGGACAGTTAAAGTGACACTAAAAAATCCAATGTGGTCAGAGTTGAAAGCCTGGGTGAAGTCTGCTTGGCCTGACTTTCAACAGCAGATGGGCTTGGCCACCATCAGTTTCTTCTCTCATCCTCATCCCTATTACAAAACATTCACAGCTCATACATTTGGCATCCTTATTTCTGGTCATATGAAATTTCCACAGGTCTTGGAGATTTGTAGTACTTTCCTACAGCCCTCTCTGTCTTGCTGGCCATGCTCCAGCTGCTTTAGAAGTTACAGCCTGACTTAAGGGATGGTATCTCCCTTTGTTAGTATAGGGTTAAAACGTTTCTAAAATCATGGGAAAGGAATGCTGTGCTTTGTTTTNTCAGGGAGCCCATCCGGCCGTGACTGACCCTGCTGCTCACAACGTCCCCCTGGAGAGATAAGGTGCTTTTCATTCTGGTCTGGTGCCTGCCGATAAGCCGCAGCAAAAGCTACACACAGTTGGGCTAAAGGAATTCCTGGTATTGCCTAGGCGCCGTCCGTAAGACAACTGCGAAAGCAGCTGCAGGTTTGGCATCAGTGGTTGTGTTGTAGCTGTCTGTATGGAGAAGCTTAAAGGGATTTTGGGTGGCAATGCCCCCATACCGTGTACTTCTCCTTTGGGGTGCCTATTGGCACACTGGAAACACGGTAATTTTGGGCAAGATTTAGGCAAGGATAAATTGATTGATTATTGTAATACATCGTGGCCAAATTATGTCTTGGAGAGTGGAGAAAAGTGGCCGGAAAACGGGTCTTTGCAGTATAAAATGATTTCACTGTTATTGCTTTTTTGTAAACGAGAGGGAAAGGGGATGAGCCCCCGTATGTTGATTTGTTTTCCTATTTGTGAGAAAAGTCAGAGTGGCAGGCTGAGTGTGGATTAACGGTGGTTAAGGTACTTGTGGACGATAAGTGTGTGGCTTGTGTAAAAAGCATTGTTTGAAACACCTGGCATTGAAAGAAAGTTTGTGTCCAAAGGATGATATGGATGCTGATTTATTAGTAGTCCCAATAGCACCACAGCAATCTGACCTTTCTTCAACTGGCCCCATTTCACCTAACCCAACTAACTCTACTTCACCTAATTTTATTTCACCTGTTCTTCTTTTTCCTCCTCTTCCACCTTTGCCTGCTCCCCCTTCCTTGGGAGATGACCAAGATTTTACTGTGATACAGAGAAATAGGAGAAATGCGAGGGGGGAAGACAGTAGTGGTGATGATACTGGATCAGTGACCCTGATATCTCACAGGACTCGGTCAAAACTCCTCGCCCCGGTCCTCTATAAAACAGGATAAGGCTTACTGGGCTCAGGCAGGGAAAAGACAACCGTGATTGCCCCCTTGAGACAAGGAGTGGGAGCAGAAGGACTGGTGTTTGTAAAAGTACCCTTTTCTCCTGGAGATTTAGTGATTCAGAAATAATTGGCTGGGACTTATTGAGAGAACCCTGATAAAGTGGCAAGGGTAGTGAAATGGTTATGAAGACTCAGAACCCAGACTGGGATCATATACGAATGATATTACATACTTTAATGGATTCTACTGAAAAGGAGATGGTACTCAAGGCAGGTAGAGAAAGAGCAAGAGAAGATGTCAGGAATGGACTGATAACAGGAAATTTGGATCAGAACTTTCTGACCGAGGACCCATTATGGGATACTAATACATATGAGGGTATGTGGAGGCTGAAGAAATATCAAGAGTGGGTCCAGATAGGGGTTCAGAATGCAATGCCTAAAACTATGAATTGGTCTAAGTTGTATGAGGTTAGACAGGAAAAAAAAGAATCCCCCATAGCATTCTTGGAAAGGCTCAAGGAAGCAGCAAGAAAATAGACAGCTCTCCAAATAGATACAGAGCAAGTGAAAGTTCAGCTTGCTCTCATTTTCCTTGGGCAGTTGCAAGATGACATTAGGAAACAATTGCAAAAGTTGGAAAGGGGGGAATTAAGAAATCTGGACAAACAGCTTGAGGTGGCCTGGAAGGTGTGTAATAATGAGAAAAGGAGTCTAGTAAAAGGCATGAGCAAAGTCTTTTAGCCGTACTCCAAGGGAACTCAGGTTACAGAGGACGTGGTAGGGGTGGCAAAGGCAGT
>VXBS01001460.1:0-12048 GCA_013400255.1 Sitta europaea
TATATTATTATATTGTATTACTATTAAATCTTTTAATGCATTATTAACTATTTATTACATATTTTATTATTAATTTATTTAATATATTAATCTATTTATATAAAAATAAATATTATAACTCTCCATATTAAATAAAACCTAGTTTTTCATTTAACATAATATCTAAATAAATATATTTTAAAGATTATTGATTATCATTATTATATTGCAAATACATTACATACATATTAAAATAAATCCTTATAATCGATAATATCTAACCCATAACAGGGCTCTAATTTCAGATGAATTAATTTAATTAATTAATTAAAAGGTTAAAGAAAAGCCGGGAACGGTCGGGAGAGGGAGCCAGAGCCCGGGACTGACCCCGGGATTTGGGAATTGCTTCCCAAAAATCCCAAAGAACGGGAATTGCCCAAAAATCCGGGATTTCCTGGAAAAAACTCACTTTGGGTTCTCCTGCCTCCACTTCGCTCTTTATCCCAGTTTTCCCAATGGGAGCTGAGAAGAAAAATCCCATTTTTTCCAATTTTTCCCAAAGAAACTCCAGAACCTGAGAGGAAAAATCCCATTATTTTCCCGAATTTCCCAAACAAACTTGAGGACACTTAAAATAAAATCACCCGAATCCTGGAGAAAATTGGGAATTTTGGAAGGAATAAAATCCTAATAAAATCCCCCAAAGGCCCCAGTGAGGACCCCAAATCCCAGAGAAAACTGGGAATTCTGGAGGGGATAAAATCCTAATCAAATCCCCCAAAGCCTCGTCCAGGATCCCAAATCCCGGAGCCACCGCCGGTTCTGATCCCCGAGAATCAGGAAATAAAAGGGAGGCTGGAAAAAAGAAAAAGGGAATTTTTTTTAGGATGGGGATCCAAGGAATGGGGGAACAGAATGGAGGCTGGAAAAATGAAAATGTGGATTTTTGGAGGGATGGGGATCCAGGGAATGAAGGAACAGAATGAAGAAAAGCTGAGGCTGGAAAACTGGAAAGGAGGAATTTTCCCGTTCCCGTCCCGAAATGCCCGGTGCGCTCCCGGAGCTGTCAGGAATTATGGATGCATCCAATATCCCGAGCTCGGATCCGAGGATTTTACGGCACCACGGAGCTCGGGAGGAGCCGCTGGGGGGAAATGAAAATGAAAATATGGGATTTTTATGGGACAGAGATCCGGGGAATGAGGGAACGGGGTGGAGGCTGGAAAAATGAAAATGTGGGATTTTTGGGGGATGAGGATCCAGGGGAAAGCAGGAACAAAATGGAGGCTGGAAAAATGAAAACGTGATTTTTGGGGGGATGGGGATCTGGGGAAATGAGGGAACAAAATGGAGGCTGGAAAATGAAAATGTGGATTTTTTTTTTTCTGGGATGGGGAGCCAGGGGAAAGCAGGAACAGAGGCTGGGAAAATGAAAAAATGAATTTTTTGGGGATGGAGAAAAAGGGAATGAGGGAACAAAGCTAAGGCTGGAAAAATGAAAAAGCAGAATGTTTTTGGGATGGGGGGAAAGGGCCTGGAAGTCCTGTCCCCTTTTCCCCAAAATCCCGTTTATCCCCGTTTCCCAAAAATCCCATTTATCCCTTTTCCAGCTCCAGGAACCCCTGGGGAGGTGACAAATCCCAAACTCATCTCCCAGGGATTCGCCCCCTGGGCTCGGGGAGCGTTTTCCATCCCCGTCACCGGGAGACGAAGATTCCAGCCTGGAAATCGCCCGGCTCCAGGGAAAATTCCACGTTTTTTCTGGGATGGAGCAGCCGGCCCCACACCTGCAGATGGATGGGACAGAGGGGGGAAATATTCCGGGCTGGATGGGAGCCCCGGCAGGGAATTTCTGGGAATTGCTCGTGTTTTGTTGGGATGTGGCACTTTCTGCTTCTGGGGGATGGGAAAAATCCCGGATTTTAAGGGGAAAAAGTGGGATTGGAGAGGTTTTCCTGCTCCGGTTTCTGTTTTACTGCAGGGGGGGAGAGGGGCTGGGAGGGATCCTGGGATGGGAAGGATCCCAGGACAGGGAATGATCCCGGGGCCGGGAGAGCTGGGAATGTTCCCCTGGAGCTGGGAGGGATCCAGGCAGAGCTTCCAGCACCTTCCAGGGCCGGCATTCCCGGGATTTCTCCCCATCATTCCCGCCAATTTCTTTCCCCCCATCATTCCCGGGATTCCTCCCCATCATTCCCGGGATTCCTTTCCCCCCAGCATTCCCAATTAGCAGGCGGCTGTTAATGGCCGAGCCCGCGGGAGGCGGCGCCCCTGGATCGCGATAAATCGGGATTGGCTCTCCCAGCCCGGCCCTTCCCCCCATTCCTGCCTTTCCCGCAGATGCTCGGTTGGAAAACGCTCCCAAAAAATTTCGGGAATAACAGCCGGGAATGCTTCAAGCCTCAAATCCGGCTCTGCCAAATTATCCCAAATTTCCCCCCCAGCTCCTGCTGTATCCAGCCCTCCCTGCCTTTGGTGGGAGCAGAAAACCGGGAAGAATTCCAGCAAAAAACCCAGGAATGATTCCATTCCATTCCCGTCGGGAATTCCAAACCCCCCAGGGAAGTGTCACCCTCAGAAATCCCAAGGGTGTCACAAAAAAAGGGAAATAAATCCAGAAAAAAATGAAATCCAGGGGAAATCCACAGGGTTTGGTCAGGAATAACCCAGGGCAAACCCAGGGGACTGGGATTTAATCCAACCCCGGATCCTTTAACCCCAACCCAAAGCATTCCAGGATTCCGGGATTCTGGAGCTGGGCTGGGAGAGCTGGGAATGTTCACTGGGAGAAGAAAATTCCAGGGAAATTCTGGAAGCAATTCCAGAGCCTGCCGAGGGTTTTGGGGTTTTGCTGAACCATCCCCAAAAAAACCCAGAAATAAAAATGCCCCAAAATTAAAAATACCCAAAAATAAAAATATCCAAAGCACCCTGGGCTCCTCCTCACCACAGGAATTCCTGATTCCAGGAGCCCCCGGAGCCGTTAATCAAGGCCCTGATTAGAGAAGAGCTCGAATTTGCATCTCATTTGCATATTGGGCCTGCGCTGCTGATTAAAGCCCAACACCTTTCCAGGCTTTGCCTTCAAATCCCTGGAATGACGAGGGAGGGATGGGGGAGGAGGGGCTGGGCAAGGGCCCAGGCTGGGATTAAACTGCCCAGGGCTGGGATCAACAATCCAGGGCTGGGATCAACAACCCAGGCTGGGATCAACAACCCAGGGCTGGGATCAACAATCCAGGCTGGGATCAACAATCCAGGGCTGGGATCCACAATCCAGGGCTGGGATCCACAATCCAGAGCTGGGATCAACAATCCAGAGCTGGGATCAACAACCCAGAGCTGGGATCAACAACCCCGGCTTGGATTGGTTGGGAAGGAATTCCTCAGCCCTGAAAAATCCTGGAAAAGGGGTTTGGGATCAGCCATGGGCAGAGGGATAATGGGGGATAATTACTTGGGATAATTACTTGGGATTTGGGGAAGCAATTCCTCCCTGGCAGAGCAGGGAAGGGCCAGGCTGGAATTCCCGGGCATCCTGCCCATGGAAAAAAAGGGAATTTTCCCATTTGGGAATTTTCCCAAAGCCTCCACCCCAACCATCCCATAACCCTGACCCCCTTCCTTGCACTGCCCCTTCCCAATTTTTTGGGAAGCTGAAGGGTAAAACATTGGGAATTTTTCCATTTATCCCCGTTTTGGAGGGGCACCCCCGGGCTCGGCCTCGTCCCATTCCCACCGTTTAATTCCGGGTGACAAATCCGGCTTTTCCCGGGGCTCCAGGGGGGTTTGGGGGCTCTCAGCCATCCCATAAAATCCCCTTTATCCAGATAAATCAGGATCAAATCTTGCAGCTACAAAGGGAAAAAATAACAATGATTAAAAAAAAAGAAAAATCGCTTTTTCTCCCCTTCTTTTCCCGCAGCGAAGATAAAAAAAATTCCAATCAAAGGCTCTGCACGGAATAAAAATGAGCTGCTCCGAGGCAGCTCACGGAAAATAATCGGAATTTGAGATTTCCACCCCCAAAAAAGCCTGGAATGGACAGGAAAGGTTGGGAGAGCAGGAACAAATGGGTTTTCCCCATTTTTTTAAGCACCAAACTCATGCAGGAGCAGATTTTGGGGGAGGTTTTTCCCTCTTCTCCCTTTTCCAGAGAAAACACGAAAAATTCCTGGGGTTTTCCTGCTCTGCTCCATCCCAGACACAGATTTACAATTCCCACCTGGAATTCCTGGATTTGTTTTGGTCCCACTTTTCCAGCTCCCAAAAAGGGAGAAGAAAAAAAAAGGGGAGGGGGAATCCCAAAGGGGAGCAGCAGGTGGGAAAAATGCTGGGAAAATTCCATGGAATGGGGGGAAATGTCAGGGAATGAGTGGTTTGTCCCCAAAAAGGCTGATCCCAATTCCAGTTTTGGGAATGAGAATTCCATTCTCGGAGAATGACAATTCCATGGTCAGCAATAAAAATTCAGTTTTTGGGAATGATCATTCCATGGTCAGGAAAGACAACTCAATTTTGAGGAATGATAATTCCATTTTTGGGAATAACCACTCGATTTTTGGGAATAACCATTCCATTTTTGGGAATAACCATTCCATTCCCGGGAATCCCGATTTTCCGTTTTGGGAGCTGACCCTCCCGGGGTTCCCTTCCCCCTCCATCCCCCCCGGTCTCATTTGCATATCAACAGCGCTGATTTGCATACCGAAATTAATTCTCGGTCGTGGATGATTTCATGTGGAATCCAATTAATTCCGGGATTTGGGAGTGGGATGAGCGTCCCTTGTTCCCGAGGCGGATTCGTCCCCCCCCCCCCTCATTGTCAGGGGTTAATTAACTTTTGATCTCAGCCCATTAAATCCAAATTAATTTTAAACCAATCGAGCTTAAAAACTCCTGCAGCATCCCGGAGTTCCTGCCTGAGGAATGGCAATTCCGGGGCTGGGAATGACAATTCCATTTTGGGGAATGGCAATCCCATGGTCAGGAATAAAAATTCCATTTTGGGGAATGACAATCCCATGGTCAGGAATAAAAATGCAATTTTTGGGAATGACAGTGGCCGTTCCCACTCCCGTTCCCGTTCCCATTCCCGGGGGATAACGGGAGCGGCCGCTGAGGGGCAGGAGATGATGGAGCTCTGCAAAGCAGCCTCAAAGCATCGGCAGAGGAATTCCAGCGGGAATTCCACGGCTCCGGGGACAAACCAGCCCGGGGCCTCTGGAACACCAATCCCAGATCCTTTAAACACAAATCCAGGTTTACACGCAATCTCGGATCCTTTCAAGAACAATCCCGGATCCTTTAAACACAAATCCGGGTTTAAACATAAATCCAGGATCGTTCGAAACACAAATCCAGGTTTCCAACACAATCCCAGATCCCCTTAAACACAAATCCAGGTTTCCAACACAATCCCAGACCCTTTAACACAATCCCGGATCCTTTAAACTGAGTTTCCCTGGTTTTTTCCATCACCCCAGGCCGCAGCTGCCAGGCCGGGCTCAGCTCCTCCTGCTCCTTTTCCCTGATTGCTTTTGTTCCCGGCTCTCTCTGGAGAGGACAATTCCGGGGCTCTGATTGCGCCGCTCCTGCTCCTCCCGCCTCAGCAATTCCCGGCTTTTCACCTCCCCATTCCCAAAAAATCCCCAAAAAACCCCAAAACCCCGAGCCGGGCACGGCGGGACGTGCTTTGTCCTGGGAATTCGGTTTTCCTTGGGAATTCGCATCCCGGGATGGAGCTCGGGAGGGGAAATACGAAATGGAAATTCCTCCATGGATCCCCAGACCATGGGGGTGACCCCAAAGCCATGGAATTCCCTCCCGGGATCCCCCAGATCCTGGTCTTGAGTCTGAATCCATGGAATTCCCTCCCGGGATCCCCCAAATCCTGGTTTGGCCCCAAATCCCCTCCTTGGGATCTCCAAACCATGGAGAGGATTCTGAATCCATGGAATTCCCTCCTTAGGACCCTCCAGACATGGTGGGTCAAAGGGAAGCCCCAGTCAGGCGGAGACCCCAATTAAGGGGAGACCCCAATTAAGGGGAGACTCCAAAAAAGGGGAGACCTCCTTAATTCTTTTTTAAATTATTATTATTTTGGGGGGATTTTAAAATTATTTTTCCAACAATTCCCCACCAGGGCGTCGACTCGGCTGATGCTGAACCTCCCTCCCAACCCAGGGAGAAAATTCCCTGCACCGGCAGCCGAGACCTCGATAAATTCCTTTTTTATTTTTCCCTTTTTCCCCCCAGGGAATTCAAATCGAATTCCCTTTTTTAATTCTCTCCCGGAGGAGGCGAGGCCGTTCCGGGAGCGGCGGAAATTCTCCCGTTCCACCCCCGGGGTGAACGAGCTGAAACCCACCGGCCCTGATTCATTCGTATTCCGTTTATTCCCTGGACAGGCTTTGGGAAAACCGCTGGAATTGATCCCAAAATCCCGGCTGGGGCAGGGATTTATTTATTCCTGGTTTTTTTTCCCGGCTGGAGCTGCGGGATGAGCCGAGCCCTGATTTATGGGATTTAATCTTTAACGGGGCATCGATCCCGGGAGTGACTCATTGAGAGGGGGTGGGAAAAAGGGAAAAAGGAAAAAAGGGGGAAAGGAAAGGGAAAGGATGGGATGTACTAAAGCCTGGAACTTCTTTTGATAGCTTCTCCTACTCTTCCAAGTTTCTTTCTTCCTAGCTGCCTTTCAATTCCCAGATGATGAAGCCAGTTTTTAAAACTGGAAACTGAAGCAGAAATGTTAGGTGACTCAATCAGAGAAAAAGTAACATGGAGCTCAGAAACTCTGGACTTCCCTTCCAATGCTGGAATCACCAAATAGCTNAACCGGCTGCTTCCCAAAGCGACTGAATCCCGAACGGGGAGGGACCCGCACCTGCTGCGGTGCACCGGCATCCCAGCCCTCTGCCCAACCGGGCCGGACCCGCAGCCAGAACCGGGGCGGGCCCGCTGCCCGAACCGGTTCGGACCCGCAGCCAGAACCGGGCCGGGCCCGCAGCCAGAACCGGTAGGAATCCGAACCCTGGGGCAGCCGCAGCCGAGTCCGGAGGGACCCGGACCCTGAACCAGCCGTGCACGAACCGGGGGGGACCCGCGCCCCGAAGCGGGGGCACTGGAACCCCGAGCCAGCCGTGCCATGGCCACGCTCCCGGCTCCAGGTACCCCCGGACGCCGGGGGGACCGGAACCCCAAACCTGCTGCACCCTGACCCAGACAGGTCCTGCACCCCAAACCCGCTGCACCCTGATCCGGACGGGTCCTGCACCCCAAACCCGCTGCCCCTGAACTGGGAGGTGCCCATGCCCTGAAGCAGCTGCACACCCCAAAACTGGCTGAGCCAGGAGGGATCTGCACCCCAAATTGGCTGAGCACTGACCCTGCTGCACCCCAAACCAGGAGCTCCCTGTCCCCCAAGTTACCTGACCCCTGGGTCCCACACCCCAAACTGTCTGATCCAGAAGCGCCCCTACCCCCCAAATTCCCTGCCCCAGGATCTCCCATACCCCAAATTCCCTGCCCCAGGATCTCCCACACCCCAAATTCCTGCCCCGGGAGCCCCCTGCCCCCCAAACTCCCTGCCCCGGGAGCCCCCTGCCCGTCCCCACGGGGCCATGGAGGACTCCCCTCCGCTGGCCGCGGGGCTGGAGCCCCTCAACGCCTCCCTGAACGAGTCCTGGGCCAACCCCTTCGTGCAGCCCGCCTGGCAGGTGGCCCTGTGGGCCGTGGCTTACGCGCTCATCGTGCTGGTGGCCGTGGTGGGTAACGCGGTGGTCGTGTGGATCGTGCTGGCGCACAAGCGGATGCGCACGGTCACCAACTACCTGCTGGTGAACCTGGCCCTGGCCGAGGCCGCCATGGCCGCGCTCAACGCCGTGGTGAACTTCAGCTACGCCGTGCACAACGAGTGGTACTTCGGGCCCGCCTACTGCCGCTTCCACAACCTCTTCCCCATCGCCGCCGTCTTCGCCAGCATCTACTCCATGACGGCCATCGCGCTGGACAGGTGGGGAGAGAGGGGGTTAGAGCCGGGATCGGGAGCAGCAGGGCTGGGATTGGGATCGGGATCGGGCAGAGCCGGGATCAGGATCGGGATCAGCAGGGCCGGGTCGGGGCTTCTCTCACAGCAACCGGGGAATTCCCGATCCCCACCAGAAATCAGGGAAGCCGCCTGGGATGAGCCGCGTCCCCGCAGCCCGGCAGCGCCGTGGGGTCCCCCCGGCTCCGCTCCCTCCGGCGATTCCCGGCACATGGAATGGTCTGGGAAAATCTCGGGAAAGGCTCCACGGATGCCAGGGGGGATTGGGGTTTGATCCAGGGAATCCGGGAATCCCGGAATGGACCTCAAATTCCATCAAATTCCATTCCCGGGATCCGGGAATCCCCCGATGGGATTTTTTTTTTTTTTTTTGCGGGATCCCATCATGGATCCGTGCGGGATTTTTTGCTGGAAGTTCTTCCATCGCCTCCTTTCCCTGGAGCTGCTCCAAGCCCTGGGCACGAAAGAAAAACAGCCGGAGGTTGTTCCGAGCACTCTGGACAATGGCAGGAAATTCGGGATCGGGGCTGGCACGGCGGCGCCTCAGGAAAATCCCGAAGGATTCGGGGAGCGCCCTCGGCTCCCAAATTCCCGTCCTTTGTTCGGGACGTGTCGGGGCCGGGGTGCTCCCGACGGCCCTTGCCGGCTCTCAGCTCCGCTTGGGAAAAATGGGAAAGCCAGAGCTGGAACTCCGGGATTTTCCTGCTCTAATTCCCGATTTTCACAAAGCTGGAACAGCGGGATTCTCTGGCCGTATTCTCGCTGTTCCCAAAGGGAACACCAGGATTTTCCAGCTGCAGAACTCCATGATTTTCCAGCCCAAATTCCCGCTATTCCCAACCCCAGAACTCCGGGATTTCCTGTCCCCAATTCTCACTATTCCCGGCCCCAGAACTCCGAGATTTTCCAGCCCAGGAACTCCGGGATATCCCGTCCCCCATTCCCGCTGTTCCCAAAGGGAACTCCGGGATTTTCCCGCTGTTCCCGCAGGTACATGGCCATCATCCACCCGCTGCGGCCGCGCCTCTCGGCCGCGGCCACCAAGGCGCTGGTGGGGCTGATCTGGCTGCTGGCGCTGCTGCTGGCGCTGCCGCAGGGATATTTCTCCGTCACCGCCGCGCTCCCGGGACGCCTCGTGTGCCTCGTGGAGTGGCCGGAGCCCGGCGGGGCCCTGTCCGGGAAAACGTGAGTGGGAGCCGGGGAAAACCCCGGGGGAAACGGGAAAGGTGGAGGGAAGGGGGGAAGGGGGAAAGGGAAAGGGGGAAAGGAAAAGGTTAAATCCGGACAGGATCTGTGTCCTCTGGAAAACTGGGAAAGGAGCTCCCCGGCAGCTTCGGGATGGGCAAATCCCAAAGAATTCGGGGATTGGGAGGAACTCGTGCCTCGGGGGCGTCTCCAATCCTCGGGATGGGATCCCGGGATGGGATTTTCCTGCCCTAAATAACTCGGGACAGGTGTCCGGGTCATTCCAGAGGCGTCATTCCGACCCTTTCCCCACTCCATGGCCTCGGAGTGGGTATTCCAGGAATGCCCTGGGGGCAGCTGCTGTTTGAGGCGCCAGAAGGAAAATATTCTGTCCTTTTTCCAGTTCTCAGGGAAACCAGGAGGAAAAATCCTGGGAAAACAGAAGAATTCCCACACACTGGGGAGGGAATTCCTTTGGAAAACCTCTGGCATGCAGAGCTGTTTTTTTTCCCTGGAAAACCCCTGGTTTTGACTGGAGCCGAGAATTCCATGGGATTCCATCTGGCCTCAATCCCTGCTTCCCAAAGGGATCAGGAATCAGGAAGGGATCACCAGCAGCCATTTGGGGTTTTGAGGGAAGGAGAAGCCACCCCTGCATCCTTTGGGAATTCAGGGATGTCCCTTCCATGCCAACATCCCCGGGATTTCCAGGAAGAAGGAGGTGGCAGCTCCATCCTCCACATCCCACAATTCCCACGGGATCCTCCATCCCACAGCAGATCCTAAAAACCTTCCCGGAGCGCTGCGACCCCGGGAATCCTGCAGGCGGCACAATCCCAATTTTTCCATGTCTGGCATCCCAAAAGAATTCCCGGAGCCGTCTGGAGCAGCTCCGGGAGCCCTCTGGGAGCTGCTGACGTTATCCCGCAGCTCCTGCAGACATTCCTGCAGCGCTCCGAGGATCTGGAATTCCATGGGAACCGCGACCAAATCCTCCTGTGGAGCCGCCGAGACGCCTCTGGAAGGAGTGGAATGAAATCCAGCCCTGCCGAGCCCATCCCAAATGGAATTAGGGCCGGGGAAATGAGATTGCGGCCCCGAGCAGCAGCGGGAGAATTCCCGGAGCCGCTCCTCGCCCTCTGGAGCTGGGATTTGATCCAAATTCCCAGGATTCAATCCAAGCAGAGTTGGGAGCTGGGATTTGGAATCTGAATCCTTGGAAAGAGCTGGGATCAGAGCCCAAAAATCCACCCAGAGGCCCCAAAGCCTTGGGGATAAAATTCCCACTAACCTGGCAGGATTTGGGGAGTTTTCCAAGCTGGCACCAGGCACGTTTGTGGACTCAGTTTTTAGGGAAGAGAGGATTTTCCAGGATTTTCTGTGAGGTCAGTGCCTCCATCCTCTCCTGTGGTTAAACCCAGAACTCCTGGATTTCCTTCTAAACCAACTCCTCTTTAACAGAAGTCCTCACTGGTCCACAGCATTCCCAGAATTCCCATAGCACTCCCAGAATTTCCACAGCATTCCCAGTGCCCCCACGGCATTCTCAGAATTCCCAGAAATTCCCAGAGAATTCCCAGAATTCCCACAATATTTCCAGTGTTACCAGAGAATTCCCATAGCTCCCATAGCATTCCCAGTACTCACAGAGAATTCCCAGGGTTCCCACAGCATTTCCAACGCTTCCATGGCATTCCCACCACTGGATCCTCAGGCATTATCCCATTTTTTTCCAGGTACCACTTTTCCATGACGGTGCTGCTGTACCTGCTGCCGCTGCTGGTGATCGGCTGCGCCTACGGCGCCGTCGGCCGCACGCTCTGGGCCAGCGCCATCCCCGGGGACTCCTCCGACCGCTACCACGAGCAGGTGTCGGCCAAGAGGAAGGTGAGGGACTCCAGGGGGGAACAGGTCCAGAATTCCAGAATCTCCACAAGGAAAGGGATTCTGAGGGTGGCTGGATCCAGAATTCCAGAATCTCCATAAGGAAAGGGGTTCTGAGCATGGATGGATCCAGAATTCCAGAATCTCCACAAGGAAAGGTCAGAAAGGCCATTCCAGATGTTGGAATGGCCAGTCTCAAGGTCAGAACGGCCATTTCCACTTGGAAAGGCTATTCCTAAGGTTGGGAAAGCTGTTCCCAGTTGGAAAGGCCCTTCCCGAGGTCAGACTGGCCCTTCCCGGTTGGACTGGCCACCAGACAGACAGATGGACAGATGGACAGACAGACAGATGGACAGAGGGCTGTCTGTGCCGTGGCAGGTGGTGAAGATGATGATCGTCGTGGTGTGCACCTTCGCGCTCTGCTGGCTGCCCTACCACGTGTACTTCACGCTGCAGTACCTGCGGCCCGAGTGGTACCTGCGCAGCTCCATCCAGCAGGTCTACCTGGCCGTCATGTGGCTGGCCATGAGCTCCACCATGTACAACCCCATCATCTACTGCTGCCTCAACGACAGGTGGGACTTGTTGGCACGAGGTTCTTTGGGACGGATGGGGTTTCTCAGGGTGGATGGGGTTTCTCAGGGTGGATGGGGTTTCTCAGGGTGGACGGGGAGTCTCCATCCCACCCCTTTGGCCATCTCCATCCCGTTCCTTTCTCAATCTCCACATCTTCCCCCACCATCTCCATCTCCATCCCATCCCTTTCTCCATCTCCACATGTCCCTCTCCACCCTTTGGCCCATTGCTGCCCGGTCCCGGCGCAGGTTCCGGCTGGGATTCCGGCACGCCTTCCGCTGGTGCCCGTGTGTCCGCGCCGGCGAGTACGAGGGGCTGGAGCTGCGCTCGGCGCGCTTCCTGCGCGCGCACAGCTCCGTCTCCAAGCTCAGCCG
>VXBS01001460.1:12054-26972 GCA_013400255.1 Sitta europaea
ACGAGGAGCCCGACGAGCCGGGCGGGGCCGAGCGGCTCTCGCTGGACGTCACCTCCAACGGCTCCTCCCGCAGCGACTCCAAGACGGTGTCCGAGAGCCTCAGCTTCTACTCCAACACCCTCGCCTAGGGATGGCCCTCGGGGCCTCCTCGGGGCCACCTCGCTGCTGTGCCGTACCCGTCTGCCCCGTGCTGTGTTCCCGTCTCTTTTCCTTGGGATGAGTTCCGTGTGTTCCCTTGTGGGGCTGGACACTGGGAGTGTTTGCTCCTGAAGGATCTCCTGAAGGCTCTCCCACAGATCTCTTGAAGGATCTCTGAGGATCTCCCAGAGGTTCTCACCAAAGAGCTCCCAAAGGATCTCACGAAGGATTTAAGGATCTCTGAGCCAAGCTGAGCTTTAGCTGCTGTTCCTCAACCTCCACAAGGAACTCCTGTGAACCCCTAGAAATTCAAGGTGACACCTCTTGGATGGACTCTGGAATGCCACGGTCTCTCTTCAGAGACCACGCTGAAGTGACTCCCACCCCCTGGAAATGGATTCCAGCCCAAAACCGAGGATTGGAGGGAGGTTGGGAATTCTCCAGATCCAGTTTCACCCCCAGGGTTCTGAGGATTCCCTTCCACCTCCTGGAATTTGTTTTAGGCAGGGATTTTTAATTTCCTTTGTAAAACCACGAGGTTTGTGATGTGTGATGGATTTATGGGATATTATGGAATATTTCCCTTCTATGGGTAATTTTCCCTGGATGAACACACACCCAGATCAAAGGGAAAAGGAATGAGATCCCAAATGGATCAACTCAGCTTGTTGGGAACAAAGGCAC
This sequence comes from Sitta europaea, assembly GCA_013400255.1. NCBI lineage: Eukaryota > Metazoa > Chordata > Aves > Passeriformes > Sittidae > Sitta > Sitta europaea. Next base: position 12,877 of record VXBS01001460.1, read on the forward strand.
AAATCCAGGGATAATGTGGGGGGAATTTGTTCCTGGCTGCTGCTCCAAGTTCTCCTTTGGGGAGAACTTGGAAATGGGGCTCTGAAACAGATTCACAGGAATCCTGGAGAAATGAGGGATCAACTCTGGAGAGACAAGGGATCAACCCTGGAGAAATGGGAGACCAACTCTGGAGAAATGAGGGATGAGCTCTGGAGAAATCAGGGATGAACACAGGAGAAATCAGGGATGAACACAGGAGAAATCAGGGATGAGCTCTGGAGAACTGTCCCAGTCCCTGCTCTGTTCCCACCTTCTGGACAGCAGAATCCAGAGGCTTTTCCAGGCGTTTTAGGCAGATTCTGGATCAGAGTTCCCAAGCTGGGGCATTCCTTTGCCTCTTCCCTGGCACCTGGAAGGAAAATCAGCAGAGTCTGGTGGGAATTCCCCTTGGAAGCACCTGGAAAACTCCCCCATCCTAAATCCCAGCCTGGAGCCACCTCCCAACCCCAAAACCTTTGGGTTTAAGCTCAGCTTTGTGTCCTGAAATGCAGAAATTCCCATTCCCACTGAACAGGAGCAGCAAATCCCAAATCCCTCCCTGCCCACATTTGGGATCTACTCCTAAATCTGCTCCTGAATCCACCCCTAAATCCACCCTTTACCCCCCAGCACCAACTCCTGGATTTGGGGATTTTGTAGGATTTTGGGGAATTTTGCTGGATATGGGGGAATTTTGCTGGATTTTGGGATTCAAACAGGCCTTGCCCTGCTTTGATTCTTTCTGGCAGAAAACCCCCAGCGCCTTTGGAAGTTGCAGCCAAGGATCCCTCCGGGAGTAATTCACATTGTTCTGGGATTCTGGGATAGCCGTGGATGCAAGGTCTGCCCCGCCCATCCTCGGCTTTGTTGTTGTTTGGGTTTTCTGTCCCTCGAGGGCTCCTCAGGGCCGAGCATTCCAGGGGGGAAGCGCAGGATGCGCTCGTTACGGGGCGTTCCCACAGGGAATGACGGGATTGGGGTTTTTTGGGATTTCCGTGTCCTTGCCAGAGCCCTGGTGTGAGGTCACAGAGCTCGGCCCGGGAGCTCCCGGGGTTTATTAAAATTAAAATCATTGTAATCCAAAAAAAAATGCCAATTTTCAGCCTTCCCCATTCCAGGATTCTGGGATTTGGGGATTTATTCCTCCCCTAAACCCTGCCCCGAAATCCCACATCCAGCTGAAAAATGGACACAATCATTATAATGCAAAGTTTAGCATGGGAACCCCCATTTTCCTTGGAATATCCACCCCAAATCGCATCCCTGTAACTCTGACCTCCCTGGGGAATTTGGGAGTGAGATTCAGATCCCAACAGATCCATGGGGATCATCTCATCCTGGATGGATTCAGATCCCAAGGGATCCATCAGGATCATCCCATTCCAGCGAGATTCAGGTCCCAAGGGATCCATGGGATCATCCCCTCCCATTCCTCTAATGGGGAATTTCACCCTCATCCCATAAAATCCGGCCAAGCCTTGACTGGGCACAAAAATCCCCCTCAGCCACACATGGAAAGGGAATCCCACATTCCAATCCCACATTCCCGGGGCTTTGGGATATCCCTGCATCCCAAATTCCATGGGAAACCCCCCAAAATCAGGGGGTGACCCAAAAGAAACCCCAAATTTTGTGGGTTTTTGGTGCTTTCCCGTGGCTCTGAGTGAGCCCATCCCGCTGAATTCCCGCTCCGGTTCCGCCCCATTACCATGGAAGCATCCCAGTGATCTGCATAAATGTTTGCTTAATGTCGAGTCCAAAATATCCTGGAAAATTAAAAAATAAATGGGAATTCAATGGCTCCCGGGGTGGCTCCTGCAGTTTCCATGGCAGCAGGGGGGTCTGGGATGCTTCCCAAAAAATCAGAGCTCGGGGAGGAACGATTTGGGATCGACGCATCCGGGTGGAAGCGGATTTGGGTTTTTCAGGAATGCCCAGTTTCATTTTGGGGCAGATTCCGGCAGATCTGGGGTTTGCAGAGGGTGGAGAATTCCAGTTTATTCCCAGCAGTAATTATCGTTAATTACTCTGGTAATTATTGAGCTCTGAGCAGTGATTGGGAACCAGCCGGGGCTGGGTGGGAATTCTGAGTTGGGAAATGAGGAATTCAATGGGATTTGGTGTTTCCAGGGCTGAGGGGATTCCAGAGGGAAGGAAGGGAAAAGGGGAGAGAGGGAATTGCTTCCACAGGATGCTAATTAAGCCAGTGGGCTTAATTAGAAATTAATTATTCCTTGGAGCCACTGGATGGGCAGGGAGGGGATGCTGGAGGATTTAAGGAATCCTGGGGGATCCACACTTGTGCCAGGATTTTTCAGGAAGAAATTCCTCCCTGAGTGGCCCCAAAGATCTGGGAAATCCTGGGATTTGTGGCACAAGAATTGGGGATAAAACACCAAAATGGGAGAACCAAAGGTCTGATCCTCACTGATCGTTGGGAGTGAGGGGCAGGAGAAGGGATTGGGGCCATTCTCAGGATCAGGAAAAAGGGATTTGGGCCATTCCCAGGAATGGGAAGGGATTGGGGCCATCCCGAGCTCTCTCACGCTGGTGCCTCTTCCAGAACATTCCCACTAAAGGGAAAGGAATCCACCCCAGCTGATCCCAGCGCTGTGTGTGGCAGCCAGGCAGAGTTTCCCGTGAAATCTCGGGAAGATCCAACCCCATTCCCTCTCCTGAGCTTTCCCTGCACCCCCAGAGCTGCGGCCGGAGGGGATGGACACAGCCCTGGAGGGGGAGAGTGCCCTGAAATCCCAAATCCGAGGGCTTTTCCAGGCTTCTGTTCAGGGAATGGGGCTGGGAATGATCCATGGATGGACAGGGAATGGCCAGCTGGTCCCAGGGGTGGCATTCCCTGCCCATTCCAGCCACGGTCTCCAATCCCCATTTCCTCTCAAGTTTCCCACCCCCTCCATCTCCCTCCCACAGCCCGGGGACATCCCCGCGTCCCAAATCCTCCCAAACCCTTCCCTGGAAAAGCCCCAGCAGCTCCCGATTCCTCCCCGCACCCAGGAGCACCCCCAATCCCGGGGATTTCAGGAATGCAAACCCCTCTGGAATGTGGGGAGCTGGAAAGCGAATCTTCCCGCAGCCCTGGCAGGGATTTATGGATTCGGGAAGGGCTCGAAGCCGTTTGCACGGCTGCTGTCACCATGATCCATTCCCACCTCCAGCCCGGAACGCTCCTGCCCTCCCCGGCTCTGCTGATGCCGGGGAAAAATTCCAGCGCCGTTGCCAGGGCAGGAATGATTTATTTGGGTATAAAATCCACCCGAGTTCCTTGGAGTCTCCTCCGGGCTGCAGAGATTGATTTGTTTACCACAGCCAGGGAAAGCGGGGGCTGCTCCCGGGAAAGCACAGCCCAAACTCAGCCTGGGATTTTCCAGCCTCTCCTGGAGCAGCCGAGGGAAGGGACTGACCCCATTGCTCAGCCCCCAGATTATCAGGGGGCAAAAAAACCCCAAAGGGTTTCCTTGGGAATTGGCCAGGGCCTCCCAGGGTGCTTGGAATTTTCCAAGGAGATTCCAGGCTGCTCTTCCGAGGAGATTCCAGGCTCCAAGCCTTGATTCCTTGGCCATTTTTGGGGTTGGATGAAGGCAGAGCTGAGATCCCTCCGGCTCCCTGCTGGCAGGAATCGAGCCTGGCTCTGGAGGGATGGATTTGGGGGTTAAGGACTGCCTCTAAATTCATATATTCCTTAGGAAAAATGGGATTTTCCTTGTTTGGTTGATGGGTGGTTGTGTTTGGAAGGGGCTCTATGAAAACGCAGCTGTCACACCTGTCCTGGGGACACTCCCAGCATTTCCTTGGATCAGCCCTTCCCAGGAGCCTGGAATATCCAGGATGGGGATCCCCCCATTCCCTAAATCCGGATTTTCCCCCCTGGGAGATCCCGTCCCACGCCGAAACTCGGATTTGATGATCCTAAAGGTGTTTTCCAACCTTTCTGCGATCCCTTGGCTGCTCCATGCAGGGAGGGGAAATCCTGGGAATCGTTCCCGAGCTCCTGCGGGGATCGATCCACGGCTTTTCCTCCTGCTCCATCCAGCGGCTCAGCCGGGGAAAACCGCCGGGACAAACGGCGGCACCCAGCGGCAGCGTCCCGAAATCCAAGGATTCCTAAATCCGTGGATGCCGGCCTGGGAATGCTGGAAAAGCCCCTGCTCCGGGTGAACTCGAGTGCCCCTTCCCAAACTTCGTAATGCCATGGAATTCCCAAGCTTTGTGGATGGATCTGGCACATCCAGGCCATCCCAATTTTTTTCCTAGAGCTCCCAGAGCACAAGGGATGCTCCAGAGGGAAAAGCCAGGGATTTATTTCCCTCTTGGAGGAGCTTTGCCTCAGGCACAGAGCTCAGGGATCCCCCAGGAATGTCCCCTGTGCCCGGGATCGGGTCTCGGGGAATGTGGGGGCACACCTGGAGAGGCACTGGGAATGTGGGAATTGCACCTGGAGTGTCCGGGGAATATCGGGACACCCCGGGAGGGTCCGGGGCAGGCCTGGGGGTTGCCCTCAGTGCCAAGGTGGGGGTCGGGCCCAGCTTGGACTCGGTGTCCCCCAAGATTCCAACCTCAGTAACTGTGGGCGCTGCTCGGGCGGCTCCTCCTCCTCACGGCGGGCGAGCAGCAGAAGCCGCTGAGCCCGCCCAGGCCGGGAATTGAGTGGGGAATGAGGGAAATAGCGGGGCCGGCCCTTCCCGGAGGGTCCCGGAGCAGCCCCGGAGCCGCTGACCCTGCTCCGGGTCTGAGGGGGTCTGAGGGAAATGGCTGGGCCGCGCCCCCCTGCCCGAGGCGGCCCCAGAGCCGCTGACCCCGCCCCAGTCCCGTCCCAGGCCGGGAATTGAGTNGTGCGCGGGGCTGAGGGGGCTCGAGCTGAGGGGGGATCGCGGGCACCGACCCCGCTGGATCCGAGCTGGGGGGCAGCCCGGGCACCGAGCCCGCTGGATCCGAGCTGGGGGGAAGCCCGGGCACCGACCCCGCTGTGTCCCGCAGGCCCGAGGACTGGNCAGGCCGGGAATTGAGGGGGGAATGAGGGAAATAGCGGGGCCGGCCCTTCCCGGAGAGTTCCCCGGAGGGTCCCGGGGCAGCCCCGGAGCCGCTGGCCCCGCTCGGGGGTCCCGCAGGCCCGAGGACTGGCAGTCGCCGCTGCCCCAATGGAGCAACCAACAAATCTCGGAGCACTACAGCACCTGCATCAAGCTCTCCACCGAGAACGTGAGTCCTGCGGGGTTTTAAACCCCTCTGCAGCGCGGTTCGGGCGGGGTTGGAGATGCTTGGGGCTTTGGCAGCAGGTTAAGGGACCATAAAGGGTGTCTGGTTCCAGCTGGGCCATCGCACAGCACGCGGGTTCTGTCCACATGGTTCTGGGATATCTCTGGGCAATCCCAGGAAAAAGTTCCTGTGGGATTTCTCAGTTCGTGCCCGTTCCTCTCACCCCATGGCTGGGCCCTGTGGAGCAGAGCCTGGATCCAACCTCCCACCGAGGAGGGATCCATTCCCCCTTGGATATTTAGGGCTGAGATCCCCTCTCTCTTCCCGAGGCTCCCTCAGCCTTGGATCATCAGGGAGATGCTCCAGACTCCTCATCTTTGTCACCCTCCCTTGGAGCTCTTTGTCTCTCCTGTCCTGCTGATCCCAGAGCTGCACACAGCACCCGTGGATCACTCCCTGACCTGCTGGGAATGCTCTTCCTGGTGGATCCCATGGGGATCCCTAGGGACACTTTGTTGTCCCTCAGCTCCTTCTCCACAGGGCTCACCTCCACCCTGTGCCAGCGTCCAGGTCTGACCTTCCCCAGCTGCAGGACCTGCCTGATTCTGAATTTCCAACAATTCTCTGTTGAATTGCAGACAATTCTCTGCCCATCTCTCCAGCCTCTCCCCATTCCCCTTCCAAGAGGAAGCCGTGGCCACATCCAGGCTGGCGTTGCCCTGCCCTGGTGCCACCCAGGCTGTCCCCTGTCCCCAGGGTGCCCCTGGCCAGGGTGAGGGTCCCCAGCTGTGCTTTGTTGCAGAAAATCACCAGCAAGAATGCCTTTGGGCTGCACCTCATCGATTACATGGACGACATCTTGAAGCAGAACTCAGAGCCCACCAATTTCCAGGTCAGAGGGGTCTCTGCTGCTGCTGCTTTGTTTCCACCTCCAATTAACCCTGGCCTTAATTAACGTGAAACCTCCAGTGCTGCCACCAAACTCCCCTGGGAGAGGCAGCTGGGTTTGGAGGCACTGAGTCCTGGGAAGGCTGAGTGCTCCTGCTTGTGGTGTTCAAAAAAGGATCAAAGCAGGACCTGGGAGGCCTCAGGGTTAAAAACAAGGCTGGCCAAGGAAGGAGGGCGGTGCTGGGCTGGTTCTGATCCAAGAACTCACCAGGGAAAAGCTTCCTGGGGATTGTAGGGAGGGAGAGGTGGATTCCTGGATGGATGAGGGACAGGAGCTCCTGAGGGAAGGATGGGAAAAGCAGCTCCAGGGGGTTCTTTGCCTTCCTGGTGGGATCTGGTCTTGGAATTTCACACCCTTCACCCCTTCATGCTTTGGGAAAACGGGATGATCCCAAGGGGTGACCCTGAGGGAGAAGAGAAGACCAAACTCACCCTTCTCTGCTTCACCCCATTGCTGAACTCAGCAATTCCTAAAGGATTTTTAGCCGTGATCCCAAAAAAAAAAACCAACTGTGGGGAAAACCCCACAACAAAGCCTTTCCCTGTTCTCTACACTTTTCCTCGGGATGCAGAGCTCTTGGGAGATCAGCTCTGGCATGTCCAGGTGGGATTTTCCCAGCTGAGAGTCCCCTGTTCCCAGGTGGCAGCCGGGACTCTGGATGCCAGTGCCAAGATCTACGCCATGCGTGTGGACTCCTTGCACACCGACACCTTCAGGGTCCTGGGCCACCTGGGCAAGGAGCCTGCCCCTGCCAGGGACCAGGACAGCCCCGAGGAAGGTGGGAATTCCCTCTTCTCCTCCTCAAAATCCTGGGAAATTCCCGCATTTCCCACCCTCTGCACTCTGTCAGAGTTGGGAGTTTTGGAGTGATTTGGGATTCATGGAATTCTCCGTGGGTTGGGAGATTCCAGATTGGTTCTGCTGGGATGCTGGAGCAGGGAGGGATGGGAGGCAGGAACTGGATCTGTGATTTCAGATTTCAGTTTGGGATCACACAGGATCCATAAAAAGCCACTGGGGCTTTGCTCCTCCCAGCAGCTCCTGCAGTTCCCATTCCTGCTGCACTTTGTTTCCCAAACCCCAGGATTTCTTCCCTTTGGGCCATCCCAGCCCGGATTTGAGGGGGATTTGTCCCTTTTCCCTCTCCAGGCTCCATCCCTGGCCCTGAGCCCACCCGGAAAGCAGCACCCAGGAAGAAGCAAGGCTTCAAAACCGTCGTGGACCCGAGCGTCTTGGATGTGCCCGAGGGCAGCAGCAGGCCCCAGGTGTGCTGGGCCCCCCTCCCTGCCCTGCTTTGCCAGAGGCACCACTGTGGGAATGCAGGCTGGGAAAAGGATCCTGGAGTGGTTTGGGTGACTTCAGTCCCATCTGGGGTCACCTGGCACCATCCCATTCCCGATTCCCCTCTCCATTCCCAATTCCCCTCTCCACTCCCTGATTCCCCTCTCCATTCCTGATTCCCACATCCCTGTTTCCAGGTGGATCCCATGTTCCAGAGGGCCCTTGCCTCCTTTGATGAGTGCAGTGCTGCTGGGGTTTTCCTGACGGGGCTGCGCTCCCAGAGCTTCGAGAGCCGCCTGCTCTTCCCGACGGAGCTGATCCCGCTGCCCTCCTCGGAGAGCCCAGCCCTGCCCAGCACCGAGCCCCTCACTGTGCCCGGCCTGCACGGTGAATCCAGCCCTTCCCACACTTGCCTGCCTTTTCCCAGCCTTTTTCCTGATTTTCCTGCCTTTCCCTGCCCTTATCCAGCTCCTTTTCCCTGCCTTTCCCAGATTTTTCCTGCCCTTACCCAGCTCCTTTCCCCTGCCTTTTCCCAGCCTTTCCTTGCTCTTCCCAGCCTTTCCCAGCTTTTTCCTGCCTTCCCCTGCTGTGAGAGCTCTTTTCTCCCACACGTCTCTCCCCTGATAAGGGGAGGCTTTTTTGCACGAGTTCTTGTTAGGAAAGACTCTTGTCTGGACTGGACTCTTGGTTGTTCTCATTCTTCAGGTTGTTTTTACTTTCTTATCAGCAATCTCAGCACACCAGGCTTTACACCAGCCAAGTGTGCAGGAGAACAGACACCAGAAGGCCCAAAACACGAGGAATCAAGGCTCTTTTAAAGATAATGCACCCAGTCAAAACATACATTATTTCTGTTTTTCTTACCAACACCTAACTAAACTTCTGTTCATGTGGCTCTAGACTGTGGCAAATTCCAGGCACCCACCCTGTGTCCCAGACACTGCAGGACATGGGGGAGATGAAGAAGGAGGAAGAAGCCTAAAAACAAGGATCCTCCATCTTGTCTTCATCTACTTACCATCCTAACAAACCCAAAAATCTGAATTTCTCACCCTGTGACAAGTGACATACTATGCTACCACTTGATTTACACTCTCAGGAACTCTGTTTCATCCCAAAGCCTGGGAAGCCTTTTCCATGGACCAAGGTTAAAAATTGTGTTTGTCAGGGGGTTCAGATCCTTCAAAACATGCAGAGAAATATTCTCTGTGTTTTAGATTCCAACACTTATCCAGCTCCTTTGCCCTGCCCTTTTCCAGCTCTTTTTCCCTGGCCTTTGGTCACTGCTCAGATCCCACTCAGGCTGCTGGAAAACTGGGAATTGGGGAGGTTTGAGGTCCTGGGCCAGGTTGGGAATTCCTGATCCAGGTTAGGGATTCCTGCTGGTATCCCAGGAATTCCCATATTCCCATGTCCCTCTCCACAGCCCTGCTGGCCCCGTGCGTGGAAAAACGCCGGATCTGCTCCTCCCTGGCCGGATTCCGGTTCACCGACGGGGATGAGGACGAGGTGGGTGGGAATTCCTGAGCCAGGTGGGAATCCCTGAGCCAGGCTGGGGACTCCTGAGCCCGATCCAGGCGGGAATTCCCGCTCCAGCCTGGGCACTGCAGCTCGGGGTCGCGGCGTTGCAGGCGGTGTCGGCGCTGCTGGAGCGGTTCCAGAGGAGCGCGCAGGTGTTCGACCCCGACCTGGAGCCCGACGAGCAGGGCTGGGACCCCGCCCCCACGGAATTCCTGCCGGAATCCCCGGGCGGGGACGACAGCCGGGAATTCCAGGAGAGGAGCAAGGCCCTCGGGACACCCGGCCACAGCCAGAGGTGGGTACGGGGCCGGGGCTGGGGTGGGATTCCAGGGGGGATTCCCAGGGCCAAGGGGAATTCCCAGTGAAAGGGAGGAATTCTCAGTGCCCGTGAGGAATTCCTTGAGCAGTTCCTGTGCCTTTTCCAGGACTGCTCAGGGATAGCAAATCCCGGGAATGCTGCAGGGAGTTCTTCTCAGGAATAAATCCTGGGGATCCTGAGCACTCAGTTCCTTTTCCAGGACTGCTCAGGGATAACAAATCCCGGGAAAGCTGTAGGGGATCCTGCTCAGGGATAACAAACCCTGGGAATGCTGCAGGGAATCCTGAGCAGGGATAACAAATCCTCGGGGAATGCTGTGGGGGATCCTGCTCCAGGATAACAATCCCGGGAATGCTGTGGGGGATCCTGCTCCGGGGTAGCAATCCCGGGAGTGCTGTGGGGGATCCTGCTCCGGGGTAGCAATCCCGGGAATGCTGTGGGGGATCCTGCTCCAGGATAACAATCCCGGGAATGCTGTGGGGGATCCTGCTCCAGGATAACAATCCCGGGAGTGCTGTGGGGGATCCTGCTCCGGGGTAGCAATCCCGGGAGTGCTGTGGGGGATCCTGCTCCGGGGTAGCAATCCCGGGAGTGCTGTGGGGGATCCTGCTCCGGGGTAGCAATCCCGGGATCCTGAGCGCGGTTCCCCGCAGGCTGGGCGCGGGCGACATCGGCGCGCTGAGCCAGCACGTGTCCCTGCGGCCCGGAGAGTATTCCTACTTCAGCCCCCGCACCCTCAACATGTGGGCAGGGCCCGAGCACTGGCGCTTCCGACAGCCCCGTGAGCACCGGGAGCGGATCCCGGGATCGAGGGAGGGAATGCGGGATGGGCGGGGATACCGGGATGGGAGGGGAGCATATCCCGGGATCGAGGAATGGGAGGGGATTGGAAACTGGGATGGGAGGGGAACAGATCCCAGAAATACGGGATGGGAGGGGATCAGATACTGGGATTCTGGGAAGGGAGGGAATCGGATACTGGGATTACAGGATGGGAGGGGCTTAAATCCTAGGATTCCCACTGGGAAGGGATCGGATCCTGTGATTCTGGGTTGGGAGGGGATTTGATCCGGGATTCCTGCCTGAGAAAGGCTCCAATCCTGGGATTACAGCATGAAAAGGGATCCAGTCCTGGGATACCAGGCTGTCAGGGGATCAGATCCCGGGATTCTAGCCTGGGAAGGGCTCCAATCCTGTCCTGTCCTTCCCTTTTCCCCATTTTTCCCTCCTGTCCCTCAGCTGCCCCACACCTACCAAAGGATTCCCGGCGCAGAATTCCCAAGAAACCTTTCGAGCTGGATTTCGAGGCAGACACCGACTTCAAGCCCTATTTCCATAAACCCAAGGTGCCCACACAGCCCCTTGTCCCAGAGCAGCCCGGAATTCCCGGGATTTGGGCAGCTCCAGCTGCAGGTCCTGCCTGCAGCTGGCAGATCCTCACACCCTGCCCTTTCCACACCAAACACTCCCCATTTTTCGATGGAAAACTGCTGGAGTTTCCCAGTTTTTCAACGGAGCTGTTTGATCCCAGTCCCAGGCTTCCATAACTTTGTCCAAATCCGTCCTGGAACGCCGGAACGTGCGGAACACCACGCTGCCAGAAGACTTCAACTATGATCCCCAGCTCCTGGAGCAGCTCTTCCTGAAACCCCATGTGCGGGTGAGGGAGAATTCCTGAGAGAATGCCAGGGAATTGCCCCAGGGAGCCCTTCTGGGGGGGTCTTTCTGGGAGGAATTGCAGGGAATCATCCCTGGGAATCATTCCAGGGAGTCATTCCATGGAATCATCCCACAGAATCCTTCCCAACCCAAAGCCTCTCCTCCCCAAACCCTGGGAATATCCTGAGACATTCCTCGGGGCTGGGATCACCACCAACCCTCCTGGAGGAGCAAAAAATGGGATTAAAGGGATAAAATATTCCAGGAATCTTTTGGGATGTTTTCCCCCAGCTCAGTCAGATCTCGAATCCAGCGGGAACCTTGGATAGCGACGCTGGGATTGAGGATTACGACTACAACAACCCCAACGACACCTCCAACTTCTGCCCTGCCCTGCAGGTTTGAGCTCTGGGATCCTCTCAATCCTTCTCCCAGGGTTTGAGAATTCCCTGCTGGGAATAACGTGGGAAAAAAACATGCCCATGGGCCAGTTCCATGGATAAACCCCAATCCCATGAGGCAGCTCCTGCTGCCTCTGGCTCCTCCAGGTGACTCTGGTGTCCCCCGTGTGTCCCCCAGGTCCCTGACAGCGATTCCGATGCCGATCCCAGTCCCGATCCTGATGTGGATCCCACGGAATTCCCGGCTGGGGCGGGGGCGCTCCCGGCTCATCCCCAGGCTCCAGAGCTCTTCGGGATCGGCGGGGGGCTAGAGCTGATTGCTGAGCCCCAGAAGGTCACTGGGAGCACTGGGAGGGACTGGGAATGGGAGCACTGGGAGGGACTGGGAGCTGCTGAGCTGGGAATTCTTCCCTGGGCTGGGCTGGAGCCAAAACCTCTCAGCACCTCCAGGGTTAAAAATCCCAGGAGAGCCTGGGGTGCAGGATTCCAGGGATTGCCAGGATTCCTGGGATTGTCATTCCCAAAGCAACAATTCCCAAATTAACCATTGGGGTTGGGCAGCAAGGCTGCCCTCGCTGTTACTCCCACAGAAAATCGGGAATGGCGAGAATTGATCCAAATGATCCCAGTGATGATCCAATGATCCTGGCCAATCCCACATTCCCTCCCCAGGTCCATAAAATCCCCATCCAGTACGCCCGGACAGCCAAGAGGATGGACATGAAGCGGCTGAAGAGGAACATGTGGGAGCTGCTGACAGAAACAGAGGTGAGAGGGAAATTCCTGCTGGGAATTCTGCAGCAGTGCCTGCCCAGTGCCGTGGGGATAAACCCCAATCCCATGGATAAACCCCAATCCCATGGGATAAACCCCAAGTTCCCCGTTGGCAGGGACGGGCTGAGGCTCCCCAGGGTTTTCTTTGGGCTCTCTCTGCAATTCCTGGTTTTTCCCAAGCAGGGAGAGGAATCTGAGGAAGGGCTGGAGCCAAAGATGGTCGGAGAGAAAATGCTGAGTGACCTGACCAAGGATCTGCAGCGCAGGTGGGAATGGGGTGGGAAAATCCTGAATGGGAATGGAGATGGGGATGGAAAGAATGGGAATGGGAATGAGGATGGGGATGGGAAAATCTCAATCCCAATCCTGATCCTGCTTTTCCACAGGCTGCCTCCAGCCATGGCCACCAACCTGTCGGTGCCCCTGGCCTTCATCTCCCTCCTGCACCTGGCCAGCGAGAAGGTGAGGGCAGGGAGCCCTTCCCACAGTTCTGGGAATTCCTGGGAATCCAAACAATCCCAGTTATTCCAGGGAATGTAGCTCATTCCCAACAGTCCTGGAATTCCAAGGCATACAGCTCATTGCATCAATCCTGGTAATTCCACGGAATACAGCTCATTCCCAGGATTTGGGGCTGGGATTGTTCCCAAGCTTCACCCCAGGGGATTTTATTCCAGAGGGGTTTTATTCCAAAGGGAACAGAGCCCAGCCCTGCCAGACTCAGCTTTTCCCTCCCATTCCCAGAATTTGGAGCTGGGTAACACCACTACAGGAATTCCTCAGTTTTATTCAGACCATGACCCCTTTTCCCCCTTTTTGGCCGGGCCCCTGTGATGGTGGGGGAGTGACAGAACTCTGCATCCCCCTGGCCAATCCCACGGGAAGAATCCCAAACATTCAACATCTTTACACAAACCATGGCAGTGTTTGTGCTCAGACTGTGGGAACAGCCCTTCAGATCCAAAACATCCCTGAGGAAAACACAGAAACTGCAGGGATCTTCCCAAAACCTCAGCCCAGGGCATTCCAGAGGGATGGAATTCCAAAGGGAACAGAGCCAGACCCGGTTTTTTCCCTGCCATTCCCAGAATTTGCAGCTGGAGAGCACCGAGGACCTCTCGGATGTCGTGATCAAGCCAGGAGACTGATCCTGGAATCCTGGATCCACTGCACTTGACCATGTTGGAATTCCAGGATGGATGGACAGAGGGACAGCTCAGCCCAGCCAGGATCCAGCACCTTTTCCCAGTCTGAAATTCCCAATTTTTGGACTGACTGTTTCTTCCATTCTCTGAATTAGTCCCGGGATTCACTGATTAATAAATTGTATACACTTTGAGGAAGGAGTCCCTGGCTGCTCTTCCTGGGACTGAAATTCCAGAGGCTGCTGCTCCAGGGGCTGCTGCTCCATGGGATGATTTTCCAGGGATTGATATTCCATGGGCTGGTAATCCAGGGGTCAGTATTCCAGGGTCTGTTGCTCCAGAATTGTTCCGGGGTTGATATTCCACAGACGGGCGCTCCAGTGACTCACATTCCAGGAGTTGATATTCCAGGGGCTGAAACCTGAGCTGTTCCTAAAATCCCGTTGATTCCTGAAATCCCTTCCGGCCCGGTGCCGATGGAGCTGGGAAGGCCGGAGCGGGTGCGAGGGGAAACTGAGGCAGGGCCCCCCCTTCCCGCAGCTCTGGCCATCCCAGCCCGGGTGAAAACCGGGAACAAAAACTCGAGTGGGGCTTTCGCCGTCGATCCCGGATTTATCGCGGGGAGGGGTCCTGGAAAGGGGAGGGGTCGGTGGCACCCGCGGCTCCTTCGCCCCTTCCCTCCCCGGGAGCGGGGACAGGAGCCCGGCGCCCCCCGGCTGCCCCCGCGTCCTTTCTCGGGGGTTTGGCCCAAAATGAGTCACCGGGGGAATTTTTAAAAATTTTTTTTCTCGTTTTTCGGGACTCCGTCAGGAGTC
>VXBS01001460.1:30651-43868 GCA_013400255.1 Sitta europaea
GGGCAGCGCTCCTGCAGCTCGCCGCACGGATTCCCCGGCCGGCCCTAGCGCTGCCAGCCCCGGGGACAGCCCGGTTTTAGTCCCGAGCTCAGAGCTCTTTGTATCCGATGCCGCTCTGGCAGTGGCTCTCACGGTTTCTCTCTGTTTTCTATATATCCACACACAAATCTATAAAAAAGGGAGTAAAAGCAGTGCCGGAGGTTTCTGTTCGTGCCGGGGGCAGTCGGGGATGGTTGGTCCCGTCCCAAGAACTCCAGGAGCTCAGGGTTTGGGGGGGTCTGTGCAGGGCTCCCAGGGGGGGAATTTGGGGGTTGATTTGGATCGATGATCCCTGTGGGTCCCTTCCCACCCAGGAGATTTCAGGATTTTCTGATTATTTCAGAATAAATTATTTCAGATCCCAGCGTGGATCCTTCCCTGCTCCATCCCTTCACCACTCTCAAAATCCATCCTCAACAAAAGCCACCCACAGCCACGAACTCAGTCCGAAAGCAAAACAAAATTTTAAAAAAACTTAAAAAAGGGAAGTTTTTATTAAACAACAAACCCAGAAAAACACAGCCCCCTTTTCCCACCCCCAGGAATTCTGGGGGTGCCCAGAGCCCCCAGGGCAGCGTGGCCAGCCCCACCTCGTCCCTGCAGCATCCCCGGGGTCAGGATCAGCGTCCTGGAGGTGCCTTGCAGGACAGGTGTGCCCAGGTGGGCACAGGGAGGCTCCAGGGGCTCCTGGCACGTGCTGCCAGCCCTGCCTCCCCCACAGCAGGGGCTCCAGGGGGGTCACTGTGGACAAGGGCACAGGGTCAGTGCAGAACCTCCCCGAGCCTGCCCCAGGGGAGCCACACTGCCCAAAGGGGCACAGCTGCACTGCCACGACAGCCCCTGGCCCCCAGCACAGCCCTCAGCCCCCGAGGTGCAGCCCAGGTGAGCCCAGCAGAGGTTCCCCCTTACCTGAGGGCCCTGGGGCTGCTCGTCCAGCGGGGGCTGTGCCGGGGCCAGCCCAGCCTGGCCCAGGGAGCCCACGCGGCCCGGCTGGCCCCGCAGCGTCACCGTGATGGTGGTGGGAGCCTTCAGGCCTGCAGGAGGGGGAAACCCTCAGGGGCACGGCCCCAGCCCCCCAGGGGATGGGGGAGCCCACCCAGGAACCCGAGGGGCTGCTGGGGCAGCAGCAGGAGGTGCTNAGCTCGGGCAGCCTGGCACAGCCCTGGGAGCTGCCCGGGGGGTTTGTCCCTCCCAGCCTGGCACTCTGAGTGGCACCGAGCGGCCGCCCTGAGGGGCGCCTCCCATTCCACAGGGCCCAGGTGTGGCTTTTCCCAGGATATCCCAGGGAGTGGGCAGGTTGGGGCTGGCTGCACACAGACAGCTCCTCACAGACCCCCCTCCCCGGCCTCAGCAGCACTGAGAGCCCACCCCTCATCTCCTCCTCTCCCCCCAGGTGCCCCGTGGGCTCTGCTCACCTGGCCAGGTGAGGCAGCAGCCGTGCTGCCGGGCAGGCTGCAGGACTTGGTGCCGATGTCCTGCAGGCTGAAGCTCAGGCCCTGGAGCAGGCTGCTGGCAGAGGCTGCTCCTGGAACCCACAGGGGAACAAAGTCAGGCTGGCAGCACTCACCTGCACCCTGCTCTGGGGCTGCAGAGCTGCCCTGAGCTGTTCTTCAACCTGCAGCACCCTGAGGGAGCTGGGGATCCTCCCACAGCCAGATTTGTGGGATCGTGGGGGATCCTGAGTGGGAGGGACCCACTGGGATCACGGATCCAGCCCCTGGCTCTGCACAGACACCCCAAATTCCCACCTGGGAGCCCTGCACAGACACCCCAAACCCAAGGGCTCCTGGAGCTCCGGCAGCCTCGGGGCTGTGCCCATTCCCTGAGCAGTGCCAGCCTTTCCCAAATCCCCCCAAACCCCCAGCCAGGCTGGCAGAGGCTCCCCCAAACCCCAGCCGAGCTCTGCCCGGGCAGGGCGGGTACCTGGCAGGCCAGTGGCCGGCTGGGCCAGCTGGCCGTGGGTGCTGCTGGGCACCAGGCGGCTCTGCAGGGCGTGGAAGGCGCTGGGGGCAGAGCTGCTGGGGATCCCGGCCTGAGCTGGGCTCAGCGAGGCCTCTGCACCTGAGCTCAGCCTGAAAGGGAGAAGGAGAGAGCCCGGTGAGGGCTGCAGGGGCAGCCAGGGCGGCGCTGGGCTGCCTTGGGAAGGTTGGAGAAAGCCTCAAGCGCCATCAATCCCAAATTTCCCCACGTCCAGGGCAGCAGGCAGGACAAGGAGCACTTGGGAATCCGTGGATTTCCAAACTGGGAGGGAGCTGGGTGGCTGTGGGCACCCCCTGGGGTCACCCACTTTTTATTTAAACCCTGCTCTTCTTCCTCTCCTGTCCCAGATCACGGGGCCCTGGGATGGTTTGGGCTGGAAAGGGTTTTAAAGCCCATGCAGTGCCAGCAGCAGGGACATCTCCCACTGCCCCAGCTCACTCCAAGCCCTGCCCAACACTTCCAGGGATCCTCTGGGAATGGGATCAGTCAGAGCCCAGCCCTGAAAACTTGAATTAGGATGGGAAAAACATGTCAGCATGAGATTTACTGCCCAAGAGGAACCCCTGTTCCTGCCCTTCACCAGGGCTCCTTGCCCTTGCAACAAGAATGTTATTTTCATTGCAAAGATGCCAGAGGGAACAAAGGGAAGGATTAAACAGGGAATTTCTGCCAAAGCCACCACAAACCTGAGTTTGGGCAAACTCACCAGACACCCCCCGAGCCACTCCTGCCCCTCCCAGGCTCCATCCCCAGCTGGCCCCAGAAAAACACCAGGAAATCCCAGAAAGCTCCACGTGCAGGCACGGCCCTGGCAGAAAGACCCCCCAGAACCCCCAATCCCCACTCACTTTGGGGTGGAGAGCAGCCCCGAGAGCTCCTTGGTGCTGGACACGGCCTGGCCGAGGGGCAGCGGCTTCCCGGAGACAACTGCAAAACAAAGCAGGAGAAGGCTCAAATTCCTGCCCCTGAAACCCCCCGGGGTTCCTCGGGGTCCCCCTCTCGCCAAGCACCCTCCAGCTCCCCGAGCATCTCCTGCAGGAGTCCCAGCTGGAGGCTGGGAGGAGCAAAATCCAGTTAAAACACTCAAGAAACAAAATCAGAAACGCAAAATCTGCGAGGAATCTCAGCCCCCTGCCACCAAGTGCAGATCTCTCTCCACTAATCCCCTCCTGCTGCCTGCCTGCCTCGTGGGTTGCTGGGATCTGGGTGATTTTGTAAGGGTTTTTTAGTTAAAGACACTTTACAAAATACACAGGGATGCAGCAAGTGACACGGAATTTGTTTATTGCAGCACTGGGGGAATACAACTGCACTCCTTCCTCGGGCATTCCTCCTGGCAAAGAGGCAATTCTCGTTTGGGTTCATGATTACTTCTGCAATTCATTTCCTTTCTGTGAAAAGAAGTAAAGTTTGGAAAAATTAAAAATAATAAAAAAAATAAAATCATTAAAAAAAAAAAAAAAAGGATTTCGGGAATCAGAGGTTTTTCAAAGCTGCCAGAAAATCAGGTGAAACGTTCCAGAAGGATGTGGATTTGTGTCTTGTCACAGCTCAGAGCTGCTGAAGTGGCAGAGGGCTGCTTGGAAAGGAGCAGAGTTATTTCCCAGCTTTGAAAACCTCGGATTTCCGAGCAGGACCAGGTCGGAGCCACTGACCTTTGATTAAACTCCACAAATTCCGTAAATTCCATGAGCAGGAATGGAGTGGAGGAAGGTGCTGAGCCCTGAGGGACACGGGGCAGCAGCCAGAGCTCTGGGCAGCTCTCGGGAGGGCAGTGAGCCCACCCCCTCTCCCTGGGCAATTTTGGGGAAGCAGGGGCAGGAAGGGAGCTGGGATCTGCCTGGATGTGAGCGCCAGGCCCAGGGGATCAGCAGAGCAGGCAGCTGGGCTGGGAGGGGGATTTGGGGAGCACAGAGCTCTGCCAGGGGAGGAACCCTGNCCGCGGGCTCGGCGGCCACGGCAACTGGGGGGACAAGGAGCACTCTGAGCCCCGGCCAGCCTGGCCACCAAACTCTGTGCCAGCCTGCCCAGCTCCAGCGCCCTGTGCCAGCCTGCCCCGCACTGGGATCCCACTGCTCCCTCCAGCCCTGGCAGGATGGGCAGGCAGCACTGCCCAGGCTCGGGGCGATGCCACCACTCCACAGGGACGGGTCCATCCCAAAGTTCTGGCACCAAGTACTGCCAGCAGCCCAGAGTGCCAGGTGAGTGCCAGGTGAGTGCCAGGTGTGGGCACAGAGGATGCCCAGAGCCGTGCCAGGTGCTGAGCGAAGCAGAGGAGGGGCTGCAGCAAAGCCAACCCCCCAGAACCCCCAAAAACTGCAGGGGAGTGAGGCAGGAACCCTCAGGGTGAGAGCTCTCCTCCACACCTGGCACTCCTGGCACTCCCTGCCCCAAGCATGAGCTCCCCAAGGCCAGAGCAGATCCCAAAACCCACAAAGGACCCACAGGGAAGCCCAGGGCCACGGCCAGGAGCTGCCAACTCCTGCCCATGCCCACATNCAATTTTGGGGAAGCAGGGGCAGGAAGGGAGCTGGGATCTGCCTGGATGTGAGCGCCAGGCCCAGGGGATCAGCAGAGCAGGCAGCTGGGCTGGGAGGGGGATTTGGGGAGCACAGAGCTCTGCCAGGGGAGGAACCCTGTGAGATCCTGCCAGCAGCAATGGGAGGGACACGGGGCCAGAGGGACAGAGCAGCAGCAGCACCAGAACCCTGCTCCAGCAGCACCAGCAGCACCAGAACCCTGCTCCAGCAGCACCAGCAGCACCAGCAGCACCAGCATCCTGGTCCCAGCACCCCCAGCAGCCCCCCTGCCCCTGGCAGCAGCTCCAGGCCTCAAGGCAGCTGCAGGAGTCCCTCCCAGCTCCTGTTTGGTTGTTGTTTGGCTGTTGTCTGGCTGTTTTGCCAGCCCCTGCGGTCCCACCACAGCCCCCAGCCCCTCTCCCGCTGCAGCCCAAGCCGGCAGGAGCCGGCCCCGCTGGCTGCCAACTCCCCACTCACTTTCTGCCGGGGTGCCCAGGGCCGCTGTGGTGCCCTCTCCGTGGGAGACAATGGTCACCTTGATTTTGGCCCGTTTGGAGCCCTTGCTGCCCGGGCCGGGGCCGGGGCTCCGCNGGCACAGAGGATGCCCAGAGCCGTGCCAGGTGCTGAGCGAAGCAGAGGAGGGGCTGCAGCAAAGCCAACCCCCCAGAACCCCCAAAAACTGCAGGGGAGTGAGGCAGGAACCCTCAGGGTGAGAGCTCTCCTCCACACCTGGCACTCCTGGCACTCCCTGCCCCAAGCATGAGCTCCCCAAGGCCAGAGCAGATCCCAAAACCCACAAAGGACCCACAGGGAAGCCCAGGGCCACGGCCAGGAGCTGCCAACTCCTGCCCATGCCCACATCTGCTACCAGAGCCTCCCCAAAGCCCCCCCTGACCCCTTCCCCAACTCCATCCCTCTGTCCCTGACCTCTCTGTCCTCCCCCACCCCCAGGCTCCTGTCTGCCCTGCTGGTGCCCACCCCTCAGCACAGCGAAGGGTTAAACCCAGGTCCAGCCCAGCTCAGAGCTCAGGGGAGGGCGAGGATGAGGAGGGTGCTGGAGGAACGCAGCAGAGGCAGGAGGAGGAGCAGGAGGAGGAGACACTCGTACTCAACTCACCAGAGAGCCCCGAGGAGGGGCCGGCAGGAGGAGCTTTCCTGCCCAGCACGGTTTGGTTCAGCAAAGCCGCGAACTGGGCTGGAAGGAACGAGAGAGGCACGGAATCACAGCCCGGCTCGGCTGAGCCCGGCCTGGGCACGGCTTAACTGATCCTGAGCGTAACTGAGCCACGGGAGGCACAGCAAGGACAGAGCAGGCTCGGCTGAGCCCGGCCTGGGCACGGCTGGCTCACAGCAAAGAGCCCTCTGCACCACCAGGACGGGCCTGGGGCTCGGGGGGCTGAGCTGGACAAGGGGCTGAGTGCAGCTGGGACATGGGAGCCAGCCCTCACCTGAGCAGCTCTGGCCAGGAATGAGCACACGTTCCCAACAGAGCCAGGAATGAGCACAGCATTCCTGACAAAGCCAGGTCCCAGGAATGACCACAGCATTCCTGACAAAGCCAGGAATGACCACAGCATTCCTGACAAAGCCAGGTCCCAGGAATGACCACAGCAGTCCAAGGTGGCAGCCATGGATGGATGTGCAGGTGACAGCCACCAGCCTGCCCAGGTCTGTCCTGGGCGTGGCAGGGACGGACAGATGGACACAGAACCACCCCAGGTGCTGCTGCCGTTGGCCAGGAGGGCTCCTCAGCCCCGAGCCCCTCAGCACCCAGGCTCTGAGCCAGCCCCAGGCTCTGACAGACACAGTCCCACAGCTCAAGCTGCTCCTCACCCACAGCAGCTTTGCCACAGGCCCTGTGCTGCAGGATGCTGCAATTCCCCAAAGAATCCCCCAAATCCTGCACTCTCCACCTCAATCCAACAGCCTCAAGCATCTCCTGAGCACCTCCAGTGCCTCCCCAGGCAGCCCTGAAGGAGACACCAGAGCAGGGTGTCCCAAAATGATCAGAAACACCTTTTCCAACCTAATTCCAACCCTCCACGGCTATGACGGGGGCTGAGCTGCCAAGGGAAGCAAGGAATTCAACACAAAATAAAAACCTACACGGGTCCAGACAGAGAAAAACCAAAATTCCTGCTGCTGGCAGGTGCAGGGAATTACCTTGAGCCTGCTTGTGGGTGAGGAGAGCGTCGGGCCGGGGCCCCTGCCGGCGCTGCAGCTGCGTGGGGCACAGCTGGCCGGCCTTGGGCAGGGCCAGGGCGGCCACCTTGGCCTTGGGGCTGGACGTGGGGCTGCTGGACACGCTGGACAGGTCCTGCTGGGGCAGACACACACTCAGCCTGATGCCTTCAGGCACCAGCAAAAGCCTCTTTAGCTTTCGTGGTTTTTAGATTCTGGGCTGTTTTGGGGGGTGGTTTGAGGTTTTATACTGAGTGCTACTGAGCTCTCTTCTCAAAGCAGACAGACAAAACAATCCCTGCTCCACTTTGATACCAAGGACAACTTTCAAACCCAAGAACAAAACCACTGGTGAAGGGAGAAGAAAAACAACAGAGGATGGAGCTGCAGAACCTGAAACTGTAACTGGACAACTCCACTGTGCTGATGGACCAGAACTTATAAAAGTGGGAGCCCTCGTGGTCTGCTGTCCACTTTTTTGTGACCATTTTGGGAGCACCTTGGGTGCAGCCCAGCCGGGCTCTGGCACTGCCTAGATGCTCCCATTTTAATAAATCCCAACTTTATCCTCCTGCTCTGCTCCAGCCCAGCCCCAGAAGGCATCAAAGCCCTTTCCAAACCCCTACAGCCCTTCCCAGGAGAGAACTTTCCCCAATCTCTCCCTGAAGCCTCATCCCCCCGGGTTATCCTCTCACCTCCCTCTCCCCCAACACCCCCAGGGATTCTGGCACTGGAACCTCTCCTTCCCCCCTCCCCAGGCTGAATTAGCCCGGGAGCAGCGCCCACCTCGGAGCCTGAGGGCGAGGCTGGCACTCTGGTGGCAGGGGAGGTGGGCCTGCTGCCCCTCTCGGGGGGCAGCTCGAAGGACAGGTCCCTCCTGCTGCACTCCCGGGCCTTCCTCTTCCTCTCGGCATCCAGGTCCCGGGGCTCGGAGCCCGCGTGGCTCTCGGCCCGCGTCAGCACCCCGGTCAGGAAATCGGCAATCTCATCCTGGAGATGGGGGAGAGGGAATGGGAATGGGCAATGTCATCCTGCAGGATGGGGGAGAGGGGTCAGGGAATGGGAAATGTCATCCTGGAGATGGGGGAGAGGGGTCAGGGAATGGGAAATGTCATCCTGGAGATGGGGGACAGGTCAGGACATCTGGAATCCCATCCTGGGCATTTTAGGGAGGAAGGTCAGGAAATCTGGAATCTCATCCTGGCAGTCTGGGGACTCGGTGCTGAGCAGGTCTCTGAGCAATTATTTGTGTTTTGTGCAGTGGATTTTTTTTAACTAATTGCATAAAATTACTTAGACTTGTGAAGAAGAAGGATTAATTTATGCTTTAAATTTTCTATCTTGTTATATGTATGTATTATTGTATGTTAAAATTTTAAATTCTGAATCTCTCCCCCTGTGATATAACACACTTCTGTTCAACTACACATTTACAATTAAAATTTCTCCACGTGTATTTCTCACTGCAGCTCACACATGACTGGTTTAGGATCACAGAGTGGATTTCCCTGTGCACCCCAGGGATCTCACACCTCACCTCCCTTCCAAACCCCACTCAGGGGAATATTCCAACCCAACCCACCCCATCCCAGATCCTTTCCTTTTCCAGGTCCCTGTGGTTACCTGGATGCACCTGTCCACCATGCTCTGGGTCAGGCCTTCAGCCTTCTTTTTGGCTTTGCTTATCCTAGGGGAAAAGAAGACCCAAACCAGGTGGGAATCCCCACTTTTCCATGAGCACACTCCCATCATTCTTCACCTGATGGGACAAGGATCCTGTTTGGAACTCCCCAAAGCCTTCTGCAAAGCCAGCCTGACATTTCAGAGCTCTGCCTTCACACCTAGCATCAGTTTTAGGGTCCTTCCTTTCTTCTCCTTTACTGATTTTCACAACCAGAGATTCCTGACTCCAGTGATGCTCCAAAACTGTGCTGCTGGGTCCAGCCCTAAACTAGGCCCAGCCCCAAACCCAGCCCATTCCCAAACCCAGCCCATTCCCAAACCCAGCCCATTCCCAAATCGATCCCATTCCCAAACCCAGCCCATTCCCCTACGGTTTTTTCCTGCAGTTATCCCAACACAGACACGTCTGCAGCATTTCCTTGCTACCCCCACCTCGTTCCAGCCCCCAGTCTGGGGTCGGTGTCCCCCAGGCAGGGAGGAGCACCTGGCTGAGCCTCACCTGAGGTTGTCATCAGCCCCTCCCACCACCACCAGGCTGTTCTCAGCCCGGATCTTCTCCCGGAAATCCTCCATGGCCTCCACGTTGCACTGCAGGGAGTTCTGCCCGATGACGAAGAGCACCGGGGTCTTCATCTCCAGCAGGGGATCATCCACATCCTGCAGGAGCAACGGGGGGCAGTGGGACCTGGGGGGGGCTGGAACCCAGGGGGGAGCCCCAGTTTATTGGATTTAGGGAGGCCAGGGGGGAGCTCCAACTGAGCAGCGCCGTGCTCCAGAAAATGGAGTGGGAAATGCATTTCCAAGGGAATTCCACTGCCCTTGGAACCAGCACTTCCTAGCATGTCTGTGTCCCTCATCATTCCCTGTCCAGTCACACAGGGCTCAGAAGGGAGAAATTTGGGCTCTGTGTGAATGACACAGAGAATGAGGGACACTGGGTGTGGAAAACACGGACACAGGCCATGGAAAACAGGGATCCAGGCCAAGGGTAACAAGCCAATCAGCCAGTTACCACTGGACTTCCAAGAGCCACTCCTCAAGACAAGCCAGGGGGGTTTAAAGAGAAGCAGAGCTCTCTAGGCAGCTCCAGCTGGTCCTTACCCCTCTGGGGCCATCCACGGTGAGCAGAGGGAAGCCAAGGCACACGACAGCAGTGACATATTCCATCACAGACACCTGGGCAGGGAGAAGAGAGCAGTCAGCATTCCCAGCATCCCCAGAGCCCAGCAGGGATATACTCCATCCTGGAAACCTGGCCAGAGACAGAGCAGTGAGCATTCCCAGAGCCCAGCACATCCCAGGAATGAAGGCTGCTCTGCCAGGCTCCTGCCAGGCACAGAAACACCTCAACAGCAACACTGTGGGGATTAACACAGTGATTAATGACTCCAAGGGCCCACAGAGGTCAAAGCCAGGCCCTGGAATGAGCACAGGGACAAATGGAACCCCAGGAGTCACTGAAATCCAGCCAAGGGGGCTCTGGGACAATCACAGAAGCCTGGAATGGTTTGGGAAGGATCTTGGAGCTCATCCCATGGGCAGGGTCACCTCCCACTGTCCCAGGCTGCTCCAAGCCCTGTCCAGCCTGGCCTTGGACACTGCCAGGATGGAGCAGCTCCTCTGGGAATTCCAGCCCACCCCTCCCCGCCCTCCCAGGGAACAATTCCAACTCCCATCTAAATCCCCATTTTTCCATTTGAAGCCATTCCATGGTCCTGTCCCTCCAGCCCTTGTCTCCAGTCCCTCCCAGCTCTCCTGGAGCCCCTTCAGGTCCTGAAATGTGCTGGAAGCTCTCCCTGCCTCCTTCCCTTCTCCAGAGCAACATTCCCAGCTCTGCCAGAGGGGCTCCAGCCCTGGAGCAGCTCCGTGGCCTGCTCTGAGAGATCCACACCCTTCCTGTGCCCCTGAGGGCACCCAGGACTGGGCACTCACGTGGCAGGCCACCAGGGCACCCGTGTTCCAGCCGATGAGGATGATCTGCTTGTGAGAGAAGTGGTTGTGGATCTGTGGGACACAAAACACGAGCGGGGCTGGAGACCTGGAAGGACTCTGGGACAGTGCCCAGCAACCCCGGGCACTGGGCAGGGAGCACAGGGGACTTTTGGGTGTCTGTGCAGGGCTCCCAGGGTGGGAATTTGGGGTGTCCATGCCCTGCTGTCCCTCACCTCGGCCACCTTGCCCCTGACAGCGCCGATCATGTGCTCCAGGCACTGCAGCACCCCCACCCCGCTGCCGTTGTTCAGCAGGGACGTGGCGATGGGGATCACCTGCGTGGCACAGGGGACATCAGGGACAGCCAGCAGGGCTGGGGACAGGCAGGCACAGAGCAGCCCCACCGAGCCAGCCCCACAGAGCAGCCCCACTGACCTTGCCCAGGCAGGAGAGCTGGGACTGCCAGAAGCGGTGCCGGCGGGACGTGGGGAACAGGGAGTTGGCGGGGCCGGAGGAGGCGATGAGGATCAGGGGGGATCCGGGCAGTTTGCTCTGCAAAGTCCAACAGCAGCCATGTCAGGGCCAGCAGTTTTCCCAGGAAAGGCCTCCCTGCCCCACAGGGAAGAGGGAAGGATCTGGCACAGCTCCTGAAGATTGTTTTCCCCAGGTAAAGCTCCCTCAGGATAGCCAGGAGAACTTCTCCTACAGAAGGGACCCTCCTGTCTGAGGGACAGCTCTGATCCCTGCTCTGTGGGACAGGGACAGACCCAGGGAAGGGCTGGAGCTGGGCCAGGGCAGGGTCAGGGGGTTTAAGGAAAGGTTCTGTGCCCAGAGGGGGCTGGCACTGCCCAGGGAATGGGCACGGCCCCGAGGCTGCCAGAGCTCCAGGAGCCTTTGGGTTTGGGGGGTCTGTGCAGGGCTCCCAGGGGCTGGAGTGATCATCCTGGCGGCTCCCTTCCAACCACACAGCAGGGAGAGGACAGAGGCAGAGAAGACTAAAGCCCCCGTGGGACCCCCCCGACCCCCAGGGGCACTCACTGGTTTATTATGGGACAGGACACCCACTGCTGGGTCCCAGGGTCTCTTGAGCAGCAGGGACAGCGCCTCAGCCCCTGCTGCCCCTGTCTTGGCCGTGGAGGAGAGCAGCATCCTGTCGATCAGTGCAGGGATCTGCCAGCAGAGACATGGGGGGACTGAGAAACCCCCCCAGACCACGGCACAACAACTCCAGCCTCTCCCCTCTGCCGGCTACAGCATCACCTGCGACAGCCAAACCTCCCACTGCTTTTATCACCTTTCCTTTCAGGGTCTGCAGGGCGTCCAGGTAGGCAGCCAGCACGGGCAGGCTCAGGGTCTCCACCAGCGTGGTGTGAAGCCACTGGATGAGTTTGGTGTCCCAGCTGACACTGGCCAGGGCCTGGCGCACCCTGCGGGCACATTTATCCACGGCGATCCTCCTCAGCACGGGCTCGTTGCAAGCCTGGGAAGCAGGAATTCCCAAAGGAACAGCTCAGGGGGAGAGGGAGCATGGCAGTGCAGCCCCATCCTCGGGGAAATAGCCAAACATCTGGAGGGGGGACAACATCTGGCCGAGCAGGAGGGGAGCCCTCACAGCAATCCAAAAATTCCAAGGGGAAGCTCTGATCCCAGAGACCCTGAGCTCTGTGGGACAGGGACAGACCCAGGGAAGCTGGGCCAGGGCAGGGGAGTTTGGGAAAGGTTCTGTGCCCAGAGGGGGCTGCCCAGGGAATGGGCACAGCCCCGGAGCAGTTCCCAGCCTGAGGGGTTTTGTGGGAAGGACGGAGCCCAGCCCCTCTCTCACCCCCTCATTGGCCAGGCGGGCCAGCCTGTCCGACTGCAGCGCTTTGTGGATCTTGTTGAACAGCTTGTTCTGGGCCATGGTCCAGCCCGTCCTGCAGGGACACACGGGGTCACCACAGAGCACCCGAACCGTCCCCGGCTCCCTTCCCTGCAGCTGCCACCCCACCTGCTGATGTGCCCTTCCCAACCCGGATTCCTGCTCTCCGGAATTCCCAGTCTGGATTCCCTTTCTCTCCCACTCCCATATTCCCATTTCCACCCCCACCTGCTATTCCCGTTCCCAGCCCACATCCCCATTCCCATATTCCCATTTCCATCCCCACCTGTTGACTTGCTCCTCCCAGCCCATATTCCCACATTCCCATCACCTGTTGACGTGCTCCTCCCAGCCCATATTCCCATATTCCCACATTCCCATCACCTGTTGACGTGCTCCTCCCAGCCCATATTCCCACATTCCCATCACCTGTTGACGTGCTCCTCCCAGCCCATATTCCCATCACCTGTTGACTTGCTCCTCCCAGCCCATATTCCCACATTCCCATCACCTGTTGACGTGCTCCTCCCAGTCGTCGGGCGGCGGGGGCGCGTCGGCGTCGGTGCGGGCGAACATCACATGGCGCTCGCACTCGTTCATCACGCTCCGCGCCTTCTGGTTGTCGTAGAGCGGCACCGGCGTGGGCGTCACCGTCTCCACGTCGATGGGCCCCTCGGCCTCCCTGCCACCGACACGGCCGTCACAGCACCCACGGGGGACTTGGGGGGTCCAGGGACCTCGGTACGACTGGCAGCCCCCCGGACCACCAAACTGAGCACCATGGACCACCAGAAAGAGCCCCCCGGACCACCAAACTGAGCACCTTGGACCACCAGAAAGAGCCCCCCGGACCACCAAACTGAGCACCACGGACACCCCAAACTGAGACCTCTGGACGCCCAAACCAAACCTATTCTGGACCACCAAAATGAGCATCTTGGACCACCGAACATGTCAGCCCCAGAGAACCCGCCCCTTTCCCCCCACCGGCCGCGGGCCCCGCTCTGCGCCGCCCGGGCTCTCAC
>VXBS01001461.1:0-14819 GCA_013400255.1 Sitta europaea
GATGGATGGATGTATGGATGGATTTGGATTTGGATTGTTGCATGGATGGTTGCATGGGTTTGGAGCTCCAAAGTTCATTAGAGAAGTTCCTGTTGAGTCCCAAGGTACAGGAAGGTCTCCTTGTCTTTCCAAACTCCTCCAAGAGGAGCCTGGATGGGGCTGGATCCAATCCCACCCCCAGATTATCAACAGATTAAATCTAAGGAATTACAGAGGTGTGGTTGTACCTTTGTCCAAGGATTAAAGATGACAAACCAGTTATATTTACCCTAAAATTAATGATTTCTTATGATAAATGAGTAGATAAAAAGGTCTCAATCAGAATTATTTACTACTCAGTAGAGAAGCTAAAACTATCAGGATAGGACAGCATCGTGCACTTTATCAAAGCAATTAAATTAAAGTAATTGTAAAAAATTAGCAAAAAGACCCCAATTATTGGAGTAGAGATTGATGTCACTCACCCAGACCGGTGTCCAGGGGCAAATCTCTTCTGCTGACCCTCGAGGGGTGACTTTGAGGGGTGTCCCCACCCAAAGAGGGAACCTCAGCCCCCTCCTGTGCTGCACCCTCGCCTCACAAGGTTGGTGCTCGGAGATGTTTGGTCCTGCACAGTCACAGGTTGGCCTCTGGTTTGAGAGATGTCCCTGGGCAGGAGCTCCTGGAAATCCCTCTCATGGGATCATTAAGGCTGGAAAACCCCTCTCAGATCCCTGAATCCAACCATTCCCAGCGCTGCCGTGTCCCCAGGTGCCACATCCACGTGGCTTTGAAATCCCTGCAGGGCTGTGACTGCACCACTGCCCTGGGCAGCTCTTCCAATGCCTGAGCACCCTTCCCATGAAGAAGTTTTTCCCAAAATCCACCCCAAACCTCCCCTGGCACAGCTTGAGGCCCTTCCTTCTTGTCCTGTCCCTCGCTCCATGGGAGGATTTCCCTTGGAAGAACCAGCTGAGGATGATGCTGTGAATTCCTGGCAAATCTCTTCTGCTGACCCTCAAGGGGTGACTTTGGGGGGTGTCCCCAGCCAAAGGAGGAATCTCCATTCCCAAGAAGGGATCTTGGGATATATATCAGGAGAACATTTGAATGTGGGACTGGTCTTTTATCATCCCTGCTTTTTGGGATTTTCAGAGTTTAAGGTTCACAAATCCCACTCACATCCCTGGATGAAGCTCCAATCCTGCTTTTCCCGAGTTCTTTGTTAAGAACTATTCCTTTCTCCCCTGTCTTTTGTTCCTCCCTGCACCCCCTGTGATGTCTGGAATTGTTTGTCTTCTTGAGGGAATATCTCTGACAGGATGAATAAATAAAAGCTCCTCAATGAGGTTCGACTCATCTGTACTTGCCAGGGAGAAGATGGAATGTCTTTATGGGTGGGAATAAAGCCATTTGAGCTCTCTTCTTATCATCCCCAACACGAAGCCAGGGGCAGGAGCCATAAATCCATCTGCCATGGATCCAGATGGGCTCCTCTCCCTTGGAATTGTGGCTGTGGGAGCAAAGCAGGGATTGATTCATGGCTTTGATTCCTGAAACTGCAGAATTTCCCCTGCCCACGGGAGATTTCCTCTGCTTGTGAGAGGATATTTCAGATCCCAACACCATTCCCAGAGAAATCTCCCAAACTTTCTGCCTCAGGATGTTTCATCCCTATTTTCAAGTGGAAAAAGGGTTGGGAGGAGGGGGATTGTTGCTTTTAAGGAATCAGCTGAGGGAGAGTTGGTGCTTCTCCTCTTTGTGTCTCTCTGTCCCTGAAGACAAAAGGTTTTCCAAGGATCTTTTCCATTATTCTGGCACTGCCACCTCCATTTCTGCCCTGTTTTTGTGTCCCCAAAGCTCCTGTGCCTCCAGTCACCAATTTCCGTGTGATAGAAGAAGGGCTTTTCAGCCTGAAGGTGGCTTGGACACCTCCCCTGGGCAAACTGGAGGGCTACAAGATCTACATCCCCAGGGGTGAGTTTTATTAATTTTTTTCATCCATTTTAATAATTTTAATTGATTTTTCTTAAATTTCTTGGCGTTTGCTTTAAAAGGAGCAGTGATCCCAGGACAGGGAAGGTGCTGTGAGCTCCTGGCATAACTCTGGGAAGTGTCCAGGATAGACTTTTCCAGACATTGTGGTTCATCTAGGATAGGATGGAGGAGATTCCTGGGAAGGACTTTTCCTTGGAAGAACCAGCTGGGGGTGATGCTGTGAATTCCTTGTTTGCCCTGGCACATCCAGATGTTTCTCCCACTGCTGTTCCTGCTCTGGTGGGGATTTGGGATGAGTTCAGTGCCTCCCACTCTCCTGTGGAGGATCTGAGGTTTGGGACAGCACGGCCACAATTCCAAGCGACGCCACCCACGCCCCTGAGCCATGTCCATGGTGTGAAGACCTCCCTGTGGGATTTCACCTCCTGGAGAGGCTTCACCATCCCTCTGCTCCTTGGTTTTGCAGCCAACAAGCCTGGGGTGACCCTGGAGCAGATCCTGAGGGGCGATGTCTCTTCCCACCTGCTGGAAAACCTGCAGGAGGACAGGGAATACAGCATCAGCATCTACGCCGTGTACCCCGAGGGCCCCAGCCAGCCCGTGGCTGCCCTGGGGAGGACACGTAAGAGCTGGGACCCTGTGGTTGGTCCCTTTTGTCCCCAGCTGTCCCCAGCTTGGAGTTCACCAAGACCTTCCCAATTCTCCACCCTAACTCTTCCCCCATGGGCATCCTCCATGCCATCCTGCAGATTTGAGAGCATTTTCCCTCCTGTGTTGCACCCTCTCCTCACAAGGTTGGTGCTCAGAGATGTTTGGTCCTGCACAGTCANCTAGTTTGGATTCCATCTTTGTCCAGAGGGAATTGGGATTTTTTTGGGGTATATGATCAGTGGAGTTTTCTCTACCATGGACAAAAAAAATNCAGAGCGCAGTCCCACCTGGCCACTCCTCTCAGGTGTTCCCTTCACCCAGCTGAGCTGCAGGAACATTCATGGAGAGCCAGCAAAGTCCTCCACTCCCGAGTGGATGCTCTGAAATTTTTTTCCCTGTCCTAATTCCAGTGAAGCTCCTGCCTGTGGAAAACCTCTTGCTGCAGAACGAGACCATGGACACGCTGCAGGCCCGGTGGAGCCCTGTCCGTGGAGCAACAGGATACAGGCTCACCTGGACATCAGCAGGTAGGACAGGGCTGGGATTCAGGCTCACCTGGACATCAGCAGGTAGGACAGGGCTGGGATTCAGGCTCACCTGGACATCAGCAGGTAGGACAGGGGTTGGGGGTGTGTATCAGTGAGCAGGGCATCGAAAAATGGGAGCTGTGAGATTCCCAAAGTATTGGATTGGATTGGATTGGATTGGATTGGATTGGATTGACTAGTTTGGATTCCATCTTTGTCCAGAGGGAATTGGGATTTTTTTGGGGTATATGATCAGTGGAGTTTTCTCTACCATGGACAAAAAAAAATCCTGCTGTGGCTCTGAAGCAGGTGGTGGATATCCAACCTTATTACATGGAATTAATATTCCATGGATTTACTGGAGCTGGGGAGCCTTGGAATACCTGGGAGGAGCTGGGAAAACCCTCCCTGCAGAGCTGCCCAGCCCCTGAGTATTTGGGGTCACCCCTTTTTGGGGGGACAGCTGAGGATGTGATTTTCAGGGGTCCAGCCTGGAAGTGCCTGTGCTTGTTGCTTTTCTCTCTGCAGCACCAAAACCTGACTGCATCCCCCAGAATCCTTATTTTTGGGCAAATTTGGGAGTTTGGAGACAGATCCACCTTTGCAGCTGGAGCTTTTCCTCTGCCCTGAACCCAAAGATATTTTCTGTGGTGCTGGGAGTGAGAAATTCTGGTTTGATGGCAGATTTTGGCCTTGGGACATGGATGTTTCTGGGGCTCAGGGAGGTCAGGACACCTGGGCTCTATCCCAGGGTTGGAATAAAAACCACATTTTCCTCTCCCTCAGCTCCCCTGGTTATGAGGAGAGGACACATCTCCCATCAGGAAAGGGGGGGGATTTGTGGGAGAACAGCTCCAAAGGTCACCAGGAGGGAAAAATCTTCACGGGGAAGACATAAAACAGCTTTTATGGCTTTGTAATGAACTTTCCTGAAGGCACACCCCAAAACTCAGCAGTTTGCCCAGGCTGTGCCAAATATCCCAGCTGGGAATGGAGCTTGGTCTGGGAATGGGGACACTGAGGGACAGTGGGGCAACCTCCTCAGGTAGAATGGGAATAACACATCACCTCCACCCCGAATTTCCAGCTGGTTTTTCACCTGGTACCAGCTCACCCCAATTCCAGGGATGGAAAAATCCCAAGAACAGCCTCCCCCTGACTTCTGGGTCCTCTTCCTACACTCCATCCCATCCCGGAATTAGGGATGTAGTGATGGGATCCAGACCCTGCTGCCCATCCCAAGCACGGGAGGGGTTTGGTTTTCCTCTTTTGACTTTTAAAACCGGGATTGGATGAACACAAACTGGAGCTGTGGAGGATGAGGAGAGCGGATGGGAAAAGGGGGATGGGGCTCCGAGTGCTGCTGGAACAGAAAATGGGGACGTGGCACCATCCAGTGACCAAACTGGAAAAGGCGTTCTCCCTCTTTTCGAGGTTTTCCTCAGCATCCTGCTGCCTGCTCCTCCTGCCCCTGGGAATCAAGGGCGGATCCACAGGAATTCCGTTTTAACCCTTCTCCTGCTGGGCACGGTTAGCTGAGAGGGGTTTAGCCCGCAGCAAGGACATTAAAACTGGGTTTGGGGGCATCCCTGGTCTCGATTCCTGCGGGGAAGGCAGGATGGCTCCAGCACGGTGCCACGCAGGGCTGGGCAGGCTGTGGAGCCTTTTAGGGGATCACTCCCAGACCCCGGTGATCTTCCCTGGTTTATCCCCTTTGCTTTGCATATCCATGAGCTCCACCCGGGTGGGTGTGGATTATTCCCGCTGCACCCAGCTGGGGTGGGCTGGGCTGAGCCGGGGGGGCTCAGGGGACACCTCTCCCCTTGACAGAGGGCAGCATCCAGGACGTGACCCTGGGCAGCTCCTACAGCTACTACATGATCCAGGGGCTGGAGCCGGGCGTGGAGCACACAGTGACCATCAACCCCATCTTTGGGGACATCGAGGGACCAGTGGTGGCTGGCAAAGCCACCACAGGTGAGTGTCCTGCACCAGGGGGTGCTGGCACAGAGTTTGGGACCTCTTTGGAACTGGGCAACTCTTCTCCCTCGCAGTGGCGTGCCCAATCTGCACTCACCGAGCCTCCAGGTATCCCAGAATTCACACCCATATTAAGTGATCAACATTGCTGGAACCCATCTGAAAAAAAATCTGAAAAATCGGAAATCTGGGTAAAATCTGCTGTAGGAAACCGCAGGAAGATAAAGAGGGTTGAACATCCCAGTGTAGTCCTTTTTTCTTGGGGGTAAGGGCTGCCTGCTGCCTCAAAAAATTCCATAATTCCAAAGGACTCCTTCTGGGAGATCATCTTCCCCGGATAAGAGGCAGCAGATGCAAATCCTTCGTGTAAAATAGGGAAAGTTGATGGACAAACCTTGTCCCTCCCCCTCAAACTTCTCTGCATCCTTGGGTTTGGGGACCTCTTGGAAGCTGTTGGGACCTTGATGGAACTGGGCACCTCTTCTCCCTTGCAGTGGCATCCAGCACTGTCCAGATGCTGAAAGTGAGTGAGATTTCCACCAACAGCCTCCTGGTGTCCTGGGATTCGGTCACGGGAGCCACCGGGTACCGGGTGGCCTGGGGCCCGACACCAGGTGAGATCCCTCTCTGCTCTCCCTGGAAGGGGAGAACCTCAGGAGTGGTGGGAGTAGGACAGGTCCAGCCCATGAGCAGCCTCTCCCACAATTCCAGAGCATGAACTGAAGCCAGGGATTGTTCCTGGCCCTGAGGCCCAACACAGAGCGAGTGCCCAGGAAGGAGACAGGGAACATTCCCAGATTCCTGTGGATGTGAGATACTTTGGATTCACTTCCTCTCAACTGGTTTGGATCATTTAGGTATTAAAATTCCAAAATTAAAAAAAAACTCAGGAAAAGTCTCCCTTGCCTCAGTGGACACACAGAATCCCAGCATCACTGAGGTTGGAAAAGACCTCCAAGTCCAACCTGTGCCCAATCCCCACCTTGTGATGGAAGGGCCACATCCAGATGTTCCTTGGACACCTCCAGGGATGGGAACTCCAAACCTCCCTGGGCAGCCCCTCCCAATCCCCGACCACCTTTTCCATGAGGAAATTCCTCATTTTCCTAGAACAAATATCCTCCAGCAGTGGGAACACAATGGATTTCCCAGGATGCAGCAGAGCTGCTCCCCAGACTCTTTCTCCTCTGGTGCTTTATTTTCTCTCCCAAAGAATTCTTTGGCAAGGACCGTCCCCGTCACCTGGCCCTCAGCAGGTCGGTGAATTCCCACCGGCTCCGCAGCCTGGCCCCCGACACCGCGTACGCCATTTCGGTGTCCGTGCTCTTCGGCTCCGGGGAGGGCCCCGGGGTCACCACCTCGGCCAGGACAGGTGAGTGCTGCTGGGCTGGTGGAGTGGCTGCCACAGAACCCTGTGGATCTGCTTCGACCTTGGGTATCCCTGGCTGGGTGGGTTCCAAGCTCTGGGCTTGGGAAGAGCTTCAGGTTCGTAAGATCCTGGATTGGTTGTGGCTGGAAGGTTTGGAAGGTTTGGAAGATTTGGAAGGGTTGGGAAGGGTTGGAAGGTTTGGAAGAGTTGGAACATTTGGAAAGTCTGGAAGTGTTGGAAGATTTGGAAGGTTTGGAAGTGTTGCAAAGTCCGGAAGGTTTGGAAGAGTTGGGCAGGTTGGAAGGTTTGGAAGGGTTGGAAGGTTTGAAAGTGTTAGAAGATTTGGAAAGGTTGGAAGGGTTGGAAGGGCTGGAAGGTTGGGAAGAGTTGGAAGGTTTTGAAGGGTTGGGAAGGGTTGGTAGGTTTGGAACAGTTAGAAGGTTTGGAAGGTTTGGAAGATTTGGAAGGGTTGGGAAGGGTTGGAAGGTTTGGAAGAGTTGGAGGGTTTGGAAGTGTTGCAAAGTTTGGAAGGTTTGGAAGAGTTGGGCAGGTTGGAAGGTTTGGAAGGGTTGGAAGGTTTGGAAGTGTTAGAAGGTTTGGAAAGGTTGGAATGGTTTGGAAGAGTTGGAAGGTTTGGAAGGGTTGGAAGGGCTGGAAGGTTTGGAAGGGCTGGAAGGTTTGGAAGGGCTGGAAGGTTTGGAAGTGCTGGAAGGCCATCTTGTTCCAACACCTCCCACTATCCCAGGTTGCTCCAAACCCCATCCAACCTGTCCTTGGACACTTCCAGGGATGGAGCAGCCACAACTTCTCTGGGACACCTGTGCCAGGGCCTCCCCACCCTCACAGCCAGGAACTCCTTCCCAAAATCCCACCTCATCCTGCTCTGGTCCAGTTTAAACCCACTCTCCCTTATCCAAAATCCCTCCCCAAGTTTCCCAAAACCCTTTTGCTTTTAGTAATTCCTGCACTCCTTGGTGACCTCAAGGAGTGGAGTCTCTCCAGGCGAGGATGAGGAGACACCAAGGATAAGCAGAGACCAATTTTAACCCTTTGATATAATTTTGACTCATTTGACTCATCAGTGATGAGCCTTTGGGCAGGAATCAGGACTCTCCTGATGTTGTCCCCATCCTGCAGCTCCTCTGGGATCTGTCTCCAACTTCAAGGTGATGTCCCACACCAGCACCAGCCTGTCCTTGGCCTGGAGCGCCACAGCCGCTGCCACCAAATTCAAACTCACCTGGAGCCCCGTGGGAGCAGGCAAAGGTGAGCAGGGAAAGGACATTCCAGGCACCTTCCCAAATTCCTGACCCGCTCCTGGGGGGTAGGAAAGAGATCCCACAGCTGGGAAGCTTGGTCCTGCTGGTGATGGCTCCTCCTCTTCGCTTTCATGGTTTTAATTACGGAGATAATCCCCGGAGCTCTGGGACAGCAGTTTTCTCTTTGGAGGAAGGAAGTGAGCTCCAGGCTCTGAAATATCCCTGTTTTTCCAGGAAGACAGGCTGCCAGGACTCAGTACCTGGGCAGCAGAGTGTTGGCTCATCGGATTGACGGCCTGGTGCCCGACACCCTGTACAGGGTCAGTGTCCGGGCTGTGTTCAGCAGGACCGAGGGGCCAGAGGTGATCCTGACTCACCACACTGGTAAGTCCTGCTGGAAAAACCCTCCTGGAGTTGGGATGCAAAGCTTGGATTGGTTTTAGACGCAGGATTAGCTCAGTTGGTCAGAGCCTGGTGATAAAAACACCAAAGTGTTGGGTTCAGCCCTCGTGGTCATCCACTGAAGAGCTCCATGATCCTGGTGGATCCAGCTCAGGATGTGCTGTGGATGGTGGAGGCACGAGCAGCCCTCACTGCTGGTGGCAATAATCCATGGCTGTTCCCGTGGGAGGGAGTGACGCATCCCATTGGACAATCCTGGATTTCCCAACACAATTCCCAGAGTTATTTATCCACAATCACCTCGGGAATGCAGGAACCTCTCCATGGGCACCACCCAGTGTCACTTTGCTCTTGAGGTTTTGGGAATTCCTTGGGTTGTGCCTCTTCCACCACGGAATTCTGGCTCCTCTCAGTGTCTTTTTCACCTGAGTCCATCTCAATGAGTTTTCCAAGGAATTTGAAGATGTGTCTGGATGATCCATCCTCTCCTGGAGCTCTTCTCGTGTCCCTCTGTGTGTCACCAGTTTGGTGTGGGTGGTAAGAGGTGTGGATGAGATTCCTCAGCTCAGAATCCATGGATCCATCAGGAATCTCAGCCTGGCATCCTGGATAATGTTTGGGAAGTAGATACTGAGGGAATGCCCAAATTTTTCTCCTCCACCACAGCTTGGAGCCATGGTGCTGCTCTGGGACTGAGCTGAAATCATATCCTGGTTCATTTTTCCAGCTCCTTCTGGACATTCCAACCCCATCCCGACCATCCAGGACCTGAGGGTTACCCACACTGGTATAAACACTTTGAAGCTGGCTTGGAAAAAGCTTCCTGGAATTAGTCACTACAAGATGTCCTGGGAGCCATCCAATGGTAAGAATTCCAATTCCTTGGTCAGGGAGCACAAGGAACCCACAAAAATGGGGACTTTGGCTCAGGAAATTCCTTTTTCCATGGGTGGTTGAGGTAGGTGGGGACTTTATTGTCTACAGGGTCAGGCTGAACTCCTCTAAATGAGCCCTGAGCTGAGCTTTAGGCTCTAACCAAGGATATAAATGTAGCTGGGATTTGGGAATTCCAAGAATTACTTCCTTCCCACATTTGTGACCGAATCTCTCCACTGCTTGTGCCTCAGTTTCCCCGTGGGCAAAATGAGTTCCTGACCCTCCTCCCTGGCCAGGTCCTGTCAGATGTGTGTGAAGCTGCTGTAGCAATGACTGTTACACTTCCCTTTCCATGGGCACCACAGATTTTTTGGGATGTCTCCTCTCAGGTGACTCGGAATCCTCCCAGCTGCTCCCGGCAGAGGCCGTTTCCTTCACGATTCCCAAACTGAAGGACAACACCACCTACACCATCTCCATGTCTGCAGTGGGAAAGGGACAGGAGGGAAACCCCACAACCCTCACAGCCAAAACCTGTGAGTATGGGATTCATGGATTGGGATAAGAGCAGCTCCATGGGGGAATGAAAGAAAAAGAGCAATTCTGGCTGATGGACGCCTGGAATTCCAGAATGTTCTGGGTTGGAAGGGGCCTTGAAGATCATCTGCTTCCAGCACTTTCCATAGACCAGGTTGCTCCAAGCCCTGTCCAACCTGGCCTCGATCCTTCTGAGATCCCACCAAAAACAAGCATTGATCCTTTCTTCTCACAACCTAGGAATTTGGGATTTTCCTATCTTCCCCTGCCAATAATCCCCATTTTTGTGGCGCGTTATCTTGGAATTCCCTCTTTGTGCAACACCTTGACCATTTCCAGCAGGTGAAGGTCAACGTCCCTCATGAGTTGTGCCAAAATGGGCAGGCTTGGAGAGCAAACAGAGGGGAAAGTGGAGCCAACACTGGGATTTCAGGGAGCATCTGGGAAAAAAACCACAGGAAAAACTTCACTACCCATCCCAAAACCTCAAATTTCAGTTCAGAGTCCAGACTGAAGATCCGGCAAAATTTCCACCAATTCCCACCAAATGAGAGCCTGCCTGATTCCTGAAGTGCTGGAGGAACTCCTTCCTCCCACCAGAATTGTGGGATTTGGGAGACAGAAACATCCCCAAAGCTGTTCCAGCCCCTCAGCTCCTTTCCTTGATTTTCCAGCAGTGGGTTTGCCCAAAGTGACGGAATTCACCGTGCAGGAGGCCGCGGATTCCAGCGTTTTGTTGTCCTGGGATGCAGTTCCTGGAGCATCCCTGTATTTACTGACCTGGGGATTGTCCTCAGGTAAGGTCAGGAAAACCTGATCCATCTCCTGAACGCCTCTGGATCTGCTTTAGCAGGAGAGCCCTGGGGGTTTCCATGGGTTCCTTCATCTCGGCTTCTCCATTTGGTTGAAAAAGAGGGAAAAATGGGAGCTGGAGGACACAAAATGTGATTTTGTAATTTGGCCGTTGTAAAATCCTTGGCCTTGTAAAATTTCCATGGGTTCCTTCATCTCGGCTTCTCCATTTGGTTGAAAAAGAGGGAAAAATGGGAGCTGGAGGACACAAAATGTGATTTTGTAATTTGGCCGTTGTAAAATCCTTGGCCTTGTAAAATTTCCATGGGTTCCTTCATCTCGGCTTCTCCATTTGGTTGAAAAAGAGGGAAAAATGGGAGCTGGAGGACACAAAATGTGATTTTGTAATTTGGCCGTTGTAAAATCCTTGGGGGGAGAAAAAAAGGGGGGGTGGGAATAGCTCAGGAAAAAGGAATTTTGGTGTGATCAGTGTCCCTTCGTGTCCATCAAATCCACAAAAAAAGGTGGATTTTTCTCATCCATAAAACCTCGTTCTTATCTGTTTAAAATCTCTGCTCTACTGTGAAAAGCTTTTAAAAAAATCCCCAATTTAGTCCTCACCATTCCTTTTCCCAACTGATTTGGCTTTTTGGGATTTTTCCTTTTAAAGCACTGACTCCATGATTTTTTCCTGGATTGGACTAAAATCCTCTTTGAATTTGGAATTTCCTGTCCCTGTGGCTTCAACCACCAACTTCTTTTCTAGGATCAGTTCATGTCCAAAGTCAACAAAGAAACCAAATCCATCAGAATTCCCTGTGCTCCCTGCAGTGATTTAGAGCTACCAGGAGCTTTAATTCACTTTTTTTTAAAAAATTCCAAGGATATTTCAGGATTTGCAGCTCCATACTTGCAGGATGTGTCACTCAGGATGAAGTGTCCCGTGACAGCAGCATTTTTGGGGGGATAAATATTATGGAAAAGTGATTTGGGAATGGAACCTTTGGATGTCTGGGGTGATTTTAGTGATCTAAAAGTAACTTTTCCCCTTCTTGTGCTGTTCAATTATTGATCTGGAAGGATTCCAAAATCCCTGATTCCAGAGCTTTTTGGGAATTGGGAATGGATAATCCCATTTCTGACAGGAATGGATTTATAAATATTGATTTCCCATCACCAGCTGATAAATCCTGACCCCACTTCTCCACAGGATAAAATTTATGCTGCTGAGTGAAAATTCCAAATTTTCCTGGTTAATTATCCCGGCTGCCAACATTGGTGCACAAAAGCAATGAAGAATTTGGTCCTTGTTTTTTGTCTTGATGAATTTTCCTCCACACAACTTGATTTTTTTCCTAAATGAACGTTGTTTTATGACACATTTTCCTTGCTCATTTTACGCCCTTCTCCCTGCCAAGTCCATCCAGCCTGTCCCATAAAAATAAATGGATTCCTTTCTATTCCATTTGGGATCATTCCACCTGTGGATCAGACAAAACAAACCAATTATGGCTCTTCTGGTTTCCCAAAAAGAGGGAAGCACAAGAGTTTAAGGCAAATTCCAAGAGGAAATTTTATTTTATTTACAGGAGGAAAACCTCCCTTCCAAAAATTTTTGTGGAGAATTGAGAACAACGAACTGGATTTGATCTTTGGAGATCTTTTCCAACCTTAATTCTATGAGTTGATGACAGTGGAGCAGATTATTTGCATTGATTTTATTTCTTGCCATCCAAACTGAGCATTTTGGGTAATTTTTTTAAAAGTAGAAAGTTATTTCAGGATAAAAAAGGTACAAATTCCACTTTGAACAGTGTCAAATTCATCATTTATTATTTCTAAAGTAAAGCACTTAGGAAATGTCAATCATTATTATGACATTTTCTTCCTATCATTATTTTAAATCAAAACTATGAATTGTGTGCAACCGAATTTCTCAGTCAAGTCTGATTTTATTTTTCATCAAACTTTCCATTCATTCCCAAAAAAGAATCTTACTTCTATCCATAAGAACCACTGGATAAAAATTGGTTTCTCAGCTTTAAGCACCCATTACACCAAATCCCCTAAATTTTTACATAAATGCCATTTTTTTTCCTTTTTAATGCACGAAATCAACCTCATTTCATCTGGTTTCTCACCTCACCATTGCACTTTGGAAATTATTTACTTTTGCCTCTTCTCCAAATCCCGGGAATCATCCCCAAATTCCTCTTTGCCAACAGTGATGCCACAGAAGTGGGAATTACTCTGAGTGTTTCTGGCTCCCAGTCGTGTTCCTCCTGTTTTCCACAGCTCCTGCTCTTTCCCAGGAATTGTTACCAGCAGCTTCCCGCTCGTATCGAGTGACGGGGCTGAGCTCCAAGGGAATTTATTTGTTTTCCATAAAACCCATGTTTGGTGACTCAGAGGGACCTGAGACAACGCTCCTTGGACACACAGGTAGGAAGGATGGAGATTTTCCAGGGAAAACTGCTCTTGAGGCTGATTTTTTGGGGGGTTTCTACCCTTTTTCTCTGTGCTGGAGAGTGACATCGTGGCTGAAAGAGGTTTAAAATTCACCTTTTCTGTTTGGGCTCCTACAGCAGGAGCTCCCAGGGAGTCCCCAGCTGCTCCAGTGGCTCCTACGCCGTTGGATACGAGGAAATCTCCACTGGGATCTCCCAGCAGTGTGGGGACCACTCCTCTCCCAGTGCCCACCAGCACAGAGCTCCCAGTATGGACCAGCACGGTGTCCCTGCCTGGGCCCAGTGAGTGTGGGGAGGAGGATTGTTGGAGAGGAAGAAACAAGAAACTCCTACAAATGTGGCTGTTGAGCCAAAGATGCTCAGAATGCAGAACCTGGAAGAAGCATTGAAATGAGAGCAGTGTTTGTTTGAATGTTTCTAGAACAGCTTTGGCTGAGCAAGGGTGTTTCTCTCTTTGTTAGGAATGGGATTCCCAAGCAGACACAGCAAAGCCAGAACAGCCCCTTCCAAATGCCCCCTGATGAGATTTAGAGATTAGAACAGAGTAAAACATGGAGCCATTCCTATAGGATGTGTGTAAATGTAGAAAACTTGTATTTGTTACTAGACTGGTTACTGAGAAAGTGGAATATTCAACATAGAAAGAGAGATAAGTCATTGGAAAAGGAGAGCTCGCTCTCTTCTCTTACATCTTCTCTTACTCTTTTACTCTCTTACTCTCTTGCTGCTCTTCTCCTCTCTTTCTCTCTTGCCTCTGCTCTTTGCTCTCTGGCTCTCTTTGTTCTCCAGCCTGCTCTGAGCTCACTCTGAGCTGGGCTCTTTCACCCACACTTCATTATTGAAGTAATCAACTTCAAAACTTAAACCTCAGAGATCTCGCCTGAGTACTGTCCCCACTGTTCTGGCACGTAACAGCTCCACAGATGATGAGGATGAGGATGATTATGTAGAAATAGGCAAAGCTTCCAGAGGCCAAGATCTTCTCTGATCCCAGGAGTTAAAACCAGTTTTAATTCCTTCAATAACGGCAATGTCAGGGAAGGCCCAACCCCATAAACATGGTGAAGGTCTGAGCACTGCCCTGAGGGCTGGAGGTGCTGCTGCTGCTCACCCAAAAATCGCCATCACCAGAGGTTTGGGGTTTGTTTTGTTGCTCTGAACGCAGGATTCTGCTTTAGGACCCCTCAGCTTAGGGAATTCCTCTCTTCCCTCTGCAGTTTGTGGGAAGCTCAAGGCCGACGTTGGGTTCCTGGTGGATGAATCCTCGAGTATGGGCCAGAGCAACTTCAATAAAGTGAAGGATTTCCTCTTCCGGATCGTTTCCTACTTCCCCAAGATTGGGCCTGAAGGGACACAGGCAAGATTTTCTCATTCCATTTCCTGAAGTTATTTTCCTGCTGTTTTCTCCTTCTGCTCAGTCCTGCCTGGAGCAGAGTCTGCTCACCCAGGAGTTGTGGAGCAGAAAAGCCAAGGAAAGACCCGTGTGGAATAAAAAAAACCAGGAATTAAAGTCTCCTCAATGTCAGCTTTCCCACTGGGATGATTTCCATTTCTTGGTTATTTTTCCAAGACTGAATCATCAGGAATAAAGCAAATTCCACACCTGAAATGGTGTCTAGGTTAGCCCAGAGATCTGTCGGGTGCATATTCCCCTCTTGAATCCCATTTCTGACCCCATCCAGAGTGGGGATACTGGGAAATCCAGAGCGGGGATGGTTGGGAATCCACAGTTGGGATGGTTGGGAATCCAGAGTGTGGATGTTTGGAAATCCAGAATGGGGAATGGTTGGGAATCCAGAGTGGGGAATGGTTGGGAATCCAGAATGGGGAATGGTGGGAAATCCAGAATGGGGAATGGTGGTGAATCCAGAATAGGGAATGGTGGGAAATCCAGAGTGGGGATGGTGGGAAATCCAGAGTGGGAATGGTTGGAAAACCAGGGCAAGAATGTTTGGAAATCCAGAGCGGGGACGGTTGGGAA
>VXBS01001461.1:15170-30813 GCA_013400255.1 Sitta europaea
TTGGGAATCTGGAGTGGGAATATTTGGGAATCTGGAGTGGGAACGGTTTGGAATCTGGAGTGGGAATGGTTGGGAATCTGGAGTGGGAATGGTTGGGAATCCAGGTGTGGATCCAAGTGGGAAGTGCAGGATGTCCCAGCAGCTCCCTCCTCGGACAAACAGAGCACCAAAGCCCCAGGCCACGATGGAATCACCTCCCGGGCAAATGCAGCCTGGAGGATGTGATGACAGCAAAGCCAATGGGAAGACTCAGCTCCTCATTTATTTGGGGTCATTTATTTAATTAATGTCATATTTAAATTAGCCAGGGAGAGTTTTAGAGCTCGGTTTAAGCTGAGCAGGAAATGTGAATTTCTTGGACTCTGCTTGGAGGTTTTTGGTGAGCGATGAAGTTACCCTGGGCCAACAAATACCTCTGGGAACATAAAATAATTTTGATTTAGGTGAGGATCTGGCTCCCTTTTCCCAGAGAATTCAACCTCTTCCCATTCCTGGTGCACCACGCTCTGACTCTGCCCCATTTTCCGTGGATTTGAGGATTTTAATCCCTGATTTTTTTTGGCAGGTTGCTGTTGCTCAGTACAACGAGGAGCCCAGGGCAGTTTTTCACTTCAACCAACACCGCACCCGCAACGGAGCCCTCGGAGCCATCAGAGGGCTGAGCTACACCGGAGGCAACACCAGGACAGGTCTGGGAGGGGACTGGGACACCTGGGATGATCCTTCTGGCCCAGGACACAGCCTGGAAGCCAAGGAGAACATTCCTCTGAGTGGTTTGGAGCCATTTCCTTGGTGGGAACGTTGTGCTCAAAGTTGGTTTTAATTCGAGAACGGATTAAATTTAATTTTCAGGAGTGGTTTTTCCAATTACTTTGGTGCTTTAGCCATGTCCTGGTTTCTCCCCTTGGTTTTCCTCATTGTTTTATGGTTTTGCCTGGACTTTTAACACCATAAACATGAGGATGGCTGGTTTGAGGCGTTCTTACATCCCAGAAATCCAGAAGTTTTGTCTCATTTAAAAAGCTCAGAGAGGGAAAACACTTTCCCTGTGCCCTGGAGGAACACCACCAGGAATGGTAAATTAAAGATGGTTAATTTTAATTTAATTATTTAGCCCAGTTGGTTAGAACCTGGTGCCAGTAACTCCAAGATTTGATCCCACTATGGACCATCCAGGAATTGGACTCGATGATCCTTGTGGATCCTCTCCAACTTGGAATGTTCTGTAGTTTTGTGATATTTTAATGAATTCTTCACATCAGAAAAGCTTTGAGGCACCCAAATCCCTCACCCTGCCTCAGTGGTATTGGACAATAGCACAAAAAA
The DNA here is from genome assembly GCA_013400255.1 of Sitta europaea. Taxonomy (NCBI): domain Eukaryota; kingdom Metazoa; phylum Chordata; class Aves; order Passeriformes; family Sittidae; genus Sitta; species Sitta europaea. The sequence continues at coordinate 16,497 of VXBS01001461.1, forward strand.
CCAGGAACAGTCAAAATACAGGAATTTTCATGGGAATGCTTAGGGAAAGAAGGCATGGAATTGGTCAGGCTGGAAGTTTCTGGCTAACCTTGCCTCTAATCTTTCTTTTTATGAAATTTGTGCCAATAAAGACATTTTACTCCACGCAGGAATCTTTCCATCACGTCTTTGAGTTTCTTGGCCATTTCAATCTGTGGGAGATTTCTTTGAAGCTTGTCTTTTTGCAAAACTTTCTTGGTCTTTCCAAAGACATTTGGAAATGGGAATTTTTTTTTCCAGGAGTGTAAGAAAAGTGCTTCAATATTCTGAATATTTTGCTTCCCCTTTTCCACAACTGCCGATTCCACCAGAACCATTCCAGCCAAGCTGATTTCCTGCTGTTGTCCTTCAAAAGATGTTGTCCCATGCCCAGGGCTTTCCACTTGTGAGGAATTCCCTTCATCCTCCACCCATGGAAGGAGATCCAGATCCCAAACCTCTGGAATTAATCCAGACTCCCACGTTGTCTCTCCCTGTCTGCTCAGGCCGGGCCATATCCTATGTGCTGAAGGAATTATTCCAGCCCTCCCGAGGGATGAGGCCAGCTTTTCCTCACATCCTGGTGCTCGTGACCGATGGAAAATCCCAGGATGACGTGCTGCCCCCAGCCAGAGCAGCCCATGCTTTGGGTAGGAGTTCCCAGTTGGGTTTCCACGGTTCTCCATGAATTTCCAAAGGTTTGAGGTTGCCCCGTTGTGTTTTTCTTGGTTCTCCATGAATTTCCAGAGGGTTGAGGTTGCCCAGTTGGATTTCTCTTATCTCTCCATGAATTTCCAGAGGTTTGAGGTTGCCCAGTTGGATTTCTCTTGTCTCTCCATGAATTTCCAGAGGTTTGAGGTTGCCCCGTTGTGTTTTTCTTGGTTCTCCATGAATTTCCAGAGGGTTGAGTTTGCCCAGTTGGATTTCCCTCGGTTCTGCAAATTTCCAGAGGGTTGATGTTGCCCCATTTTGTTTCCATGGTTCTCCATGAATTTCCAGAGGGTTGAGGTTTCCCAGTTGGCTCTCCACAAATTTCCAGAGGCTTAAGGTTGCCCTGTTGTGTTTCCCTCAGGTTTCCATGAATTTTCAAAGGTTTGAGGTTGCCCCATTTTGTTTCCCTCAGTTCTCCATGGATTTTCTAAGATTTGAGGTTGCCCAATTGGGTTTCCATGGTTGTCTGCAAATTTCCAGAGGTTTGAGGTTGCCCCGTTGTGTTTTTCTTGGTTCTCCATGAATTTCCAGAGGTTTGAAGTTGCCCAGTTGGGTTTTTCTTGGCTCTCCATGAATTTCCAGAGGTTTGAGGTTGCCCAGTTGGATTTCCCTCAGTTCTGCAAATTTCCAGGGTGTTGATGTTGCCCTGTTTTGTTTCCATGGTTCTCTGCAAATTTCCAAAGGTTTGAGGTTGCCCAGTTGGGTTTCTCTTGGCTCTCCACAAATTTCCAGAGGTTTGAGGTTGCCCCATTGTGTTTCCCTCAGTTCTCCATGAATTTCCAGAGGTTTGAGGTTGCCCAGTTATGTTTCCTTTGATTTTCCATGTATTTCCAGGAGGTTGATGTTGCCCCATTTTGTTTCCATGGTTCTCCATGAATTTCCAGAGGTTTGAGGTTTCCCAGTTGGGTTTTCATGGTTCTCCATGAATTTCCAGAGGTTTGAGGTTGCCCAGTTGGGTTTTCATGGTTCTCCATGAATTTCCAGAGGTTTGAGGTTGCCCAGTTGGGTTTTCATGGTTCTCCATGAATTTCCAGAGGTTTGAGGTTGCCCTGTTGTGTTTCCCTCAGTACTCCATGAATTTCCAGAGGTTTCCCAGTTGTGTTTTCCTTGGTTCTCCATGAATTTACAGGTGGGGGTTTGGAAACTCTGATCCCAAGATTTAGGAGTGGTGGGATCCGTGTCATTCCAGGGCTCCGTGTCATTGCTGTGGGGGTGTCAGGAGCTGACCCCATGGAGCTCCACAGGATCCTGCTGCAGCAGAACCCCCAGGACGTTTTCTATGTCAGCACCTTCCAGGACTTTCCCCAAATCCTCCAAGAGCTGCTAGAAGCCATTTGTTCTGATCCTCAGCTTCCAGGAACCCAGATCCCACCGGGAAAGGTGAGTTCCTACTCCTGGGAGTAAATCCAGCTTGGAGTGGGTCTGGCACAAGGAAAGAAGATTCAAAGCAGAATCAGAGCAGATTTAGGACACCATGTCCCATCCTGACCTCACTGTCCAGCCCTAAAGAGCAAAACCTTTGAAATCCAGGGAGTGGAACTGGAGAAGCAGGGATAGAGCTGGGAATGTTTTGATGGATAAAGTCACTGCAGAACACTTAGATTAAAAAAATTATATTATAAATTCATAGGAATAGACTTTAAATATCTGAGGATTCTCCTAGATGGTCACCTTTGCTTTTCCCTTTTTTTGCCTAAGCCAAGGAATGTTTTAATCTGTGTTTCCTGGTCAGTCCGGTTTATTTGCCATCCTTTTGTGGATGTTCATTCCCTGGTAATTTTTTTTTTTTCTCTTTTCTGTTGAAGAGCTCCAGGGGTTGTGACCCTCACACAAAGGGAGAGAAAGGGGAGCAGGTGAGTCACAGAATATTCTCACTTGGAAGTGACCCGTGGGTCATCGAGTCCAACTCTTCAGGGAATGGCCCCACGGCACGATCCTCTTGGAAAACAAATATCATGGAATCATGGAATGGTTTGGGTTGGAAGGCACTGGAAAGATTCCAACCTCAACACCTTCCACTGTCCCAGGTTGCTCCAAGCCCCAGTGTCCAACCTGGCCTTGGACACTTCCAGGGATCAGCCTCCATGGTCTTGTGGGTGTTTTTCTGTTTAGTGCTGCAGAATTTATTTTTAATTCCAGGGATCTCCAGGCTATCCAGGACCAGAGGGGCCAAAAGGAGACAGAGTGAGTTCCACTCCTGGATTTCACTGGGAGAAATTCATTTCATTGTTGTGACTTCTTTTTTTCCAAGCATTTTCACCGGGACCTTGGGCGAATGTGAATTTTTAAGCTGTCTCTGCCTAATCCTGCACTGCCAGATTTCATCTTGGGCAGTTTCCCTCAGGAATTTTGTGTCTTTATGGAGAAAAGTGCTCAATCCTAATCCCAGGTTCTGGGCACAGTTAATTAATTAAATAATTGTGGGAGAAGGTAGGGTCATTCTGCCTTTCTGAGTTTCCATTATTAACAAACCTGGTTTAATCCATTTAGGACACTAAAATATTTCAATATTTAATGGGGGCAGATCCCAGGAGGAGCTTCCTTCCCTTCTCCCAGTCCCCATTCCTCCTCTTTCCTTGCATCCCCCTGAGCTGTCTGTGCAGATGAAGACCAGGAATGGATCCTGCTGAAAGCCAACTTCCATTTTTCCCTTGGGATTCATTTTTTTTTTCCACGCCAGCGAGCAAAACTCGGGTCATAGCCATGTGGGTTTTGGTGCTTTGGGTTGATGGAATTGCCCCTAAATCAGCCCATTTCCCCTCTGCTCCTGGGTCTCCCAAGGTGCCTTTATCCACAGGGAGAGCCAGGCTATGTCCTGGGAGGAGTGGAGGTGATTCCTGGCCGGAATGGGCAGCCTGGCCCCGCTGTGAGTACCAAACCCCAGGTGTGGGGGAGCCTCCAGCTTCCCAAGGGCTGGGAGAGATCCCAAATCCCTCCCTCTGCTGCTTCTCCTGCTTGCAGGGACAGAAGGGGCAGCCGGGGGTTCCTGGCGTTCCAGGACCACCAGGTTCTCCAGGAGCACCAGGAATCTCCATCAAGGTGAGTTTGCAGCACAGTTCTGGGATGTGCCACAGGAAAAGGAGACCCGACACCAAATCTTGCAGGTGGAGGCGTGTGGAGAGCTCTGCCTTCCGCTGGGAGTGGGAATTTTGCTCTCCTGGATTGTCAGGCTGCAGGATTTTTTGCTGGGATGAAGTTTGGTGAGGAGCCCCTGAATTCCCATCCCATGGGAATTCTCCTTGTGCTTTGTGTTTCAGGGTGAACCAGGGGATTCAGGAATCAGGGTGAGTACCCGAGGTCAGCTTTCACTTTGGGATGAAAAGCCTTTTTTCCCCATAATTATTTCCAAGCTGCCCGGGAAGTTCTGGCTTCCAAACTTCCCAAAATTCCAAGGAGGTCCATGAAGGGATCATGGAGTGAGATTTTCCTGTGCTTCCTGCAGGGTCCCCGTGGGAGGAGTGGCCTCAAAGGTGACAGAGGAGACACAGGAGAGCCGGTGAGCATCCCAGGAAATCAGGGGAAAACTGGGGCAGATCCAGAGGAGGGAAAAATGTGGATGAAGAACAAGGGACAGCAAATGGGCAGCTGATCCAAAACAAGGGAAGAGGTGGTTCTTCCCAGAAATCATCCCACAGGGAGGTTTGGGGTGTGGGAAGTTTGAGTTCAAGGGGAGATACGAGGAGGAGGAAAGGCTGTGGAGGATTCAAAAGACACCAGGATGGGTTTGGGAATTCTCTGTGTTACAAATGGCTCAGTCTGAAGGATAACATCCACGTGCTGGTTTTTCCATCCTCCCTAGATCTGGTTTTGCCATATTGGAGAGTCACATCCCATAAATCAGCCTTTTCCATGGGTCTGGATTCACCATTCCAGTCCAACCTCCCAGCCTCTGTCTTCCATTGTTTTCCCTTCCTAAGTAAAGCCAGGGATTCATAACTTATTAGTGAGGGGAAAGGAAATTTGGGAATCCACAGACAGCTCTGTAATTCCTCAGTTTTACAGGAACTGCTCAGATGGACAGATCAGGAGAAATATTTCCCTGCAGAAATAAAAAAATAAACCTTTCCAGTTTGGAGAGAAAAAAAAAAAAAAAAATTGATGATGTTCCTTCTTTTCCAGGGAAAACCTGGTTTGCCAGGCCCTGTGGGGCCCCCTGGGGTTCCTGGACTGCCTGGACCACGGGGAGAAAAGGTTGGATATTTCCTGAATCCCTCAGCCCAGGGGGAAAATGAGAGGAATAGCAGGGTAGACCTGTGGGAAGGCATTTTGGGATGCCCCAACCTTCCTGGAATTTCCTGGCTCTGCTCCAAGCCAAATGTTTCCAGAGGAAATTTCTCCCCTCCTGTTTTGCTGAGAAAGCAGAAATCTGGGAAGGATGGGTGCTCTGGGATCAGCATTCCTGAGGATTCTGTGCTTTCCTTGCAGGGAATGGCAGGAATTGGCATTCCTGGCACTGCTGGCATGAAGGGGGAAGAAGGAGAGCAGGTGGGTTGGGAATCCTGCAGTGGGATTGGCATTAAAATCCTCTTGGAGTGTTCAGTGTCTCCAAAGCCTCCTCCAGTATTTAGGTTTTCCTTGGAATCCCGTGGTTCCGGTGGAAAGGGTGAGAGAAGGGAAGATTTGGGGTTTAAAATCAGAGATTTCACTTTTTTTCCTGTTTTCAGGGAATGATGGGACCTCCAGGAGCACCAGGACCAAAGGTGGGTGCTGAAATCCTGAACCCGAGTTCCTGGGCCTGGAATTCAGGTTCCAAGGAAATTTTCTGCCCCTGACCAGCACATTAATGAATCATCATCATAATTCCTGTGGGAATCATTGGATCATGGAATGGTTTGGGTTGGAAGTCTCCTTCCAAGGCCATCTGGTCCAAACCCTCTGGACTGAGCTGGGACATCTCCAACCAGGCCAGCCTGACCTGGAGCCTTCCCTCAAAAGGGGAATTTTCCAGACTCTGGATTCTGGAATTCCTTGCTGCCCAGGAGAGGCCTGGAATGGCAGCAAGGTGGGATATTTTAAATAATATTTAAAATACTTTTGTGGCCAGGGAGACTCCAGAATCACAGACTGGAAGAGTTGTCCTGAAATTAATGGAAAACTGGGTTGAAGAGCTCCATCCTTCCCTCCCTCTGGATGGCAGCAGGAACCAAAACTGCTGGATCTGTTCTCATTCTGGTGGAAATTCCCTTCTGATTTCTTCCAGGGAATTCCAGGACCTCCAGGGCAGAAGGGAGACCAAGTGAGTGAAACAGTGAGAGAACATTTCACCAGCTCAGGTGCAATCATCCTGATTTTTCCCAGCTTGTTCCCTGTGGGATTGAGCTCAGTTCTCCCCTCTCCTTGGCTCTTGTGCTTCTGAGGTGACTTTTGGGCACTTTTAAGGAATAAAATGGTGGGAAAGGGATGAGCAAAAAGTTTTCCCTGCCTCACATTTTTCATTCCATCAGCCACCATTCCTTCCTCTTGCCTTGCAGGGAAATCCAGGATTTCCAGGTGCTCCAGCCTTGGAGGTGGCTTGGAGTGGTTTAGAGCCCTTCTTGTCCTCCAGCTGTGCAGCTTCAATCCCAAAATTCCACGAATCCAAGAGCTGTGTCCCACAGAACCACGGGAAGAACAGCCAGACCTTTTCCCTGACCCTCCAGCCAACTTTGTCCTCTTCTCCCTTGCTCCACTTCTCGTATTCCCAGCATTCCCATTGTCCCAAAGGAGCTTCACTGCTGTCCAGGGAACACAAGGATAAAAATTCCCAGCATTGAATCCCTGCTCAGGCTCAAGGGATGAGCCCTGCTGGACACCCACAGCTCCCCATGTCCTTCCAAATTCCAGCTTTAAGGAGAAACCTCGGTGGTGGCCACCTCTGTGTGACAAAAGAGTTCTTATCCCATAAAAAATCTTATCCCATAACAATTCTTATCCCATAACAATTCTTATCCTATAACAATTCTTATCCATAACAATTCTTATCCCATAACAATTCTTATCCCAGTTCTATTCTTATCCCATGACAATTCTTATCCCATTTAAATTCCTATCCCATTTAAATTCTTATCCCATAAGAATTCCTATCCCATAAGAATTCCTATCCCATTTCAATTCTTATCCCATAACAATTCCTATCCCATTTAAATTCCTATCCCCTTTAAATTCCTATCCCATTTAAATTCCTATCCCATTTAAATTTTTATCCCCTAACAATTCCTATCCCATAACAATTCCTATCCCATTTAAATTCTTATCCCATTTAAATTCTTATCCCATTTCAATTCTTATCCCATTTAAATTCCTATCCCATTTCAATTCTTATCCTGTGACAATTCTTATCCCATAAGAATTCCTATCCCATTTCAATTCTTATCCATAACAATTCCTATCCCCTAAGAATTCTTATCTCATAACAGTTCTTTTCCCATAACAATTCTTTTCCCATAACAATTCTTTTCCCATAACAATTCTTTTCCCATAACAATTCTTATCCCAGTTCAATTCTTATCCCATTTCAATTCTTATCCCATAACAATTCCTACCCCATAACATTCCTTGCTTTGGAAAAGGTACCATGAAAAGGAGATTTTTAATTTTTTTTTTTCCCCCAAATAACAGAGAATTTCTGTGTTTTCTTCTTCTCAGGTTTTGGGACCTCCAGGCAAAAAAGGGGTCAAGGTAAGTCTGTTAATTAATCATTTAATTAATTAGCCTTGCTTGAAAAGGGGAAGGTTGTTCCAAGTTTCCTGAATTCCATCCCCCTTGGGACTGACAGGAGAGGAGAGCTTGGAAAAGTTTCATCCTGGGGATATTTCTCTCACTTTTATTCACATTTTGTACCTGGTATTCCCATTCCAGCCTTAGTCCAGGGGAAAATTTGGGATTTCAGGAGGGAGACATCACTCAGGTGCTGATCCAGCCCAACCCCAGAAGATGCTTCCAGCCAAGGCAGGTTAAAATCAGGGACAGAAGAGGCTGGAAGGGATTCCTGGATTCCAATCCCACCTCCTGCTCTCCAAAGCTGGGCCTGCTCTCCTGTGCTCAGAATTCCCATGGATGCAGAATTCCCACATCTTTTGGCCCCTCAGAGTTTGGCCTCACTGAGAGAAAATTGAATTTCCCAAACCAAGGGGCTGTCTGGGACAGAGCTGTTCCCTGGATGTGTTGTCCATATTTTCCAGCTGCTCTAGAGAATTCCAATAATTTTCTCAGTGGCTTTCAGGTGGAACACAGCCTGGAATATTTTAAATGGAATTTTTAACCTTTTTTATTTTTTTTTTTTCCTCTCAATGCCATCCTGCAGGACTGATTCCCTGTGGCTTTTCCATGGAAATTCCCTGCAGTGCTTCAAACCTCCCTCATTCCATAGGCAAAACGAATTTTGACTTTTTTTGCTGGGATTAGATGTTGGAATCACCTCCTTTTATTGGTCCAAGACTGTTTAACCTTGGCTGGCAAAAATCCCTCTTTTCTTTTAGGCTGAGCTTAAGTTGTGTCCTGGGAATTTTGCTGTGGCCTTGTGATGGAATATGGCCTGGAATATCCAATTTTTTTTTTATTTTATTTTTTATTCCTGATACTTCACTGCCAACCTGCAGAGAAATTCCAGGTGTTCATTTTATTCAGTTTAAACCAGTAAAAATGCATTTATGGTGCTTTGTAGTGTGGCAACAACTGTGATGGATTTTGGATGGCAGAAGAGCAGGTGCCAGGGAAAAAAAATTCCTTATAAATCCAGGATGGGTGGATTTGGCAAAGGAATTTTTTCCAGGGTGCACTAGAAGTGCAAAATGCAGCCAGGGCTTGGCTTCCTGCAGGATCTTTTTGGTTTCAGGTGTGTCTTTTATTCCCAGGGAGATCCTGGACCAGCTGGACCACGAGGAGACAAAGGAATGCCAGGAGAAAAAGGGGAGAAGGTGATGACCTTGCCACTTCCTTTAGGGATAAAAGGATTTTTAAATTTATTTCTTTTTTTGTGGCCACCAAGGAAACTCTGAGGGTGATGATATTCCTCCCCAAGTCATCCATCCAGGAATCCAGGGGGACACTTCCATGTGTAGAAATCCAAAGCTCCTGGAAAGGAAATCAGGGAGGGAATAAATGCTCATCTCCCTGGTTGGGATGGAAATACCTGGGATCTGCTCTGGCTTTTCCTGCTCTGTGGAGATTGGAAAAGCTGCCTTGGCAAGACCCTTTGTTTCTTTTCAGGGCAGTCCAGGATTTGGAATTCCTGGCCAGCCTGGGCTGAAGGGAGACATCGGGGACAGGGTGAGTGGGACAGTGGGGTGGCTGTGGAATGGGAAGGGCTCAGGGGACAAACCAGGACATTTAGGGACAAAATCTCTCCGTGGGTTTGATGGCCTCCAGCCCCGAGGAGAGGAGCACTGGGGAGGTGACAGGGTCATGAGCAAAGGTGGGACCCCCCAAAACGTGGAGAATTCCAGCCAGGAATTGTGGAATTCCCCCACATTGCTCCTCATGACTGGAGGAAAACACGGGTGGACGAAGTTCTGTGGACAGAATCCGATCCTGGGGAACAGAATCCAAGGAAGTTCCATTTCCAGTTCTCTCCTGAAGGTCACCTTGATCTTCATCCTCCTGACTTTTGTGTCCAGGGAGGTTTTGGTGGCTCCCATATGACTCCACTGATGTCCAGGAAGGATTGGGTTAACCCTTGCTGTTCCCTTCTCCAGGGACATCACCGTCCCGTTCATTTCAATCCAGCAAAAATTGTCAAATCCCAATTTATATATATTTTAGAATATTAGAATATTAAGTGTCTTTGGTGAGTGTCCTTGGGAGAGGGGTGGGAAGTTCAAAATATGGATGGTTTCAAAGTGGGGGACACAGGAGACTCCTGGCCCCTCATGGGACATTCCCTGTTTTCCCCTTCTCGGATTTCAGCCACTGACACCTGGAATTATCTTACCTGTGTCATTCCTTCTGTGTTTTGCAGGGAAATGTGGGATTGTCTGGGAAGCCAGGTCTGAAGGTGAGTCCGTGGAAAGCTTTGCTCCCTGTGAGGGTGGGAAGGCCCTGGCACAGAATTCCCAGAAAAACTATGGATGCCCCATCCCCGGAAGTGTCCAAGGGCAGGTTGGATGGGGCTTGGAGAACCCTGGGATGGTGGAAGGTGTCCCTGCCCATGGCACCAAGTGGTCTTTGAGGTTCCTTCCAACATCTTTGATCAGGCCTTAAAAAATTCCTGCTGATCCTCACCCACAGGATTTTTCCCAGAAAAAGTTCAAAACCAGTCAAGAGATTTCTGGAAGAGATCCCACCCATGGCATTTGTTCCATGAGTGTCTCACTGTGGGAATTTCTGGAACAGGGATCTCCCCAGACTTGGCTGGAGGAGGGTTTGGATTTGGGAATTGTTCCGCAGATCAGTGAATGGAATATTTAGGCAGGATTAGGGCCTGGAAAAATGGGATGGCTCAAGAGATAAGTGGGATGCAGCCAAGCCAGGAGGTGTTAATTAGGGGTGTTAATGAGGTTGCAAAGTTGAGGAGGCAAGGAAAGGAGTTTGGGATTGGGAGAAGGCCTGGAGAGGTGGTGTCACAAATTTCCCAGATTTCATGGAATATTCTGAGTTGGGAGAGACCCACAAGGGTCATCCAATCCAGCTCTTAAGGAAATGGGATCAAATCCACGACCTTGTGGGACAAACATCAAACAAAGCAGGTGAGGACCCATCCATGAGAACTCAGCTGATTTAAATGGGAATAAAAATTAAAAGGTGGAATGGGAAGTGATCCTGTGTCCAAGACTGGATCCATCTCGAGTCTCTGCTAGTCTGAGCTGCTCCTGGAGGTGGAAAACATCAACAGATTCTGTCCTGAGTGAATTCCAGGGATGGCTGTGGAGTCTGCATAGATGAGGTTCGAGCTGGATGCTTTCCACCCCAATAACCCTACAAAATTAACAGTACCACAATTAAATGAAATTCTATAAATACATATTATTAAATAAATCTCAATAAAATAAATATCAAGAATACAAATCCTACAATCCCAGCCCTTCCTAGCACAGGGTAAATGCTCTGAGCCCAAACTTCATCCAGGAGTGTGGAAGCAGCTCCACGACCATGGAGGTGCTGCTGGAATCTGTCCCTGTGGAGGCAGGATGGGAATGTGACAATTCTCCTTTCCTTCAGGGGGAGAGAGGTGAGCCTGGATTCCCTGGAAAAGCAGGAGAGGCTGGGCTGAGAGGAAAAGATGTGAGTAAAGGCAGGAATCCAGGGGGATGGAGCTGCTGATCCCTCGGGAGCGACCAACACCCCCAGCTCTGCCCTGCAGTGACAAAAAAGGCACAACTTTTATAAATTGTTAGTGACCACCAGTGCCCAGAGCAGCTGGGGCTGCCCCTGCATCCCTGGAATGCCCAAGGCCAGGCTGGACAGGGCTTGGAACAACCTGGGATGGTGGGAGGGGTCCCTGCCCATGGCCCTGGATGGGCTTTAAGGTCCCTTCCATCCCGAATAAATCTGGGATTCTGTGATCAGGATTTTTGTCACGGAGTCACATCTGCTTGGAGTGGATTTACCACCAGGTGCAGCCACACCAACCCTTCTGCTTCTGAGCCTCAGGTGATCCCAGCTTGGAAAGGATCCATAAAAATCATGGAGCCTGTGATTTTTTCTTTCCCTGCTCCTCACAGTTTCCCAACTTCAGGGTCGTGATTCCAGAACAAGAGCTCTGGATTTGAGTAGGAAGTGATGGTAAAAAACTTAGGAAAACCCGAATTTTGTAGGAAGACCCAGGGAGGAGAGGCTTCCTCTGGGACCAAGGTCATCCCACCCCTTCCCGAGGTGACAGGAAAGCAGCAGCTGGAAAATGAAATCCAGGAAAAAAAGGAAATCCAGGAAAAAAAGGAAGCAGGTGCAGTCCAACAGCCCTGACTTCGGAGTCGTGATTCCAGAACAAGAGCTCTGGATTTGAGTAGGAAGTGATGGTAAAAAACTTAGGAAAACCCGAATTTTGTAGGAAGACCCAGGGAGGAGAGGCTTCCTCTGGGACCAAGGTCATCCCACCCCTTCCCGAGGTGACAGGAAAACAACAGCTGGAAAATGAAACCCTTGGATTTGTCCTGAAGTTGATCCCTGCTCATTTTATTTCTGTTTATTTGTCCTTAAAGGAGACTGTGGAGAATCCTCCTCACCTTTCTTTTATCTCGGATTTCAAATTCCCAAAGGCTGGAACAGAAAAGCCAAAAAAAAAAAAAAAAAAAAAAAAAAAAAAAGAACTAAACTGGTTTGTTGTTTTTTTTCTGGGAGATGCTGAAAAGAGAATTCCATGGATGGAATCCCAGAATATCCCTGAGCTGGAAGGGACCCACCAGGACCACCCAGTCCAACTCCTGGCCCTGCACAGGACTCACCAACATTCCCATCATTATCCAGCCATTCCTGGAGCTCAGAACAGTGGGATTTGGTGGCAGTCACCTCCTCCTACCCCTAAATTAAAATATTCCAGTCACCCCACACCTTGTGCCCCTTTCTCCTCATTTATGGGAATGCTGTAAAACACCATTCCCAGTTTAAGGTATCCCAGATATCCCCAAACCTGCCTCCATCCCAGTTTTCCAAGCATTGAGGTTTACCCTCCACTAGAGCCCTTGGAATGTTTGATGGGCTCAGTTCTCTCCCTTTAAACCATTTCCTCCGGGTTTAATTGCAATAAAATTCCTGTCACTTGATGGAAAAACATTTGGAAAACCTCTCCTCTCTTTTAGGGAGAAGCTGGAGTCCCTGGAGAGCCAGGAGTGAGAGGAATCAGGGTAATAATCCCATTTTTCTCACTATTATTATAATTTCCTGCCCCTGAGAGTGGTGGGGCTTCTCTGTTTCCCTTCTCCATCCCAATGGGAGACTTTGCCTGGAAATAGCCACTTCCAAATATTCCTTTCCTGTGGGAAAAATAATATTTTCCTCATTATTTTCCTTTTCTGAGCTGCTGCTCAGGCTCTGTTTGTGATTTTTTTTTTTTCTCTCAATCTCTTCTTGCAGGGTCCTCCTGGACTCCCAGGACGACCTGGAGAGCAAGGGATGAAAGGAGATCCAGGAGAACCTGGAAAAGATGTAAGGAATGCCCTGGAAGAGGGGGGATTTGGGGAAAATGTGATTTATTCCCAGCATTATAAATTAATAATCTTTATTTCTTCGGATTGGGGTTGGATAGATCCAGCTGAGATGGATTCACTTTTTTCATCCCCTTGGAAAAAAAAAAATCAGGGAAAATATTACCAAGTTTCTCATGACTTTACCTAAATCCTCTTTGGGAGATTCCCAAAAATATCAAAGCAGCTCCTCCCCCTCTCCCACCCTTCTCCCTGTGGCCATTTTAACAAGAATTGGGAGTTTAAATTCGTAATTTGATTATTTAAATTACTTTAATTATTTAATTTACTTTATTTAATTTTATTATTTAATTTATTTATATTTATTTTATTGAATTACTTCGTTTATTCTATTTAATTATTTAATTTCTTTTTTATTTATTCTTGCTGTTTATTTTGTGGGGATGGGGAAGGACACAAGGCTGAGCAGCCACAGCAGCAATTCCCAAGAAATTTTCCTGTGCTGGGAGGAAAAACTCATTCCCAGAGGTCCAAAGGGATGGATCCTTTGCAGCCATTCCTGCCAAATTCCTGATTTACCTGCAGGACTCGTGTCCTGAGTCACAGGAAAAGTGGGATTGGGAGAAAATCTGCAGGAAATATCCCCAGGGATCCAAAAGAGATCCAATTCCAGGCTTTCCCAAAGAAATGGTGGTGCTTCCTCAGCCCCTATGTGATGGCAGGGAAATTAAACCAAAATTTGGGTTGCACAAGAGGTAATTCCATTATTCCAGGTGGGATAGCAAAGGAAAAAGGGAAAGCAGGAAAACTCCTGGGAGGGTGAGTCCTTCTGGAGGTCAAGCTTCAAGTGAAGAGCAGAACTGCTCCAAATTTAACATAAAAATGGGAATTAGGGAGACCCAAGAAGGGGCTGGTTGGTCCCTCTGGAAAAGGTGGTGTTAGTTTGGGATCAGCACCCCAAAAAATGGGAATTTTAGAGGGGAACTGAGACATTCCTGCTGGTTTTCAGGGAGATCCTGGGAAGGACGGCCTGAGAGGTGAAAGAGGCCCCCCAGGCCCTAAGGTAGGTCCTGAATCCACATTTCTGTGGTGGTGCCACCACCCTGGGCAGGTCAGAGGGAAGGAGAACCCAGCTCAGGTCTCCTCTGACCCCCCAAAAGTTCGGGATTTCAAAGCAGAGCTCCTGGGATGGGCTCAGGAACTCGTGGTTGCGCCGGGGCCGTGGTCCCACATCTCCACAGAGCTTCCTTAGGAAGAAGAATGTTCTTCAGGAGTGGAACGGGATAAATTTCTGGGATGTTCCCAGGTTGTTCCTTCCCTTCCTCTTCCTGCAAGTTGAAGAGCACATGGGAAGGAGGAATGGATTCAGATCCCAAACATCCAAGATCTTCAGATCCCACACATCTGAGATCTTCAAATCCTGCACATCCAAGATCTTCAGATCCCACACATCCAAGATCTTCAGATCCCGCACATCTGAGATCTTCAGATCCCACACATCTGAGANTGAGATCTTCAGATCCCACACATCT
>VXBS01001462.1:862-15269 GCA_013400255.1 Sitta europaea
AGAACCTGTCGGTCATCCCATAACCACTCCTGTCACCTGGAAAATTCTGCAGGGTTCATGGGATGATTGGCCGGGGTGCAGGCTTCCCCCTCCCCAGTTTTACCTTATTTGTTACACCTGCTGTCCATCTGTTAGAGAGTCATGCCCTGCTAACCCCTGGTTGGTCCCCTGTGTATCCTTGCCCCTGTAACCGCCCCCCTTTATAAGCTGTTACCCTCTGTCTGCCCGGGGGCTCCTCCGTGCTACCTGCCTGGGTGTGACAGAGTGACCGGAGTTCTGTCCCACTCGGGACGAATAAAGGTTCTCTGTTCAATCCATCGGAGCCTCCCGCCTTCTATTGACTCTCGCCGTTTGTCGCATGGTGCTGGCAGGCTAATTAGAGCCCACGGGGGAAGGCGAGGATCGCTTTGCTTCCGAGCCCCCCTTCGCTGTGGTGTGTGTGTGCCGAGCTAGCCGGGGCTAATAGAGCCGACGCACCCCCACAGAAGTCCAAGGTCAGTCAAGTGAAATTTTAGGGCCCTGGGAAGAATATTCTTTTTAAAACAAATAATTTGAAGTTGTTAATGATGTGAGAAAAATGCTGACAAATGTACCACCTGCAAGTAGCTAAACATCTGGATAGTTAGGATTTTATAATTAAACAGCTTTTTATTTATCTTCCCTTTGTTCTTAATGGCATAGAACATGAAAATTAAAGCAGTCATATTTTATAGATTCACATGGCTTTTATAACATTTCATAGCTTTAATTTTTTGAATTCTGTTTTTTTCTCATTTCAAATGGACACATTCTATCTCTAAACTCTTTTTTCAGTTGAAATAATTTAATTTTTGTTGTGGATATCAGATACCTGCATTATTAATTAAGAAAATCATTAATAATTTAACTTGTATGTTGCAGGGGAAAAAAAAAAGCTCAATTCACTTGGTTTGAAAGAAATCAGGATTGAATATTGATTCATTAACAATATGCAATTAATCAGCAGTCACTGAACTACACATTGAAGATCAATATCCTAAAAATCTTTCCACACTCATTGTACATCATAGGATTTCTAATCCCTGACCCAGAATCTCACAAGAAACCCACTTCTCCCCGAGGTATATGTGAGTGCTGGTTTTTTTGTGAATCCCTGATGATCTCTACCCACTACTAATGTACTCATTGTACTCTGGCCCATGGTGCCAGTCATGTACACCTGAAATGTGGGTTCCCATGTAACACCCCACTAGCTGAAGTGCAACTGCTCACTGCAGCTTTCAGGGAAGCTGCTGCACCCAACCTAAACAGGAGTTGTCACAGGGTGATCTCTGGCAGCATCAAAACAGGTTTGACTGCTGCTCAGACACCCTCTTCTCTGATGGTCTCCTGTGTGCTTCAGAAATAAAGCTTGAAAATATGTGGGAAATACTGGGATCTCTAAGTGACTCCAGTAACCTCTGTTTTGGCAGCTATTTTGTCCCTCAAGTCCTTATTTCTTCTCATTGATTGTTAGGGAATTCTGCTTGATTAGTGCTACTTTTGATCAAACAAATCCTACTAGCATAAATTTTCCTATAGTGTTGTGTTTTTGTGCTTTAGAAGGACAAGACTTTGAAGTTTCAGATCTCTTCTAAATACCCAGCCAGAGTGGGAATAGAAACAATACCTTGTGGAGCACTGCGTGTTGCACAGTAAGTAGAGGAGAGAGACCTATAAACATGTTCTTTTTGTTGTGATGCAAAAATTCTTGTCACTTTGTAAATATAATAGAATAATGTTTATATTTGCAGATTTTTTTTCTCCTTCATCTGGCTATTCTGAATTTTCAATTAAAGATGTAAAGTTGTTTAGTTAATAAGACCAACTTTCCACCCTAATTCTGAAAGATACATTTTATAATTGGTTTTTATCACTTCTTCTGCCCTGGCAAAACAAAGGCATGATCCAAAGTTTGAGCAATGCTGACTACATTTGTGCCTGTGAGAGTGATTTCTTTTCCCCAAGTGAAATGGTGCAGAGGAGCTACATAAAGAGTGTAGATCCTCTGAACTATGAAATCAACATTATCTCTATGACACAGAAATTAAAGTGAGTTCTCTGGTGTACAAAAAAAAAAAAAAAAAATCATTGTATGTGAGGCTATAGGTTTTAATTCTTCGTGTGCTGTTAGAATATGTGTATCTAATAGAGCCTGGACAGTTCTGGATTGTCTATGTAGGGTGTATAAGGAACTGATCCCTATAGAGCCCTGCCTATACACTGACTTGAATCCTGACAGGGAACTTACATGTACCTTGGACCCTGCACATATTGGCTTGACAACCTCCTGCTAGCTGCTGACTGAATCTACTTACTAGCAGCAGACCTGCTCTTCTCTTTTTTTTCAGGAAGATCTGTGGATCTGTGTCTGTCACTGGGGGCATTTCCTTGCCCATGGCCCCCAGCTCTTCATCTCATGAGCAGCCCACTATTTCTGCTAGCTGACTATCTGCAACAAAAGAATTTGCAGGTTTCAAGGTTGAACTGTAAAGACAGATCACAACCAGTGTTTACTAGAACATCTTAAAATAATTAAGCTGTTATTTTTTTTTATTAAGCTGCTGTTGTTTATAAAATAATTTTACATGGTAACTCTGACTGCTTCACAGCTCAAACCCCCTCTCACTCATAGAAATGTGTCTGGATCATCACCTGAGAACACTACCCTAGCTGTTTACTCAGGTGCCAAGGGTCACAAAGATGTGCCACTAGTTTCTTACTAAGTAGTTGGAAAATACCTCTATGAGTCCTATGTTTTACCAGACAGACATATACATACATATATATATAGATATATATATTAGAACATATAAACTCTGCAGAGACAACATGTAGGGCTGACTCTTGGATGTGTTTAGAACTACAGAACATTTTGCTAAAGCAGATGTTAGTGGCCCTGAACACATTCAGGTGCTTCTGCCACTGAGTTTGCCAGTTCTTGCAGCTTTGAAAGGACTGAGAGTTTCTGCAGCTACTCAGTTCCTGGGAGACTATCAGAAATTATCCTTCAACATGTTTGGTTTTTGTTTTTTTTTCAGACTGCTCTTTTTTGGTAACTGTTTCTCTCTGTGCATACAGAAGCACATAACCTTTCATCTAATGGACCTAGCTAACAAATTTTTTTTTTTGGTATGTGGACACATGCTATCAATGCCTGTGCAACAGACATGCAATATAATAAAAAAATAAGAAATGGAAACAAAAGCTAAATATCTTGGATATGTCTGATGATCAAAGAAACTCTGTGTCTACCATACCGCTTTTTTATTTTTTTCTCAGGCACTTTAATTAAAAGAGACTATTATTCTTATAAAGCTTGAAAGGTCAGAGACAGACTTGATACTTCAATTCTTTTCTGACAAATATGATCTCCTCAGGGCAAGGTTTAACTTTTGGAAAATACTTGCACTCTTTTATTAGTAAAATCATCATTCTTTTACAGTGTGTTTGTGGTCCATCCCTTTCATCTCACTGTTGGTTGATTTCTTTTCCTAAGCTGCTCTGATACTCCTCATTTCCTGCCCAGCCATGAGAAAAATAGATTAGACAAAGCTTTCAGTGAAGGACCTTGAATATTTTTTTATTCCCAACTTTGTTGTCATGCTTAGCTGAACCACTCTTTCAGCATCATTAAGACAGTGTAAATGGATATATGATACAGTAATGAACAAGGAAGTTTATTCCTGGGAGGTGTTAAACTTTATCATATAAAATATTTTGGAAGTATCCACATTATTTAAGAAAGACACGCTCTTCCGTTATACATTTATAGATGTAGAATGTATTGGAGAAAAAGTATCTGCAAGATCTAAATCAAAATTAAATAAAGCCCTTCAAAAATTAATTAACAGATTGGGAAAATGTCCCTCCACCCCCTCAAAAGAAAGGGAGATTTGTTGTTGTTTTAACTTTTAGTGTTCATATAATTTCCATTCTGTTTACTTATGAGTATCATGAAAAGGAGTACCATATGAATAAGATAAGTGTCAGAAATATTATTTTATTCCTATAGACTGTAGAGTGAGCATACTGAAAATAGAGTGACTGTTAAAAATCTTATTCCATTAAATTAATGGAATTAATTTTTAAATTACTTAATTATTTTTTCCCACTTTATTCTTTCCACAGCTGAGAGTCGGACCTGTCTTACTTTGTAATACCCATAAATACATTTATTACAACAATTTTCCTGATAGACAGTTAAACATTTTCCATACTGTTTTTCATCCTAGATAATTTGATCACTGTAGGGCAGGTTGTGCATAATTTTACGAGAATGGAACCCAGAAATTTACATGACACAAAATAATTTCAGCTGAAAAAGCTATTAAGAAGAAATAAGGTGCAGAAAAAGGCATTCTCTGCCTATTTATCGAAGGACAGTGAAGAAAATTGAAAAAGAACGATTTATGCACTTTGGTGCATATTCCTTCTTCAGATACATTTGGTCACACTGAGGTGAGACTGAATCAGTGCCCACAGCTTACTCAGTTTTGTGTGGCAGGTAGAACATAGCAGGGGGTGAAATGAATTCATCTTTCTGTCTTCAAGTGAACTAAAAGCAATTTTATTCTTCCCATGTGGTCACTTGAGGTGCTTGTCATGTTCAAGCTAATGATATCAGGCACCCTCAGGTTGGTTAAGTATTCATGAAGTAATTAAATTCTCATTAACATATAAATAAAAGAAAACTGAAAACAAGTTTAGGAGGCACCTAACATCTGTTCTAATGCTTTTAAGTATTAAAATGTGCCACATACAGAAGGAAAAGTGCATTCTGTTCAGGCAAGTATTTTGCATAGATTATTTATAGAAACTGTAATTAAACTGATTTGGCATATTAAGTAAAATTAACAACAAAGCATTATTTAGGTGGTTCAGTGTCTCTGACGCATAAATAAGAAATTTAAAATAGGAAAGAGAGAAGGAAAATTAATTTATATTTGTTCTGAGTTCCAGATAAAATTCCAAGAACAATTGAAAATTTATTCTTTTAGAATTAGAGAAATATAAAATCTCACACTGCAGGCATACTTTCAGCTGTTCATTCAAAATACATTGATTTTTAATAATAAAATATTACTGATATTTGAAAAAATTAACAATTCCACAAAATGACTTATAAGTTTATTATTATGTTTCTTTAAATTGAATTTAATGCAAAATTT
This sequence comes from Sitta europaea, assembly GCA_013400255.1. Classification (NCBI taxonomy): domain Eukaryota; kingdom Metazoa; phylum Chordata; class Aves; order Passeriformes; family Sittidae; genus Sitta; species Sitta europaea. The sequence goes on from VXBS01001462.1 coordinate 6,052, forward strand.
TGCCATACAATTTGAGACTTCAGTTCAACCTTATGCTCTAAAATGATTTTTTCCTTCTAACATTAAGTAGTTTACTTCTTTAGATAATTTTTCCCAAGGAACTAACAGAGAAAATATGTTTTACCTATTAACGGAATGCGTGCTCTCTGTTCTATACCATGTCACTGCCGTTTTCTGTATGATAGAAATAGCTAATAAAATTAAATAATTTTGAGCCATAGTTTGAGATTGATAGGCTGAAAAATAGCAAAAGAGAAAGAAAAATCTAATGGAAGAGTCTTCAGAATACGTTAAAATAATAATTTCATCAAACAGAGAGAGATCTGGAAAAACATATTTCTGAGAAGCAAATCTTTCAAATATATCTTTAAAGGGAAATATACTGAATTAATTCTGTTTTTTTCTGTTTGTAACAACCTCTGTTTTGTTTTTATGATAATCTATATTAAAAACGTATTCTGTACCAGTCTAATTTCATTGTAATCTTATTGACTTAGCACAAAGTACATAAGATACGTGCTTATATAGTCCTTACTTTGAGAGTGGAGTGCATAACCAGAGAAATTAAGCATTTTTTTACTGTTTATATTATATTGTTCATTTCAAAAAGCAGTATTTCATGCCTTATTCCTTGCCTTATTTCATGCCTTTCTCCTTGCTCTGATGCCTACAGAGGGAAACTTATGCCAGTTATGCAATGTGTTTGGTGCATGCTGAAAAGGATAAATTGCACAAAAGGGCACGTAGACCTTCCTGAAATAAATAGATAAACCCACTTTTTTTTCTGGTTTAAACTGTGGCAGACAAAATCCAAGCAATTTAAAAATAGCTGCAGTGAGTTATCATTATAGACACAAACAGCTATTATTCTTTTTATAAAGAGTGCTATTCATTACTAGTTACAACACTTACAATCAACACATGAAAATATTCTCCTTTTTCTTTGGTCCAAAAACTGTTGTGAACTCATATCAGTACCCGTCAGCTGTTATGATTAACAGAGAATAATATTTTCTTAGGCATTATAGCAGCGAAAGGAAACTATGTACTATTACAACCTAGAAGAAAAAAAAAATTGGTCCAAAACCCATACAGCAATGAAGACACAAGCGGAAGCCTGGATAATTGCAGTCTTATACTGGTAAAAGCTCATGAAAAATTAATTCGGAAACTCATGAAACAGGAACTGAGACTTGGTTCTTACATGCCTACAGGACAAGGAAATTAAACATTACAAGGCTTGCTTGAGAGAATGTCTGCCCCAGAGCAATTATCTGTGCTTACCTTGGAATCCCAACTGATCTTAGATTATCTCACAAAACACATGAGAGAAATACTGCCAAAACAAACTCTAATCTTTCTATGAACCTGAAATAAGAAGCAAAATCTTGAAGCCCGTATGAATATAGAACAACAATATTAGTATAATCTCTTTAATGTGGGGGTGGGTAGTGAAGTCTCGTCGGTTGGGGACATCCCAGTTTAGATCAGAAACTAATTTTATTGAGTATACAAGGCATTTATATAAGGTTTTACCTGTATGGTACTTATATAGGGTTTGATTTTTGGTAACAATTTCCCATTGGTTTCACATTCTTTATGACATCACTTCACCTGGTAACATTAGCCTATCACAAAATTTCACAACATGTTTCTTGCCCAGGGAGCATTTATCTGGGTTTGTCTCTCCCATGGTTTCTGCTTGATCAGGCCTAAGATATCAGGCTCCTTTATCAGTTCCATTGTATTCTCTGTTTTATTCCACATAGTGAACATGCACTTTCATGCAGTACTCGTTCTAAATAAGAACTCATCTTCTATTACTATTGGTCAAAGCACTGCTTTAGAAACCTTCATGAGTAGACTTTAATTCAAGACTAAGCAGTTCTGGATCCAGGATTGAGTTGTGATGGAGAAAAGATTGTAGAATCAATAGTTGTTGACCATGTTGGGTATATTTCATAAAAATGCCACCTATATCCCTATATAAAGACATATTGGTATATATAAAACATGGTTTAGCCATACTACTGTCAGAAAACAAAACCAAGCCTAGAGAATTTACAACTCTCTCTGGAAAAGGATGTTCTCAGTTGTTTCCTATTAAACATTCATCTGTCTCTTCAGTGCATCTTCTGCTGCCAGACACAGTTACATTGAACCTTGAACTGACCAAAAGCACACTTATTTTTCAATTCTATATGTACTTTGTTACATTAGAAAAGACAAACCTCAAAGACTCACTTCATCCTCTACACTGTACTTGTACATTCACATACTGGCTGTGTTTCTGACAACTGCAAAATTCTCTGAAGTAGATAATTTCCAGTGAAATAGCTTTATGCTTGTGAATGAAACTACTCCAACCCACTTCTTTAAGGTCATGACTTAATATTTTTTATTGCTGAAATTATGCAACTGGTTTATTCCAATTCCAGAATGGAACAAGGTGTCAGGATATAGAAAACTTTCAACATTTCTCTGCAAGAGAGTGCTTTGGGCAAATTTTCAGGATATCCTGTTCACGTAAACAGTGTATATATATATATATATATATATATATTTAAGCGGAAATTATGCAGATATCCAATGCTGAAATAACTGAGAATAGGAGCTTAACTCAATGAATTAAGATGTCACAAACCAAGGCAGTGTTAGAGCTCAGCATTCTGTGTTGCTGCTTTGACCCTGGTGAAATTAAGCTTCAGTGTCTCCATTTGACTGTAATTGAAGGACTTTTTTCCAGTGCACTTTGTTGATTCTTTATCAGTGAGGTCACTGCTTTACTCGTCTGGTTCCATTTTTGACCCCCATCTCACCTTCCTTTACGGAACAGGATGCCCTTGCTGCTCCCTTATGAGACAACCCTCTTCTCACTGTGTGCAATTCATAACAAGGGTCATTGTTTTGCCCAGTTTGTGGTAGGGAGCACACATTTTCTTTTTACTACACCAGAGAATCTTGTTCTTTTTGCTACACCGCAGAATCTTGTTCTTCCTTATGACGGGAGTCCCTTGATATTACCAGTAGTGTGCCAAAACCAAGTCCCTGATGCTGGATCAAATAAATAAAAACTTGTATGTTGAGAAAATGTAATATATTAATTATTTAGAGTTTTGGAGAGATAGTATTTTTAAAACAAAACAAACTTGTAAGCAAGATAATTCTTCCTGAAATAAGTCACTTTTCACTTACAGAATATATAAGTTAATCAATCAAAGCCAAAACATGTAGGTCACGTTATTGTCCACATTAGTGATATAAAAAAACACCTAACACTCAAAATAAATTTAAGATAATAGAAATCAGTGGAGCAGACTCATAAAAAAGTGTTTTATTTTAAGTAGCGAATGAATTTTTCACCACTTGCTAAAGGGAAATCTTCAAATCAAGACTGGGTGCATTCTTGAAAGGACCTTTTAGCTCAAATGCAAAGCGTAAAGATAAATATTAGAGTAATTCTATGACCTACACTATATAGGCAGTCAGAATAAATGATTTAATATTCCCTTCTCGCCTTAGAAGTGGTTCATTTGTCATAATCTGTAAAACCCAGGCACTTCATAAATTATTTCTGAATTTAAGAAAGTACTAGGTAATCAAATAGGTGCATAGGTGTCCTGAGTTGATGTTGAATTGTATCCCCATTCATCTGTTTAGCTCAGAAATAAGTTTTGCACCTTTAAAACTGGCTCTGAGAGTAAAGGAGGAGCGGTGGAATGTCTGAGGTGGTTGTTTCCAAGACATCAAGTTAAGAGTTTTCAAATTTCCTTCACACATGGCCTGTGTTGTCTACAAACAAGATAGCAGGAGAGAGCTCTCCTTGGCTTTTGGTTGGTTTGTGGCTAGCTGAAGCACAGGAGTTCTCCGCACTGTGAGTTTTTCCCTTTTCCTGGGAACTGTTCTAGCCTGCTCTGGACTGGCCCCAGCAGAGCCCCCGGAGCTCAGCGCTGTGTGCCCAGGCCCGGCTGTGCCCGGCATTTCCCAGTGCCAGGGCCTGACCCGGGCTGAGGGAGCCGAGCGGGGCCCCGGCACAGACCGGCTGCGTTCGGCATCTCTGCCGAGCCGCGCTCTACAGAAGAGACGCTCTGAATTCATCATCTCTTCGGAACAGCAAGAGGCTTTGTTGTTTAATATAATTCATTTGTTGTGCTGGGGAGTGCTTTGCCTGTCAAATAAACAATTATTTCCACTTTCCTCCAAGGAAAAACTTTTTTCCCCAAACCAGTTGGGGGAGGTGTCAATTTGGATTTGTGTCGCTGTGGGACACAAAGGAAAGGCACACACACCACAGGTGTCCAAAACACAGAAGAAGAAGAAGGTTTATTGAAACCTCAGCTTTATATAATTTCCAGGACACTGAACAGGGATTTGGTAATGAAGTATCCACCTCTCCAAGCCCACTGGTCAAATGAGAAGTCTCCCAAGTGGTATCTTTACCAAAGGAATGTAAACTATTCTTGTTTACCTTACAAATCATGAGAACTGACTCCATTCTACAAAAAACAAATCAGAAGGCTTATTTTCAGGGATGACATATTTGCTTTCTAGAGGGACCCCATTCAGAGGTTTCTTCCCAAATTTGCCCTAAACCAGGACAATAGATGATTAAACAGTATCAGGTAATCTGATCAAGTCTTCTCTCCATTCTGCTTACAAAGATCAAGTATATTAGGACATTCCACAATTTCAAATATACTGTTGGTATTTCTCTGATCATGAAGGAAAGGAAGAAGATCATGCATTCAATATTTTTTTTCAAGTGATAAATGAATTTCACTACTGGAACACTTCTCATAAATGTTCTTCTTCATTAAACTAACAAGTCACTGCAGAATAAAACAAGGCAATTTAAAAAAAATTAAAAAAAAAAAAAAGATTGTTCATACTTACAGATGCTTGCTTAATTTCTCTAGTTACTCCAAGGAAAATATTTCCTCTAGAAAATAATACAGTATAAGATCAGTTAGACTGCTATTATATATTAAGGGATCACCTAAGATTTATAACCAAAATAGCCAACAAAGCATGGCATAAGTTCAGAGAAATATAACAATAAAATTATCTAACCTAAAAGGAACTTAGGATTTTTTTTTTTTAAGATGTCATTTTTATCAGAAAAGTGGAAGGAAAAAAACCTCAGAATCAGTAAGAACAAAATTATCTTTATCTATATATTTTTTTCATTTATTTGAGATACTCTATGAATAGATTTATTAACATTCATTTCCAAGTCTCTAGTATAACACAATAATCTAATATAATCACAAAAAGTCAAGTACGCAAAAGTTAAACATGAGAGGAACATCTTTATGAGGCATACAATTCTCAAAGAAGCCAACCAAAATTAAAAGCCAAGAGTGGAACAGAATTGGACTGAATTTCATACATCCTGTTCACTCTTACTGATGGAATTGGTAAAAAAACTAGTTTATACGTTAAGCACATAAATGAAGAGAAAAGAATTTCATGAAAAATTTTGTTTAGTTAAGGTCACTGAAGCATACTAATCTTTAAAAATGTGCTTCTTATTGATTACTTCAAGTGTGGCAAAAAAGTGGCAAATAACTTTTATGGCAGGAATCTGACAATTTCTACTTTTTTTATCTTTAGTCACTGTTTGTGATCTTTATTATTCTTCCTTTTGATGTAGTTGAATAATGTGTTATTTTCTTTTTCTTTTTCTTTCTTTTTTTTTTAATTTTAGTTATTTATTTGGAAAAACCTTAAGTGGGGATAGTCTAAAAATATTATTTTAAAAATTTAAGCAAAGGATTTCTTAATACCTTGTGCCTAAGCATCCAAATAAATGACTGGAACTTTTAAGTTCTTTTAAGCAAAAAAATCCTTTTACTTTTCTTAGAATAAATTGGATGGTCATCCCTGTTCAACTGACAAGTTTTCACATTACAAAAGTCCCCACTTTCCATGCAGAACACAGCCAGTCGAAGTACAGGGACAACACATACTGTCATTGCTGTTTGTTCAGTTTAGAGGTTTAAAAAGGTATAAAAAGTCTGCTAAAAGCAAACAAAACCATTCTAATACTATTGAGTGCTTTGTGTCTTCTGGGTGGTCCTGAGAGGTGGTGTGGGTTTTATGAGTATTAAACAGACTTTTTGTATATATGGAGTTGATCTATATCCCCTGGTATGGATTTTAGAGACAAGTGAATAGTTCTTCTTTATTAAGGATGACTTTAGTATACCTTTATTATGCTTTTTTATTTACACCTTGTGTTATCATTTTCATACGAATACTTTGGCTATATTGGATTTGTGCTACAGGAACATACATTGTTATCTAACAATCTACTAGAACATGTCAATGATTCTTGTAAAGAGATTTTTTGCTCCCAAATGTGACAAGAATGATTTCATTTTTTACCTGTTTTTTAGGCTAGATCACTAAGCAAAATTAGAAATCCCACATTTCATTAGTATGAATATTTCCTCCTGCAAGTGTTCCTAGACACTTACTTTCTAAAACTTGTTGTCAAATTAATTCTTAAGAATTACAAAATTACTGGTTAGGGATACATAGATTCAATTTTCCATTAAAAAAATAAAAAAGATTTTTTGAAAGCAGTCACACACGAATAGCTACTGGGTGTTCGGACAGTAACAGAAGAGGAAGTATAAAACTAATTTTCCTATCTGTTAGAGGATATTTTTAGTTACACTAACAAGATCCCTTACTGTCAATCTCATCTGTAGAGTTAGAACAAAATGTTAGTATGCATTTATCAATCACAGATTTGATGCATTTCTAGTAGCCCAAAGTGAAGATGAAAAGGAGACTGAAGGGTAAATTATTCACATAAGGGAATAATCAGGTAGTTTTCCCAACAAAGTATTATGAAATAAAGGTTTCAGAAAATTTGTGCCAAGATAACATTCACTGCAGTCATAACTGATCTGTTCAATTTAGCAATAGTGAATGGTAAAGACACAATATCTGTTCACTCATTTTAAAAAAACCCAAAAACTTACACAAACAAAAAAGCAAAAAAACCCAAACAAACAAACAAAAAAACCCAAAAAAACCAAACAAACAAAAAAAAAAAAGGAAATACAAACCCCACCTTTAAAGTTGTACTTTTATTTCTACCATTCCTGGAACTTTATTCTACCAGTATCTCAGAAGCAGTCAACTGTCTCTTGACTTTATTTATCCCACATGCATTTTGGATGCTTGATTCTTTTTCTTACTTCTATATCCTGGATGGATAAAATTTTAATCAAATGCTGTATTTATTTATTCATAATAGGATTTAGGATTTATATAGTTTTTGGGGGTTTTTTTCAGTTTCACTACACCTGCTGTATACCATCAATTAAAGTAAGCATTACAGAACTTGGAAAACTCAACCAATAGATTTGTTTTTTATCTTTTTTCTGATTAACTATGCTGTCTTTATGAACTATAAACTGTTCAGCACAGAGATACTTAAATTTCACCTGTTGCAATTAGAAACTTCTGTAATCTTAGCAAAGCACTGATCACATGCATGTTAACTTGCCGCAGTACAGACAAACAGAGAAAGTATATAATCTAGTATTTAAATAATTTTTTAGGCAGATAAATGATGTGAGTTTAAATTCTCTTGGAGTAAAGTGTTTAGAATGAAGGAGTTCTGCAGCCTGGGTGTATATCCTACATCAAGAAGATATTCAGTAGTACAGAACAGTCATTTATGAAATTAACACTAATGGTGGTAGGTAAATTCTTTGAAAAACAAAGTTTTTGTTTTTCTTTAGGAAAAAGAAATGAAATTCTATACAACAACAAAAAAGGATATTTGTCTCCTATTCTGATAATATATTTTCCTTCACTGATAGTTTATGCTAGTATTCTTAAATCTTATATGTTTTGCACAGAAAACAGCATGGGTTTACTGAAATAAATGAAGCTGTATTTTCATGGCATGACTCCTCCCTGACATTCTGGAGAGGAAAAAAAGGTCAAAATATAAGATAAAATTAATGATTTAACAAAGAGAGTTTTAAATGAATAGAGTAGATATAATTATTTCTACAACTAATAAAATGTTGGTTTTTTTATGAGTTCATTTTTGCAAAAAGGATGTAACTATCCCCAGGTTTACCTTGCTTTATATGGAGTCTTTAAAAAGGCTTTTGTGTCTCTCTCTTTCCCTTTTTCTAAGAAAGTTTAAAATGTTTGCAGAAGGTTGTGAGTATTATATAAGATTAAGCCCCTCAGGCTGTAAGAATATATTTTTACTTTCTCTCTCTGAAAGAGCATTTTTATTTTGCTGAAATATAAAACATGAAGGAAACTTGAGACACTAGCCATACAATAACTTTATTTAATTTTATTAGTAAAATACATAACAGACGTAAATTAATTGTCACTTAAGTTCCTCAAGGAAACAATTGCCACATATGGTGGCAGGAAAATCAGCTTCTTGACCAAGTTGCTCAGGGCCCCACCCAACCTGGCCTTGAACACCTCTGGGGTTGGATATCCACTGCTTCTCTGAGAAACATGCTCCCTTTTTCTTAGTTTAAAATCGTTGCCCTATCACTCTCTGCCCGTACAAAAAGTCACTCTATGTTTTTATTTTTATATGCTCTTTTCAGGCATTGGAAGGCTGCTATGAGGTCTCTCCAAGTCTTCTATTCTTCAGGCTGAATAAACCCATCTTTCTCAGCCTCTCTTTACAAGAAAGGTGCTTCAGCTTTCTGATCATCTTCATGGCTCTTCTCTGGACCCCCTCCAGGAGGTCCATGATCTTTTGATGCTAGGGGTCCCAGAGGTGGACTCAGAACTCCAGTTGTAGTCTAATGAGGGCAGACCAGAGGGGCAGAATCACCTCCTTTAACTGCTGTCCACCCCCCTTTTAATGCTGCCCAGGACATGACTGGCAGGTTTGTTTCTCTCCTTGCTTCCTTCTTTCCCTGTAAAATTTCCAAAGAAGAATGAAGAGAAGGAGGAAGAGAAAGCAAAAGAGATGTAGGAAAAGAGGAAGAGAGGCAGGAAGAAAGGGAATCTAACAAGAAGACAGGGAGAGGAGAACATAGACTAATCAGAATTTCCTGATGGATTGGAAAAATTCTGTATTTATCTCAGTGTCCTACTACCTGTATTTACCAGTAGCATTTTCTGAACGTTATGCTAGCAGTGGGAAATTATCTGTCCATATACTTAGAGACACAAATTAATTTTTTCCTTGACTTTTTTTTTTTTTTTTTTTT
>VXBS01001462.1:15303-27888 GCA_013400255.1 Sitta europaea
TTTATTATTTTTGGGTGAATGGTTGGGAGGGGGAATATATCTTTTGAAGAAAGAGTAGGAAAGTTAATACAAGATATATTTGTGGAGGCTTCTGTTGCCACACAAACATGAGCCTTCCAGGCATTTGCATTTAAAATACGTAGGAAACCACAGTCTGATTAGCTTTGCATATGTTGTAAGCATATCACATTATCCCTTTCTGACTTTTAAGAACTGCTCCACACCTGGAGAGAAATATTGAATTATAAATCTGTAATTTCATCAGAATACTAATCAGATCTTAATTTTATAAGTTGTAAAATTTTTCATTTTATATTTATTAAAAATTGGCTTTTTACATTTTTTATCCATTTCCACATAAGACAGTGGAACATTATTCATTGTATAGACATGAAAGCTGCAAAGAACTAGCAAGCCAAGTGCACAGAAGCCAAAGAGTCCCTGGCAAAGGAGATCATTCATGAGCATTTGGAATAGCTCCTTCTTCCTGGCTCGTGTTTCTTTTTCTTTGTTTAATGGTTTTCCAGTCAAAGAACGGAATGATAAGTAGCTTGCTTGAATTTTTTTAAGAGCCCTATGACAGCAATGGTGAAAGCTTTATTGCTGTGACCATAATCACAAAAAGTCCTTCAGTGTTTGTACTGTAATAGAAACAGATATTGCTACAAGATATTTTAAACCCAGTATTATTAAGTACGCAGTTTAGAAATTTTACTGGAAGAGGTAACAAAGGATTTGACTCAGAGTTTGGAATTTTGGCAGTGAAACAAACTGTCAGGGGCTCTGCTATTCTACTTTCATACTGCTTTCACCAAAGCTGTCTGAACATTTTGCATGTTCCTTTAATTTACAAAGATGTAAATAGCCAAATCCAGTAAGTTTATTTTCTAGGTCCAATATTGTGATCTAAAATCCCCATGTCACTCTCTACCAAATACTAGAGGTACTTACATTCCTTTTTATTACTCTTGATGGAATTAAATTTCTTCACATGTCCACAGTAGGATTTCATATTGACAGGCATCAAACTTCTTAAGATCTGTCATGAAGCTGAGCCCCATGAGGACCAAAATTGTCAGAAAGTTCCATTTCACAAAACTGCTATAGAATATAGAATGATTTTGTTTGTAAAGGAAAGTCAAAGATCATCTTGTTCCACCCCTTTGCCATGAGGTATATTTTTCACTGTATTATGTCCCTCAAAGGCTCAATGTCTTGCAATGGTAGTAGAATCAACAGCTTTTCTGGGTAATCTGTCCTAGTGTCTCCCCATCCTTATTGTAATTAATTTCTTTTTGGGTGCAATCAAAATCTACCCTCTTTCATTTTTAAACCCTGGCCTCTTGTTTTGTCACTACAGGCCCTGGCAAAGAGTCCCTATACAATTTTCCTACAGGCTCCTTTAGGAACTGGAAAGCTGCTAAAAGGTCTCCCTGGAGTCTTTTCTTCTCCAGACTTAACAATCCCACCACTCTCATCTTGTTTTCATATGAAAGGTGCTTCTGTCATTTTTGTGTCCCTTCTCTAGAGGGAGAAAATCACACACAGGTGGCTTTCTGGGCTGCAGGCACACATCTACAACTCTTCACTCACCAGTATACCCAAGTTCTTCTCCTCAGGGTTGTTCTCAATCCATTCATGTCTCAGTCTGGATTTATATTGAGGATTTCACTGCAGAACTTTTCATCTGGCCTTCCCGAACTTCATGGGATTTGCACAGGCCAAATTCTCAAGCCAGTCAAGGTCCCTCTGGATGGCATCCCTTCCCTCCAGAGTACTGACTGCACCACACAGCTTGGTGTCATCAGCACACTTGCTGACATGCAAGACACTCTGTGTCACTGATGAATATGTTAAATAATATTTGTGCTGGTGCAGACTCTTAAGGGAAACCTCTCATTGTTGGTTTCCAGTGAGTCATTGACTGTAATTCCTTGGATGCAAAAATTCAGCCAATTCCATATTGATCTATTAGTTTTTCCATCAAATCCATATGCTTCTGACTTAGAGACAGGTTTATTTGGGGAGACCTTATCAAAGGGTTTTTACCAGTCCCGGTAAATGACATCTATTGCTATTTCCTTGTCCACTCTATTGCAGAAGGCCACTAAATTTATTAGGTAAAATTTACTCCTGATGAAGTTGACAATCTCTGATTGTTTCCCTGTCTTCCCTTGACATACTCCATTATCTTACTGGGCACTGAGGTGAGTCTGACTGGATGGTACTTCCCAGGAGGCTCCTACTACTCTTTTAAAAGATGTGTATTAGTAGTCCCTTTTTTCCAGTCACTGGGGACTTCTATGTGAAAATCTCGTTGACTGGAATGCAAATTTACTAAAAGCTAGGACAAATAATGGATTTAGGATTTGCTTATACTGGTGGGTGAATTGAAAGATAATTCATGTGAAGCTGAGCACTTGGGCTTTTTTACTTGGAGACTTCTTTCACCAGCTTATCTTGAGCAGGACAAGATAGGAAGAGTTCTGTGTCTACCATATACAATTTACATTCAAATCCTCGGGAACTGAAGAATCTGCCTATAACCTGGATGTTACTTGCCTCCTGAGGCCTTTACCTTGTTTGTTTGTCTTGTTATATTGTAATTTAAAGTCAAAAAGTTAGCTTAAATCACAGGTGTTACAATATAGTGTAGATAAGGAACTTTGATACAGATGGCCTAGATTTCAGCATAACTACATAAAAGTGTCCTGATAACTCAGTACTCTTCATAAAACCTTGTACAGCTGTGTATGCTCAGTACTTCAAGGAATATTAAGGTGCTTCACAAAGAGGATGGAGAAATGTCAAAAAAGATCTAGAGTCACAAAAAATAAAATGTTAAGCACAGATCTTCATTTTAATCTTCAACACTGTTACTCAAATTTCAGATTCAGCATGTCATCTCTATTAACTGAAAACTAGTTTTTGAAACAGAAATGCTAACACTCAGAAAGAAGAGAAAAGATATAGCTCTTTTAGAAACACTTTTCCCAACCTTTCAAGAACATTTTATTGGCAAAACACAGTGTGACCCCAATTTTTATCTTATCTTGACATATGTCTTCTCCCATTTCTGTTTTTCGAGAACATTGTATCTGCCCCTCCCCACAGTACATTAGGTTAGGATGAATCAGATATACTCACAAATCACGTCTGCTAAAGCTATGTATCTACAAGAAAGGTTTTATTGTTCCAGGAAGAAAAAAATCTTAATTACAGACTCTCCGTGCATAGGACACACAAATATTCAGTTTCAGCCTTGAAACATGGAGTGCGTTTGTATTTTATTCAGTGACTTTGTAATGCAGAATGCATGGGCTTAAATTGAAGTCTGCCCTTCAGATGAATAGCTTCTTTACCTTTCTTTCTCCAATCCTGGATGAATCTTGTTTCATTTTATTTGTCCTCATGTCAAGGCTTCAAGAAGAGAGATAAAGAACAGCCATAAACAGTTACCAACATAACCTGCAATGTAGTTGTTAAGACATGTTATTGTGAGGTTGAAAACGGAATTTTAAACTTTTCAGATAGCAACCTCATATCCAGGGTGAATGAACTAAACAACGGAACCCATCACTCTTATCTTAAAAGGAGCATGAAGACTATATTTAGGAAAGCACTTGAAGCTGTTAAGGCCAGTTGACCAGAGTTACAACCTCAGAATGAGTCAATATAGAAAGTGACACTTCTTGCTTTACCGCTGTGGGTGAGTTCCTGTTCACCATCTCACTTGCTGGAATCTCAGAATGCTGAGCTGTTGTGTTTACTTCTTGCCAGATGTAATATAAGAAACCCATACACCTATCTATCACAGGGCTCTGCGATCCATTTAGAGGAGAAAACATTAAAATGTTACATGTTTGCAATCTCAGCATGTGGGGCTTCTCATCTTCTAGCATGCCTAGTCCAAAGTCATTTACTTTCTCTGCACAAGAAGGCTTTTGTTTATTCTTTTGTGCTTTTGTTTGTTGTCTGTCTAATCATAGGCAATTTTTTTTTTTGATCCAGGCACCTCATGTTCATTATGGTAAGGATAATTGTCCTGAAATTATTTCAGGTAGGCAGAGACTGACAACCTTAATTATAATTGTAATTATAATTGTAGAACCAGTTGGCAGAAATAGAGGATGAGGCCATTCAAGAGGGAGAAGAAAAATATCTTTCTGGGGGAAGCAGTTAGGTTAAAGGTGTTTTACAGTTTAAGGTGTGCACACACCTTGATGTTTATTTCCCTGTTGTTTTCTACTTGTATTTTATATAAGGCATGTTTAGAGTACAGCCCTTCATTAGAAGTACAGATTATATGTTCCTGAAAAAACAAGGGCTGGAAGAATGAAGGACTTGTCCTCTTTAGGTGTAGTCCAGGTTGGTGAAGATCTAAGGAAACACAAGGTACACAATTAATAAAAATACCTAAGTCACTGGCAGTGGGTAACGTACTTGAATAAAGCGTGGAAATTTGCTGAACAGTCTTGCTTATGCTGTTGGTGTGTGTTCTGAATAAGTCAGTCAAACTGCCCTCTGATCCAGTGGGCTGATCAGTGAAGGGGCCCCAGCCTGGCTTATGGTCAATGGTCTGATGCCCAAGTGGAGACCAGTGAGGCATTTTTCAGGGTTTTTTTTGGAACCAGTTGTGTTTTATACCATTATCAGTGACATGAACAGTGGGATCAAGTGCACCCTCAACAAGTTTGCTGACAACCCCAAGGTGTATGCTGTAGTTGATGTGCTGGAGAGAAGAAATTCCATCTAAAGAGACCTTGAAAGCCTTGAGAGCTGGACCCATGGGAACTCATGAAGTTCAGCAAAGCCAAGTGAAATCTTCTACACCTGCATCAGGAAAATCCCCCATATCAATAAAAATTGAGAGATTAATGGATTGAGAGAAACCCTGTGGAGAATCACTTGGGGATACTGGTGGATGAAGAGCTGGATATGAGGCAGGAATGTGTGCCTGCATCCCAGACAGCCAAGTGTGTCCTGGGCTGCATTGAAAGAATGGTGGCACTCAGGTCAAGGAGGGTGATTCATCCCCTGTATTCTGCTCAGAGTGACACCAACTGCAGTCCTGCACCCAACGTTGGATCCTCCAACGTGGAGGTGGATTAGGTGGGTGGCACTGGGGAGACCTTACAGTAGTTTTCCAGTTCCTAATGGGACCTAGAGGAAAACTGGAGAGGGACTTTTTACCAGGGCATGTAGTGACAGAACAAGGGTGAAAGGCTTTAAGTTGAAAGAGGGTAGGTTTATACTGATGTAAGGAAGAAGTTTACTGTGACCGTGGTTAAACACTGGACCAGGTTGCCAGAGAGGTTGTGGATCCCACCCCTGGAGAAGTGTTCAAGGCCATGTAGGATGGGGTTTTGACCAACTTGTCTAATGGAAGTTGTCCCTGTCCATGGCAATAGCAGGGAAAGTAGATGATATTAAATGTGCCTTCCAACAAAAATGTTTTATAAATTATTTATTAAGTTTCCAAAGGAAAGAAACACATCTTTTTTGTTTGTTTTTTTTTTTTTTTTTAAACAAACTGGATCCATTGCTCTGTAAAGTGCAAACAGGAATTATATGGTAGAGAAATTATTTCAATTTTTTTAACTCATCTCAATTCTTAAAATTTTATAATAATTATACTTTTTTTATGAATGCACAGTTAATATGTATTAAGGTTCTTTAGTTTTCTTTACTCTGGTAATATTGGGCCTCATTGAGCTATCTATCAGTACTGTTGAGAAACAGCCTATATAATTGTATCATCATTTAATCCTACTCATTTGGGTGAATGCAATTGTCGTTTAAGCTAGACTTCAAATTTATTTTTGATGCAACCCTGGAGTAAAATATGTTTGCCATTTAAAGAAAATATTCTATATTAAGTGAATAATCAAATAAAATAAATTACAAAATAATGTTCAATACTGTTATGATAAGTAAGTAGACAGTCTCTTACTCTCTTATTGCCAACGTATTTTTGTCAAACTTGATTACCAAGTCAATGCTATTGCTCCACAGGAGTTGAAGTGGTGTAGCACACAGGCTTTGAAAATACATGCATCTCATCAGGTAGAAAATAGTAAAGATTTTGATATGTTTAAAGTTTCACACATCCAGAACCAGAGCCTCTGAATTTATAGAAAATACGTATATTCAAGCAGAAAACTTCATGTTCTGCTTCTTATGGTTGTTGTTTGCACCTCCTTATTATTATCTTTTTTTTTTAAGAAAGAGACAGTAATTGGAATTTATTTTAAAATGGAGCGGGATGTGATGCTCCATTTCTGTATCCAGGTAAGGCTCACATCCAACACATATAGCATATTGTCACTTCTGCATTCTTGTCTAGAGTCATCCCTGACTAAGAATTGGGATGAAGGCACTTTTCAGTTCAAGCTCTCCCATCAGAGAGAACATGGAATTATTATCTGTGAGATGTATTTGAGGACATACTAGCCAGTCTTTGCCTAGAGAACAGACAGTAGAAAATTTGAATCTGTATCTTCTTAAGCACTGAACCTAAACTTGCCAGGTGTTCCAATCAGTAGAATATTTTCAGGGCAGTTATAATAAATAGATGATGTATAAACTCAGAAATAACTGCCTGCATATTTTCAAACAATAATATAAGGACAGGTACAAGAGCTGAATTCAAGAGGTTTTGATTCAATATTCTGTCCATGAATATTGAAGATGCTTTGCATCTAATAGATATTTTTACCCCAGAAACAGTTAATGCTACATCACGTAATTTCTGGATCCTAGCAGAGCTTGAGCACAAAATTCTGGGCAGCACATCTTAAGAAATAAAAAGAGAGGTGAAAGAATATTTTCTTGAATTTATGGAAAATATAAATGCTTTTGTTCAGTCCAATGAATTTTAGTGCTTTCTGTGTCAGAAAACTGAACATTTTCTTGGTTTCAATTCTATTTTTTCTATATTATAGTTCTAAAGAGAAAATAAAAAGAAAAAAGTGTGAAATATGACACCAGCAGAGAAGGGGATCTAGCACCAAAGGGTGAAGTATGGACCAGATAAGTGGACAATAAAGTGAACTTAAAACTGCTTGAACTTCCAGACTTACAATTATAATGAGCACCATGAATTTCACCTGGAGTCCAGTCATCAGCAGCATGCTTTAGGAGTAACTACTGGGTCAAAATGAATGGATGGCTACAAGTTTAATGGATGACTTCAGAGACTGAGAAGAGCACAGCCTCAGAATGTTTTCAGGCATTACTGCACTGGAAAGAGTTAATGACTACTCAGGTGGCTTGCCATTTAGAGGTATCTTCACCAACTGAAGAAATGGCCAGAGAGGAATATCATCAAGCCAAACAAAGGGGAAATCAGTGGAGCTTGTCAAGACATTATTAGACTGGTAGATACATAGTGTCATCAAGGCTGTCCTTCCCACAAAAGATTTGACCAGATGATCTTTCAAGATCCTGGGCCATTTTATGATTTGATGACATGAAACATTCTATACCTGATCAGAAATGCTGCCATGCATGTTCTCTGATAGTCACTGAATTATCTATGAGCCTGTTTGCTCTTGTATCACAGAAGACAAACAGCTGCACCAGCAGAAATGTTGCCAGCACCTTAAGAGAGGTGATCCCTCCTTTGCTCGGCACTGGTGATTGCTGGGAGTAGTTCTGGGCTTCTAGTACAAAAGAGACATGGACTTACAGAATAAGTTAGTGACAAGCCACAAATATGATTAAGGTTTTGGAGCATGTGACATACAAGGAAAGGGTGAGAATTTAGGACTATCTTATCAGATTTTATAAGGAACTGATGATTAGGAATAAAGATGAGGAAATCAAACTCACTTGAGTGATACTTATTGAGAAGACAAAGGAAATACGTATGAATGTAAATAGAGGAAATTCCATTTCTATGAAACTAAATATTTCAGCAAAGATGATAGCATACTGGAACAGCTTGATCAAAGAAGTTGTGGAGTCTACATTCCTGGGGATGTGGACACTCCAACTGGACACAGATGTAAACCATCTACTCTAGCTGATCCTGCTTCAAGGAAAGGTGTTAGACTAAATGATCTCCTGATGTGTCCTCCAACCTCAAAGATTCTATGGTTCTTTGAAAATATTATATTCTAATATTCTGATGTTAGATTTTACCTTATTCATGCATTAAACAACCTCCCTAACTAGTTTCAGTAATTCTGCTCAACTCTATTTACAAGTGAGCAAGTATTTATAATGAACAGGATTACCTTCCAATATTTATTTTCCACAAAATTAAATTTTGCAGATGGTTTGTATCTCTGTACTATTTTTTCCAACAGTGAAATCTAACCCAGAATACCTGCCTCAACCACTAGACTTCATTTCTCATGAAGTTCACTAATTCTTTATGGAGTTCCACACCTCTTGATCATACTGTAACAAATGAATAGGAGAACTCAGGAGTGTAAAGGGTTTTTTTATGTTAAAAACAAAAATGGTTGCATGTCTCACCCACTAAAACTATGCTTTTAACACAGTTTTTTCCAAGTATTGTGCCATAACCTAAATGCTTACATGAAATGTTTCACTCATGGAATATTGTAAAAAAAAATATATAGGGAAAATAGTAGAATATAGTGTATATAAAATCCCACATGTAACCTGTGTGCATTCTGATGGCCTGTCCTTGTAAAATGTACAGCAGAAGTTGTTAGTATATGTAATGGATTAGTACTTTCAGTTTTCTGCACATAATAAAAACTTGTTTAATGTGGCATGTAGTCTGAGCTTTCTTGCAAGTTTATTTTGAAGAATAAGAGATGCTCTATGCTCCTTTGCCCCTCATTTTGAATTGGTCCCAAATTCGACTTCTCTTCAGGAATAAGAACTAATTACTATGCTGGTATATTTTCAGTTTCCTGAACATCTGTCTGGTTCTCTTAAAATATCCCAAAGGTATTTACCACTTCCAGACTTTGCATCATTTCCTCAATTCCTGCCAGGACTTTCTTTAAAACTTAGCCCCTAAACACTACTTGGTAATGTTTCATGAGTTTTTCATTCACTCTTTGGCATGTGAAGACCTTAATTATATCCCTATGAACTTCTGGCATATGTCCAGATGCTGAAAAAAGAAACAGCAAGCTCACCTAAACAACACCTCTAATTGAGAAGCGTCAATATGAAAAGAGGCAACTAGCTTTTCTCTAGGAAATTGTAGTGAGGTGAATTCTGCTTGCAGTTATGACATTGCCACCCAAATAAGAATCAAATTTGGTCTAACAATATTTGGATCAGAAAGACTGCACTTACAGTCTCATTAGCCAGCACATAAAATGATAAAAGTAATAATCAGGTAAACATGATGACCTTAGAATACAATGAGCAGAAGTCTGATAATTCATACATTCTTCTCATATATCTAAAAAAGATGAATTTTGCATGGCTACAGTGTGAATATACAGGAAAATGGAAATGAGCTTGAGCTATCAGGGTTTATAATTAAAACTGTCTTAGTTGTGCACATGGGGTCTTGTTCAGCCTTAATTTATATCACCATCTGCAAAACTGGAAGACAAAGATGCAGTTCCTTTCTTGGCTCTGGGTATAAGTGTTCACTTTGAAGGGAGAAAATCTGAAAATTTTTAAGCTGCATGGGCTACAATAATTTTGTTTATGTGATTTCAAGTGACCTGCTGTGGATCTCCTTGGTCCACAGGAATACAACCCGTGTCTCTGCAGTCTTCATCATAGTGTGGAAGGGAATCTCAGCTTCAGTGCCTGGAGCACCTCCTCTTCCTGGTTTTCACTCTCCTGGGTGTCTGCAAGGTTGTTTCTCCTATATTTTCTCACTTTTTTGCAACATCATCTGTGCAGTGGTTTTTGTCCTTTCTTAGATAAATTATCACAGACATGCTGCAAATGTTATTGATGGGCTCAGCTTTGGTCAGTGGTGGGTCCTTAAAGCTGCCTGTCCACCATGGGGGGCAGCTTCTGGCATCTTCTCCTAGAAATGACCTTTGCAGCCCACGCCCTACCAAAACTTAAACAAGCCAGTACAATATAGGATATTTGAAATTTTTCTCAGAAACAGATAAGAGCTATCATCTGAATTGTCCATGATAATAAACTAATGTTAAAATCACTTTCCATATAATTATTTTGCATATGCAGGTCTACCTTTAGTTCAATAGGAAGCACTAGAAATACAGTACAATATACTGGGAGTTCTTGTTTCTCATAAACTTTATTCTGGGAAAAGTTAAGTTTCAGGTTATTATGAAAAAAAATTACAATTTTTACTGCCACATCCAAACACCATCACAACAGTTTTGCTGCCAAACTGCCATAGAGACTGCTACATCTGTTATCTCTAACAGTAATTATACAAATATTACATATTATGCATTTTTACATAATTTTCTGAAAATTGACCTAGATAAACATCACATAGGAATTGTTGTGAGGCTAATCTAAGCATCTTTGCAGACTAAATAAAACTATTTGTGAAAGCAGATATTAAATCCAGGCCCACATCTATCTCCCCACAAGTGGGTAATTTATTCAATTTTATTCATGTAATACAGTATTATTTGTAAATAATAAAAATTATTTTCTTTGAAAAAAAAAAGACAAATCTGCACTGGCAATGAATATTTTGTTTTTTCTTGGGAAATTCTTACACACATGCAGATGATCTCATAGCAGTGAACAAATTAGGAAAAAAGTGAGGCTCACCACTGTTGAAGGAAAAGTACTGCAGCATACAGTACGGTTTCCTAGATCTCTTTCATGTTAGTGACAGCTGTGTGAATACCCTGCAGAACAAAAATAAAATTCTTACAGCTTCATACTAGTATTAACCTGCTATCACATATAAATACAGGAAAAAACCCCAACTCTATTAACTTTTTGTACTACCACTAGAGTGAAAATATTACTGAAGTTGATATAACAAATAAGCACCTTAAAATTTCTGTCTATTAAACATATTCTGAAAGTCTGTTCTTTCCTAAGCATTTAATTATGCCAGTCTATCAGCAGTTGGATTGGACCATTGATGTTTTGATGTAAAAGATACTACCTGAGACATTATCCTAAGTCTCTTCACAGTCAATTAAGAGGGGAAAGAAAAGGCTTTTAGGGCATATATAGCTTATTTGAAACATCTGACTTAGAATAGACTTTTATTTAAATACCAAATTTTGAAAATTAAGTCAGACAAGCGATATATGATCTATAACAACAATTCTCTGCACTCATAATTGCAAACAAATGCTTGTGTTTAAGTTTAAATAAAATGCAAAGAAAAAATAAAATTATATAAAACAGCTACGTTTCCATAAACATATATAGTTCCATCAATTAAAGACTGACAGCAATATTTTAAAGCAGGCTAGAACCATATGTCTTTGACATGTAACACCTATTTCAACAGACTCTTCTATGGCATTAATCAGTCATTAACTTAGCAAGCAAAAGAATTAAGTGGGTTTTGGATGTGGAAAATGTCTTTATACCAAAGACAGATGATGATGATGATGATGATTATATATAATAATAATAATAACAACAATAATAATAATGTAATAATTTTCTGCCTTGTTCCATTAGAAATCATGAGCTCAACTCATGAGGAGTTGGAAAGATTTGAATCTCTGAGCTCAGCATAGAATGAAACCAGTAAACTCCAGAAACTCCTAGCTTTTAGCAAACTATAGGAAAAGCTGTAGTTGTTTTTGAAATAGAAATTAAAATTAGGTGACTAAGACTTTATAAAAAGGTACCTATCTATACTCTGATTTACCACTGTGCATTCTCATCAGGTTAAATTCTTCACTCTGGTAAGCCACTGACTGCCACATATTTTAGCTGATAGTACAGCGTTTTGCATGTTGATGTAGGCAAATCAAAGGAAATCTCTGAAAGCCCATTAGTGACCTAAGGGTTCTGAACAGGTATTACAAAAGCTGGTATTAGATTCTACAGAATAACTACTGAAGTCCTGACACACATTTATCTCAGAAGATATGGGTAGAGAAGCAAAATATGCCCCTCTTATTCAGATGTTTAAGGCACAAAAATGTATATAGACGAACTTCATTTGTTACCTGATTTTACTCTAGATATATCAAAGCCATATTTCCTCCACAATAAAGAATTTACTAGTCACAAAGAAATGGTCAGCTTTGGAGAAGCTTTGAAGGATGTGAAGATGTGTATACTATCTATTTTTCTGCAATTGCTTCGTATTATTATTATATTATTCTGAGCAAAAATTAGATTTCTTATCTATGCAAGACCAAACAATTAGGGTAGAATCGTTCTTATGCTTTTCCTCTCTCCATTATGTTTCTTTGCCTATTCAAAACTTAATTATTCATGCAAATAGAAAGAATGAGTATTTTCCAACACATGATTATAGCTGTTTTCACTGCAAAAATTTCTGAGATCATTTTTGATGTGCATTGCAAAAAAAGAAACAAAACAGTCTGGATTTATGCTAAGTGCACTTCTTTAAAAATTCAGATGAACATTCATAGAGATTGCTTTGCAAAGGATTCTCTAGAGAAGCTGATTTCAAAGCATTTCGAACTCAATAGAAAAAAAAAA
>VXBS01001464.1:10406-23964 GCA_013400255.1 Sitta europaea
CATCCCATCCCATCCCATCCCATCCCCACATCCCCATCCCATCCCATCCCACATTCCCATCCCACATTCCCATCCCAGCCACTCCCCTTCTCCTCACAGCTATCCCATAAAATCCCTGGCACCCTCCTGCCTCAGTTTCCTTTCCACTCCCATCTCAGCTCCCTCCTGGAAAAACCGGGACACTCTGGAACGCTGCTGGGATCCACCCCGGCCACCTCCTGCCTTTGGGAATGCTGATGAGCTCCAAGGATCCCAGAAACCCACGGATGAGCTGAGCGTGGCTGAAGAGCCGCAGGATGAGCCACATTCCCGATAATTCCTGTTTTTGAACCATGTTCCCGATAATTCCTGTTTCTGAGCCACATTCCTGATGATTCAGGCTGGTTTTGAGCCACATTCCTGATAATTCCCATTTTTCTGCTTCCCTGGCACAGCAGAGCAGGAATCAGCTCCAGGAAGCTCCAACAGGGAAAAGCTGGATGTCCTTGAGGAACGAGACACGGAATGGGAAGCGCGGGGCCGAGGCCATGTCCCACCTGGATCTGGGACAGAAAGTTCTGGATCTGCTGGAAAACCCTGGCAGGGGCAGCCGGGAAGGTCCAGCCGTGGGAAATCCAAAGGATCCGGGGGTTTCTCTCAAGCCCATGTGGCAGAATTCCTTGCTGGAATTCCAGGCAATCCGTTTTCCTGCTGGATGCCATCCCTGCCTGGGATTCCCCGCTCCTTCCTCTCCAGCTGGGAATCCCAACCACCGGCTCCGAGCTGATTCCTTAGGGAGCATCCCACGCTTGTGGGATTGTTTGGCTCGTGCCTGGGATCACTGGGATCGTTCCTGGGATCACTGGGATCGTCCCCAGGATTGTTTGGATTGTTCCTGGGATCACTGGGATTGTTCCCTCTTTCTCGGCCAGGTTCCCGTGCCACGGCTCCGCTGTTCCATGGGGCCCCTCAAATCCCTGGAATTGTCTCCCACGATTCCCAGCGCGGCTTCCGCAGGGGCTGTGGCCACGCCCACCCTCCTCCTCCCGGGCACGGAGCTCTTCCCAGTCTTCCCACGGATGGGCCTCCAGGGCTTCTCCCAACATTCCTACGGACGTTTTCCCAACCTTCCCGTGGATCTTCCATCCAGCCTTCCTGTGGATCTTCCTGACCTTCTCATGGACATTTTTCCAAGCTTCCCATGGATCTTCCTATGGATCTTTCATCCAAGCTTCCCATGGATCTTCCTGACCTTCTCATGGATCTTCCTCTGACCTTCTCCAGATCTTCTCCGACCTTCCCATGGATTTTTCTCCAACCTTCCAACGGAGGCTTTTCCAACCTTCCTACGGATTTTTCATCCAGCCTTCCTATGGATTTTCCTGACCTTCCTATGGACATTTTCCCAATCTTCCCGTGGATCTTCCTTCCAGTGGATCCTGTGGATCTTCCTTCCTTTCTGTGGACCTTCCAGTGCTGATCCCAACCCTGATCCCAACCTTGATCCAAATCCTGCTCCTGACCCTGATCCCAACCCTGATCCTGATCCTATCCCTGATCCCAATCCTCACCCTAACCCGGCCCCTGGCTTTTCCTGGGAACTGGGAATGGATACTGGGAACAGGGAAGGGATACTGGGAACTGGGCAGGGATACTGGGAACTGGGCAGGGATACTGGGAACTGGGAATGGATACTGGGAACTGGGCAGGGATACTGGGAACTGGGAATGGATACTGGGAACTGGGAATGGATACTGGGAGCTGGGGATGGATACTGGGCAAGGATCAAACACTATCCAAAGTTTTCCTGATCCCGGTCACTCTGGCGGATGGGATGTGGCCATCCCAAAGGATCTGGGATTGGGTGTGGGAGCAGGACACGGAATTCCTGCTGTCCTGAACCCAGGAGCTGCGGGATGAGCCCGGGATGAACCTCGGGATGAACCTTGGGATGAACCTTGGAATGAACCTCAGGATGAGCCTGGGGAGGAACCTTGGGATGAATCCCGGGATGAACCTTGGGATGAACCTCAGGATGAGCCCTGGGAGGAACCTCAGGATGAGCCTGGGGATGAACCGTGGGATGAACCCCGGGATGAGCCCGGAATGATCTGTAGGATGATCCAAGTGCCCCCAGTGCCAACACCGGGGCTGGATACCCCGTGGCGTCCCCTAAATATCCCAAATTCCCATGACACCAGCGCCAGGATGGAGGGAATGAATCCACGGCTGGCTCTGATGGGATGAGACCCCAGAGGAGCCTCCGGAACGACCCCGGGAAGATCCGGAGCAAGCCGGGGCTTTCCTTGGAGCATCCCACGCCCCCGCCCCGCCCGGGAGCAGAGCGAAATCCCCGGGAACGGCATCCAGCAGCCACCGGCATTCCCGGAGCGTCGGGATCCGGCGCTGCTCTCCCGGGACGGGGCCGCGGCCTCGGGAATTCAGCGCTCGGCAGAACAGGACAAGGAAAAACCACCCGGGAAGGGCTCCGGGACACACGGGTGGAGCCGGAGCTCCGCACACGGGACGGGACACGAGGACGGGACACGGGGACGACACGGAGGAAGCACAACCAGGAGCACGGAGCCGGCCATGCACGCTGGGAAATTCCCAGGGGGAATTCTCCGGCCCTCCCGCCCCAATCCCACGGATCGTCCCTTTTCCAGGCCTTTTCCAGGCTGAGGGATCCAAGCTTTTCCGGGGATCCCACTGCTGGCCCAGCCTGGGGAGTCCTTCCAGCTCCTTCTAGAAGCTCTGGAAGCCACTGGGATATCCTGGAATCTTTGCTGGGGAATCCCTGGATCCTGATTTTCCTGCTGTGGCCTCAGCTGGATTCCCAGGGGGATTGGGATGGAGCAGGATCCCAGGAGCTCCCGCCTCTGTCTCAGGGAATTTTTGCTCCAGAGGGGGATCTGGGACCCCCCAGCCCTGGGGAATCCCGGGGGGATCCCGGTGCATCCGTGGCTGCATCCAGGGTTTGCTGGGATCCGAATGGGCATGCTCCGCCCACCATCCCCAGGGTCCTGCCCGGGGTCTCTCCCACCTTTCCTGGAGTCACTTCCACCATTCCTGGGGGGTCTTTTCCCACTTCTTGGGATCTCTCCCATCTTTCCTGGGATCCTTTCCCACCTTTCCTGCGACCTGTCCCACCTTTCCTGGGGTCTTTCCCACCCTTCCTGGAATATTTTCCATCCTTCTGGGGTCTTTCCCACCTTTCTTGGAATCTCTCCCGCTTCTCCTGGGGTTTCTCCCACCTCTCCTGGGATCCTTTCCCACCCTTCCTGGAATCTCTCCCCCCTCTCCTGGGATCTCTCCCATGTTTCCTGGGATCCTTTCCCACATTTTCTGGGATCTTCCCCCCCCCTTCCTGGACTCCCCCCCGCCTCTCCTGGCATCCCTTCCCGCCTTTCCTGGGATCCTTTCCCACCTTTCCCGTCCCTCTCCCCCAGGACTGATCCGCTCCGGGGTCTCCCCACTCCCCGTCCCAATCCCAGTCCCCCCGGGGGATCCCGACGGGAATTTCCTCAGCGGGAACACCAGCGGGAAGAGCCGCACACGCCACCACCACACACGGGGGGACAGGGCCATGCTCCCGAGGGGACACGCACGCCCCACGGCCGGCGCCGCTCCCGCCGCTTCCCGGGAAAACGAGAAACACCCTCGGGAATCCCGGCGGGAGCGGGGAGCCGCGCCAGGGGGGGAGGAGGGGGGAGAGAGAGAGGGAGAGACAGGTGAGGAATGGGACATTCCCGGTGGGATGGAGCTATGGAATGGGAACGTGCTCACTTACACAACTCGCCCACCCTCCGGAGGCCAGAGGCGGATCTAGGACAGAGCAGCGGGACATGCACATGGAAGCAGGAAAAGAGGCAATGAGAGAAATGTTAGCTCCGGTCCGGGAAGCGCCACACGGAAAAGAAGCCACCGGACGTCGATCCCGAGGGATTCGGGGCCGGGAGGAACCGCGGGAATCCGGCCTTGGGCGTCGCGGTGTTCCCCCTGAGTGGAGACCCCCCCCAGCTGGGATTTGGGGATGGGGGGGATTGGGAATGGGGGGATGGAGGGGGTGGGAATTGTGGTGGTGGTGGGATCGGGATGGTTCCCGTGGGATGGCGGGAGAGCGTGGCCGGCCGGGAATGGGGCGGTTGGAATTGCATGGATTCAGCCAAAGCCTGGAGGGTTGGACAGCGACAGAGCTGCGGGGGAAAGGGGTCTGGGAAAGGCAGGGATTTGGGAACTGGGGGGATTTGGGAAGGGCGGGGGTTTGGGAAAAGCAGGGATTTGGGAAGGAGCAGAGATTTGGGGAAAGGCAGGGATGTCGGGAAGAGGGATTTGGGGAAGGAACGGGGGTTTGGGAAAGGCAGGGAAATGGAAATTGCAAGGATTTAGGAAGGGCAGGGATTTGGGAAAGGCAGGGATTTGGGAAGGAACAGGGAAATGGGAAAGAGAGGAGTTTGAGAAAGGAACAGGGATTTGGGAAAGAGGAATCTGGGAAAGGCGGGGATTTGGGAAAGAGAGGAATTTGAGACAGGCAGGGAAATGTGAAATGCAGGGATTTGGGGAGGAAAAGAGATTTGGGAAGGAGAGAAATTTGGAAAAGACAAGGAAATGGGAATTGCAGGGATGTGGGGAGGAGAGAATTTTGAGAAAGGACCAGGGATTTGGGAAGGAACAGGAATTTGGGAAAGGCAGGGAAATGGGAAAGGCAAGGATTTAGGAAGGGCAGGGATTTGGGAAAGGCAAGGATTTGGGGAGAAACAGAGATTTGGGAAAGGCGGGGATTTAGGAAGGGCTGGGATTTGAGAAAGGAATTTGGGAAGGAGAGGAATTTGGGAAAGGCAGGGAAATGGGAAATGCAGGGATTTGGGGAGGAAC
Source organism: Sitta europaea (assembly GCA_013400255.1). Classification (NCBI taxonomy): domain Eukaryota; kingdom Metazoa; phylum Chordata; class Aves; order Passeriformes; family Sittidae; genus Sitta; species Sitta europaea. The sequence continues at coordinate 15,261 of VXBS01001464.1, forward strand.
GAGGATTTGGGAAAGGCAGGGATTTGGGAAAGGCAGGGATTTGGGAAGGAACAGTGGTTTAGGAATAGCAGGGATATCGGAAAGAGGGATTTGGGACAGGCAGGGATTTGGGAAAGGAAGGAAACAACAAATGCATGAGAAAAATGCCCCACAGCCAAAACGACACCGAGCAGCCGACACAAAATTCCCAAGTTTTTTCCATGTCCCCCCGGGGCTGGTGACAGTGACGGTGCCAGCGGCCGCCCCCAAAGGCCGCGGGATGTTCCCGGGGATTCGGGGCTTCCCGGAGGGAATAACCTGCGCAGGTTCCCCGGGAAGGAGGGAACGGCCTCGTCCCACCTGGAAAAGGACCAGGAGCCTCCAGGTTTGGAATGGCGGCTCCAAACGCCCCCCAACCCCCCCGGATTATTCCCAATTTCATCCCTTTCTGCACAGGGAATGTCGGACACCTTGGGAATGCCGAAAGTTGGGAGCCGCCATCGGAGCGGAGTCCGGGAATATTTGGGAATGTGGATTTGGGAATTTTTGGGAAGGACGCGTGGTTATCCCTTGGGAAAAACATCCCGAGGGACCACGCTGGGCCTGAAGGGGGCGCAGGCTCCAGCTGGGATTTGGGATTGGGATTTATCCGCGAGCTCTGTCCCGAATCCAGAGCAATCCCGGTGTCCGGGAAGCTCCAGCAGGGAGGTCTGGCAGGGTCAGGGATGTCCTATCTAAAATTCCTGTTTTTCCCTTCTCTGATCCCGGCAGGAAAAGGGAACTCAGGGGCTGGAATCCACAGGACAATTCCTGATTTCCCAACTGGCCTTCCCAAGCCAATCTCCTCCCGTGGGAGATCCTACAGAACACCCGGAGCTCCCTCCTTCCCTGACCTCCACCTGGAAGGGATCCCTCTGGATTCCTCCAAGGGAAAAACCCTTTTCCCACGATTTCCACCCTCAAGGACAAGGAGACAAATCCCTCTCGGGCGGGGACATCCTGAGCCGGGGGCGCTCCCGCTCTTCCCACCCGGAGGCTCCTTCAGGACCTGGAGCTCATCCCACGGAGCTCCAGCTGCCCCTCACCGCTCTTCCCGAATTCCCCCCCCAGAATTCCCGCTCCCGCTCCCTCGGGATGGGGCGATGGGTGATGTTGGGATGGGAGAAGCGGAGCAGGATGCGGGGACACCGGGACAGGACACGTGCTGGGACCCTGTCTCCTTGTAGGCAGCGAGCCCTTCCCAGATCCCGCGGCTCCTCGGGATCACCTGGGATCAAGGGCAGGAAGGGTCCTCTCAGTGCAGCCCACCCCCCACCAGAATTCCCAGTTTTCCACCTCGCTGAGCATTCCCGAGGCTCTGTTGGTGGGAAAGGTCCCCAGCCTCAGCCTGATGTCCTTCGAGAACCCGGGAAAATTCCATGGAAACCCAGAGGGGAGGGATCCAGGGGATCCCACTGTGCCTGGGGACCCCGGGAGAAGCCTCTTCCCATGGGAAGCGGAATCCGTGGAGCCCTGGGTGGGGAGGGAGGATGGAGAACACTGGGGTTGTGGCTGTGGGCAGCACGGCCACATCCATCCCAGTCCTGGAACCTCCATCCCAGTCCTGGAATCTCCATCCCAGTCCTGGAACCTCCATCCCAATCCTGGAACCTCCATCCCAGTCCCGGAATCTCTATCCCAATCCTGGAACCTCCATCCCAGTCCTGGTCATCTCATTCCCAATTCTTGAACCTTCATCCCACTCCTGGCCACTCCATCCCAATCCTGGCCACCACGTCCTGCCATTCCCTGCCTCGCCAATTCCCGCTATTCCTCCCCTCCCTCGCTCAGCGATTCCAATCCCCCTTTTCCTTCCCTCCCCACACCCAATTCCCTCCATTTTCATCCCAAATCCCTGCTTCCCATGGGAATTTCCCCGGGAAAAACCTCCGAGCCTACAAGGAAACAGGGGGTGCTTTTCCAAGCTTTTGCTGGGATGCGACACCGCTTCCGGGACATGGAATTCATTTAGGATGGGAGAAAAAGAGCTTTACCCTAAAAAGGAACTAAAACCCCAAAGGGCTCAAGGTTCTTCTCCTTCTCCCTCAGATCTGTGGGAATACAAAGGAATTCATGGAATTGCAGAGCAGCACCGGAGACACTCCCTTTGGGAAGCTCAAATTCCGCTTCCCGGGAGCCTTTTGGGGTTAAAGAGAAACAAAGGAATGAGTAAAGACACAAAAAAACCCTTGGGAAAGTTTCCTCAGATCCAGAGCTCCAAACTGGGACACTTGGGATGCTCCTGGGAGTCCTTGGAAACTTTTGGCAAAGCCCTGCCTCACCTGGAGCCCCAAACTGGGATATTTGGGATGCTCCCAGAAGTTCTGAGGAGCCCCTGGAAAATCTTCCCTGGGCTTGGATTCAGAGCCCCAAATTCAACATTTGGGATATTCCTGGAAGTCCCCAGGAGAACCTTGGAAAACCTTCCCTGAGCTTGGATCTGGAGCCCCAAACTGGGACCATTGGGATGTTCCTGGAAGTTTCCAGGATCCAGGTCCCTTTGGAAAAGTTCCTCCTGGCCCGGCTTCAGAACCACAAAACCTGGGAACTCTCCTGGAAGCTGCCTTGGAGATTTATCAATGCCAAGGAAAACTCCTGGAAAAGTTGGGAATCTGTGACTGGAAAAACCTTTGGGAAGGACAAAGCTCCCACAGTTCTGGACTTGGAGCCTCCCTCCAAATCCCAGAGGAAAACACAAAGCTCTGCCTGGGAACGACCTGGACAAATCCTGGGCCCTCCACACCCCAAATTCCTGGGAATTAAACCGCGACCGGATCCTTCCGATCGGCTGGAGAAGACAAAGCAGCTGGGGCAGGGTTTTTGGGAAGTTTGGGATGCTCCCGGTGGGTCCCAGAGGTTGGGAAGATGGATCCAGCCGGGATTACGGATGGAGGTTGGCGGCCAATCCCGGGCGCGGGACACGGGGGACGCGGGATGGGAATGTGGCGGGAATTTGGCGGGAATGTGGCGGGAATTTGGTGGGAATGTGGCCCGGAGCCGGAGCTAGCTCTGGGCACGGGATGTGTCTCCCCAAATCCTGGGAAGGGCCGTGATCCAATGACTCACACACCGACAGCCGTCACCGTCACCGCCAGCTTTATTGGGGATGTCACACGCGGAGCGCGCCCGGCCTCGCCCGGGTCCCGGCGCTTTCCCAGGATCCCGGACGGGAATTCCAGCCGGGGCAGGGGGCGGGCTCTGCTCCCAGGGAACCAGAGGGAATCACCCCGAGGGCCAAGCTGGATTTTGGGGGAAAGTTCCTTCCCGCAAAGCGGATGAAGCGTTGGGATGGGACGCCCCAGGGAAGGGGGAGCCCCCATTCCCGGCGGGATGTGGCACTGGGGGACGCTTGGGAACGGCTGGACTCAGCGGGAGCGGAGGGCTTTTCCAACCTCCACAATTCCAGGGGTTTTGGGGTTAAACGGGAGGAAGGCCATCGAGGGCCGCCAGGGATGGAGGGCAGCTGTCCCCTGGCTCCGCTGTCATTGTCACCTCATCCCGGGATTGTCACCGCCAGGGGCCTGAACCGTGACCTGACGTTCCCAGGGTCAGAATTCCTTGGGCTCTTTCCCAGTCCCTCGGCCCAAAGGTCCTTCCGTGGACGCCCGGCTTGGGAGGAGACAGAGCCGGAGTTAGAGCTACGGAAAAAGTCACGGATCGGGGCTCCCCGGGGGCATTCCCACCGGGATCGGCCAGGGTTGGAGCAGGGAATTCCCTGAGCTAGCATGGAATTGCTGGGAATTCTGGAGGAATGTGGGGAGGGAGGGATTCCAGGATGATTCCCGAGTGGCGGCTGCTCCGCTAATCCTGCGGATCCAGAGCTGCTGGAAGGGCTGGGAGGGATCAGGTGTGGGAATGTCAGAGTCCCCGTCCCTGTGGGACTCCAGGACACCTCCCTGACCCCATTCCCAGATTCCAGGACACCTCAATGTCACCTTTGGACTCCAGGACACCTCAGTGTCCCTGTTCCTTCTGGAATTCCAAGACCTCTCAGCATCACCTTTGGGGACTCCAGGTCACCTCAGTGTCCACATCCCTGTGGAATTCCAGGGTCCCATCCCTGTGGGTCTCCAGGACACCTCAGTGTCCCCATTTGGAACTCCAGGGTCACCTCCCTGTCCCCATCCCTCTGGAATTCCAGGCCACCTCTGACTCCTGGCAGCTCCTGAGGGACATTCAGGTGACACCGCCCTTCTCTGGACAATTCCAGAACCTGGAAAACTCATCCCAAACTGGGTCACCCTCTCTTACCTAACCCTGCTCCCATTATTCCCTGAATTCACAGCAATTCCATAAAAAAACCAGGATAACTCGGACACTGCGGGATAGTGGCTGCCATCCTTAAAAATGCCCGGGAAATGTTTGACATCCCAAAACTCGGGAGATGAAAGACCGTGACTTTCCCAAAAGGGAAAAAAACGCTGGGAATGTGGGACTCTGCGGGATGGCTGGAAGGGCTGGAGTCCGGCAGGGAGCGAGGACGGGATGTGCAGGAAAACTGGAGGATGAGGAGGGAACAGAGCCCTGGGAATTGCGGGAAGGTCAGGGAAGGCAGGAAGAGAGGATGGAGGAGGCAAGATCCTCCAAATTGGTGGAATTGCTCCGGGGAAAAGCCCGGGAGATGGGATGGACACGGATGGCAGGGATGGGGACGTGGCACGGGACGCCGCGATGTCACCGGGAGCCGGAGGATTCCAGCAGGGAACCCCAAACTGGGGTGGGATCCTGGCAGGGCTCGTAAAAGCCCAGAATTCCCAAATTTCTGGCACTGCTGGAGATGGACACAGCCCTGATTCCAGAGGATCCCTGAACGCCCTCGGCTCAGGATGAGGGAGGGGACCTCGGGTGACACCCAGGGGGGCAGCCCCAGATCTGCTCCCAGTATTCCCAGTCTGGATCTGGGATCACCACCAGAAATGTCCCCTCCTGTGCCAGGGAGAGTTTGGCTGGAAAAGCTTTTCCCGAGGGAAGAGCTGCCCCTGATCCAGAGCCCCTGGCACCCACGGGTGACACCAGGTGACACCGGGTGACACCGGCTCCGCGGGGCCGCACCCGAAAGGGCAGGACAAGACTTGGAATTTTGGGTTGATTCCTGCTGGGTTTTAACATTCCCGAGCTTTTTAAGGATCCGGGCTCCGATTTGGGAGGTTTGGGGTCGTTTTAGGGTCGGGCGGGTGAGGCAGAACCAGGGTGGAGTTGGTGCCACCACGTCCTGTCCAGGGAGTGCCACGGGCCACCTTTGTCACCTCCTGGAGATCCTCAGGAATGGAAAAGCCCCGGAAAAAGCCACCCTTGGTGCTTGGCCAGGAGTGAACACGGAGGGGGGGACCCAGGACTCGACATTGTCACCACGGCATTGTCACTGTCACCATGGCACTGCCACCACAGCGTCATCATCATCACCACAGCCTTGTCATTGTCACCTCAGCCTTATCGTTGTCACCATGGCATCATCGTTGTCACATTGTCATCGTCACCACGGCATCGCCATTGTCACCACAGCCTTGTCATCATCACCACGGCGCTGTCATTGTCACCTCAGCATCGTCATTGTCACCTCAGCATTGTCGTTGTCACCTCGTCATTGTCACTGTGGAATCGCCACTGTCACCACATCGTCATTGTCACCTCGTCATTGTCACCGTGGAATCGCCACTGTCACCACATCCTCATTGTCACCACAGCATCGTCATTGTCACCTCAGCATTGTCACCGTGGAATAGCCACTGTCACCACATCATCATTGTCACCACGGCGTTGTCGTCACCTCGTCATTGTCACCACACTGTTGTTGTCATCACAGCATCACCACTGTCACCACACCGTCACTGTCTCCACAGCATCGTCATCGTCACCACGGCATCGTCACCACAACGTCACCATTGTCACCACAGCATCATCACCACGGCATCACCATTGTCACCACAGCATTGCCATTGTCACCGCGGTATCGTCATCATCACCATGGCACTGTCATTGTCACCATGGCATCCCCATTGTCACCACGGCATCGTCACCACAGCTCTGTCATCGTCACCACAGCATCCCCATTGTCACCATGGCATCGTCATTGTCACCACAGCCTTGTCATCACAGCTCTGTCATTGTCACCCCAGCCCTGTCATTGTCACCACAGCATCACCACTGTCACCACAGCCTTGTCACCACAGCTCTGTTATCATCACCACAGCTCTGTCATTGTCACCCCAGCCCTGTCATTGTCACCCCAGCCCTGTCATTGTCACCCCAGCCCTGTCATTGTCACCCCAGCCCTGTCATTGTCACCCCAGCCCTGTCATTGTCACCCCAGCCCTGTCATTGTCACCCCAGCCCTGTCATTGTCACCCCAGCCCTGTCATTGTCACCCCAGCCCTGTCATTGTCACCCCAGCCCTGTCATTGTCACCCCAGCCCTGTCATTGTCACCCCAGCCCTGTCATTGTCACCCCAGCCCTGTCATTGTCACCCCAGCCCTGTCATTGTCACCCCAGCCCTGTCATTGTCACCCCAGCCCTGTCATTGTCACCCCAGCCCTGTCATTGTCACCCCAGCCCTGTCATTGTCACCCCAGCCCTGTCATTGTCACCCCAGCCCTGTCATTGTCACCCCAGCCCTGTCATTGTCACCCCAGCCCTGTCATTGTCACCCCAGCCCTGTCATTGTCACCCCAGCCCTGTCATTGTCACCCCAGCCCTGTCATTGTCACCCCAGCCCTGTCATTGTCACCCCAGCCCTGTCATTGTCACCCCAGCCCTGTCATTGTCACCCCAGCCCTGTCATTGTCACCCCAGCCCTGTCATTGTCACCCCAGCCCTGTCATTGTCACCCCAGCCCTGTCATTGTCACCCCAGCCCTGTCATTGTCACCCCAGCCCTGTCATTGTCACCCCAGCCCTGTCATTGTCACCCCAGCCCTGTCATTGTCACCCCAGCCCTGTCATTGTCACCCCAGCCCTGTCATTGTCACCCCAGCCCTGTCATTGTCACCCCAGCCCTGTCATTGTCACCCCAGCCCTGTCATTGTCACCCCAGCCCTGTCATTGTCACCCCAGCCCTGTCATTGTCACCCCAGCCCTGTCATTGTCACCCCAGCCCTGTCATTGTCACCCCAGCCCTGTCATTGTCACCCCAGCCCTGTCATTGTCACCCCAGCCCTGTCATTGTCACCCCAGCCCTGTCATTGTCACCCCAGCCCTGTCATTGTCACCCCAGCCCTGTCATTGTCACCCCAGCCCTGTCATTGTCACCCCAGCCCTGTCATTGTCACCCCAGCCCTGTCATTGTCACCCCAGCCCTGTCATTGTCACCCCAGCCCTGTCATTGTCACCCCAGCCCTGTCATTGTCACCCCAGCCCTGTCATTGTCACCCCAGCCCTGTCATTGTCACCCCAGCCCTGTCATTGTCACCCCAGCCCTGTCATTGTCACCCCAGCCCTGTCATTGTCACCCCAGCCCTGTCATTGTCACCCCAGCCCTGTCATTGTCACCCCAGCCCTGTCATTGTCACCCCAGCCCTGTCATTGTCACCCCAGCCCTGTCATTGTCACCCCAGCCCTGTCATTGTCACCCCAGCCCTGTCATTGTCACCCCAGCCCTGTCATTGTCACCCCAGCCCTGTCATTGTCACCCCAGCCCTGTCATTGTCACCCCAGCCCTGTCATTGTCACCCCAGCCCTGTCATTGTCACCCCAGCCCTGTCATTGTCACCCCAGCCCTGTCATTGTCACCCCAGCCCTGTCATTGTCACCCCAGCCCTGTCATTGTCACCCCAGCCCTGTCATTGTCACCCCAGCCCTGTCATTGTCACCCCAGCCCTGTCATTGTCACCCCAGCCCTGTCATTGTCACCCCAGCCCTGTCATTGTCACCCCAGCCCTGTCATTGTCACCCCAGCCCTGTCATTGTCACCCCAGCCCTGTCATTGTCACCCCAGCCCTGTCATTGTCACCCCAGCCCTGTCATTGTCACCCCAGCCCTGTCATTGTCACCCCAGCCCTGTCATTGTCACCCCAGCCCTGTCATTGTCACCCCAGCCCTGTCATTGTCACCCCAGCCCTGTCATTGTCACCCCAGCCCTGTCATTGTCACCCCAGCCCTGTCATTGTCACCACAGCATCATCACCACGGCATCCCCATTGTCACCACGGCATCGTCACCACAACGTCACCATTGTCACCACAGCATCATCACCACGGCATCACCATTGTCACCACAGCATTGCCATTGTCACCGCGGTATCGTCATCATCACCATGGCACTGTCATTGTCACCATGGCATCCCCATTGTCACCACGGCATCGTCACCACAGCTCTGTCATCGTCACCACAGCATCCCCATTGTCACCATGGCATCGTCATTGTCACCACAGCCTTGTCATCACAGCTCTGTCATTGTCACCCCAGCCCTGTCATTGTCACCACAGCATCACCACTGTCACCACAGCCTTGTCACCACAGCTCTGTTATCATCACCACAGCTCTGTCATTGTCACCACAGCACTGCCATTGTCACCACTGCATCGTCATTGTCACCACGGCACTNCTTGCCGGGATCCAGGGCGGAGCCGGCCGGTTCCTCGCCCAAGGAGCGCGTGTCCTTGTTGAGCTGCTGGAGGCGGGAGCTCAGCTCGCTGATCACAGTTGGTTTGTCCTCTTCGGCCCCGTGGCCGGGCCTGCTCTCCATGGGGTC
>VXBS01001465.1:0-20116 GCA_013400255.1 Sitta europaea
CGGTGCTGGTCCTTGCTGCACAGTTGGTCTTGGTGCCAATATAGCCTTCGGTCAGTATGGCCCGGCGGCTCCCCTGGAAGAAGGACCGACAGGCTCTGCTTGGAAGAGGCCCCAGCTGCTCTGCTGGGACAGGGCCCAGCGGGCTACCTGGTGAGGGGATTGGTAGCCTGCTCACCACCCCTCCAGGGGCAGAAAATCTCAGCCAGGCCGAGCGGGGCTGGTCCAGGCCCAGCCACACAGGGCTGGCCCCAGACCTAGCCCACTACCTCTTTGACAGCAGGAAACCAAGAGACCTATTCCCAGCTTTTTTTTGTCTTAAAATGTGTGTTCACAAAAGGCATATCCACCCCCCTTATTGGTTCAATCATGTGCCAGCACCTAAAACTGGCCACTGATTGGTTCTCTGATATGTCCACAGGAAGCCAATAAGGCTCCAAACAAGGAACCACTCTATACTAAAAAATTAATCAATGCCAAACCAGGATAATCCCTTTCTGCCTTTTTTGCATTTTTAAAGCGTCCAAGACCAATCTCCATTTACTCATGATATTTTTTGCCATTTCATCACCCTGGGAGGTGGACTCAATAATTAGCTCTCCTGTCTGCCCCCAGTTATCTATATTAAATGTGTTTGTCAAATCAGGGCCAGCCCTTGGTTTTGACACCATAATAACAGGGTTTTTTGCATATGCTTATCATATTTTTCCCCACGAATACTGATCCACATATTTACTATAGATTTTTCTTGGGTGAAGATATGTGCTCCCATATTTTCCCAATGTCCAACCTCTTTAAAATTACAGTTCAGACTTTCTTCCCGAAACCGTACCTTTCCGCACGTGTGTTCTCCACACGTGTGCTTTTCCATGTCACATGTTGTCTTAGTTAGGAAGACAGGTATCTTCTAGGGACAAAAAAGATCCTCTCCTGGAACGGAGAATGCAAACCTCCTTTCTCCGAATTGTTATAATTTTGGAATTAAAGGGCTCTCAGGCAAACATATGAGGACAGGGATAACAGTTCTTTACTTGTGTTTAGCAAGGCAAAGAGAACAACAATAACTATGGTATTAACAACAGACAGAACCAGGGAAACAGTCACAGTTTTTTCTCTGCCGCTGGCACCCTTCCCCTTTGGTGCAGTTACCGTCACAAGCTGCCTGAGNGGCTGGTCCAGGCCCAGCCACACAGGGCTGGCCCCAGACCTAGCCCACTACCTCTTTGACAGCAGGAAACCAAGAGACCTATTCCCAGCTTTTTTTTGTCTTAAAATGTGTGTTCACAAAAGGCATATCCACCCCCCTTATTGGTTCAATCATGTGCCAGCACCTAAAACTGGCCACTGATTGGTTCTCTGATATGTCCACAGGAAGCCAATAAGGCTCCAAACAAGGAACCACTCTATACTAAAAAATTAATCAATGCCAAACCAGGATAATCCCTTTCTGCCTTTTTTGCATTTTTAAAGCGTCCAAGACCAATCTCCATTTACTCATGATATTTTTTGCCATTTCATCACCCTGGGAGGTGGACTCAATAATTAGCTCTCCTGTCTGCCCCCAGTTATCTATATTAAATGTGTTTGTCAAATCAGGGCCAGCCCTTGGTTTTGACACCATAATAACAGGGTTTTTTGCATATGCTTATCATATTTTTCCCCACGAATACTGATCCACATATTTACTATAGATTTTTCTTGGGTGAAGATATGTGCTCCCATATTTTCCCAATGTCCAACCTCTTTAAAATTACAGTTCAGACTTTCTTCCCGAAACCGTACCTTTCCGCACGTGTGTTCTCCACACGTGTGCTTTTCCATGTCACATGTTGTCTTAGTTAGGAAGACAGGTATCTTCTAGGGACAAAAAAGATCCTCTCCTGGAACGGAGAATGCAAACCTCCTTTCTCCGAATTGTTATAATTTTGGAATTAAAGGGCTCTCAGGCAAACATATGAGGACAGGGATAACAGTTCTTTACTTGTGTTTAGCAAGGCAAAGAGAACAACAATAACTATGGTATTAACAACAGACAGAACCAGGGAAACAGTCACAGTTTTTTCTCTGCCGCTGGCACCCTTCCCCTTTGGTGCAGTTACCGTCACAAGCTGCCTGAGTGAGAAGGAGTCCCGGGATGCTGGAGATGTACCAGAAGCTCAGCAGCGGTAGCTGGAGCTGCAACAAACGTCCCGGCAGGGCAGAGGGTGCAGGATATGGCATGGACAACATCCAGAGTGGGAACGAAGGGACATTAGGGAGCAGAGACTGTGGTGGCGTGGCTCCTGGAGGGGCAGAGAGGGGCGAGGTTCAGGATTCCCAGGGCACACATGGAGAGACGGCGGCAGGAACCTCCCGAGCTGAGCTCCAGTGGTGCCAGTGAAAATCTCCCCGAAGTCAGAAACCCACAGCCTCACTGTTCCCTTCCTGAGGCAAGAACTCCCCAGAAAGAAGTGAAGTCCAGGTGCCCACCCTCTCCCCTGACTTCAGCCACTTCTTTTGTCTTTCTTAAGTACCCATAACTGCCCAGTAATTAGTTCCCTAGCAACTTATGGGAAAAAAATCTATAAGAAACCCAACCCCCAACACGTCTTCCGTGGTGTATCTTTCTATCTTTTGTGGTGTATGCTGTTCATGCGTATGCCCTGCCATGCCACGTTCATGTTCTGCGGTTCTAGACTGCTTCACTCACCAGGTGCACACTGTCCTGGGAGATTGTCTTTGATGCTGTGTGTCCCACAGGAAGCCGTCCTGGTTCGTCTCTGTTGGGGCCAGCGGGAGACAACGCAGCACTCAATATGAATGAACGAGTCTCGACTTTATTCTGTTAGTCACGTCTTTTATACACTCAGTAATGAAGCTCATACATAGGGCAAAAGAAAGCTCATTATTGGTTACTCATATCAACACCAACTCCTCCTAAGTTATCATTCTTATGGTTAGAGCAAGCATTCTATTCATTCTTTACCCATCACAATCTCTTACTTTTGTTTCAACAATCTTTCACAAGGGCACAGTGACCTTGTCAGCCTCAGGATTAAGCTAACTGAGTCTTAAATTTAGCTAGCTCTACAGGCTGCTGTAAATCACTGTCCCTTGTTCTCTAAACACTCTTCCACACCTGGGTAGAGAAGTTGGCTGTAAAAGTCTGTCACATTAATGCACATATGCCTAAGAGTCCAGCTACTGAAGAATATCACAATGGACACATGGATCCATCTGCCAAGTTTAAAGTGTCTCAGGTAGATCTGGACTGGCAACATAAGGGTGAATTATTACTGTCTTGGTGGGCACATGATGCCTGAAGTCATCGGGAAGAGATGCAACATACCAATGGGCTCATGATCGAGGTGTGGACTTAACCATGGATATATGTCCCAGGTTATCCATAACTGTGAAATATGTTGCAATCAAGCAGGACAAGCGGGTAAAGCTCCTGTGGTATGATGAATGATGGTCAAAATATAAATATGGGGAGGCCTGGCTGATGGATTACATCACACTGCTGCAAACCCACCAAGGCAAGTGCTACGTGCTTACAATAGTGAAAACTGGATGGCTGGAGTTGTACACTGTGCCTCATACCACTGCCTGAAATGCCATCTTGGACCTTGAAAAGCAAGTCCTGTGGTGACATGGCACCCTAGAAAGAACTGAGTTGGACAACAGGACTTATTTCCATGATAGCCTATTATGGATTGAGTGAAAGCTTTAGATCAGCCCTGCCTTAGGTTCAGATTTTTGGCAGTAGCTTTATTCAGGTGACATGCACCTAAATTGCTCTGGCTCACGAGTTCTCAAGAATGGCAGATCAGGTCTATTATAAAATGAGTTATTTATTGAATAGACAGGAGATTAAGAGACGAAAGGCCTTAAACAGAGTTACTATACAGGATGAAACAAAGAACTATAGTAGATTACATAAAAGAGTGCATGACATAAAAGGTACCTATATTATAGCCAGCAAAGAAATAGTATAGGTTAGGAGCCCATGTCACTTACCACCAATTGATAAGGTACACATAGAGTCCTTTCACTCAGCCTTCAGGAGAGCAACCACAAAGTAGGCATCCTGACTTTGGGGAAAAGACCCCACACATTTCCAGGGAATGTGCATAACATTTCTGCTTTGTGAAAGTAAAGTGTAGCTTTTATAGTTTGTAAAGTGAAGTGTCTGTCAGTTGGAAATTCCAGCTTATCTCCCCACATCTCCTTCCACAGCAAGATGTTTACTGTCAGCTGAAAGCATCAATCCCATGGCACCAAGATGACACTACAAGGCAACCTGTTCTTTACCAAGGCTTATGTGGTACTTATGTGAGAGAAAGATGCCTGAGTTATTGTACCAGCTGACAGGCAGAACAGATAAGCCCTCCTGTGGCAGGGGGAAGCATCCTGCCACATAGCCTCATAGAGACCTGGGCCAGAGAGCATGGGATTGAGTGGGTGTATCATATTCCCCATTGTACACCAGCCTCTGGGAATATTGAACAGTACAATGGAGTCTTGAAAACCGCATTGAAAGCAGTGGGTGGTAGGACCTTATACCATTGGGATCTACATTTAGCAAAGGCCACCTGTTTAGTTAATACTAGAAGCTCTAGCAAACGAGCTGGCCCTGTCCAATCAAAATTTCCACATACCTTAGAAGGGGATAAAGTCCCTGTGGTGCATATGAAGAATGTGTTAAGGAAGACACTTTGGATTAGTTGTTCCTCAAGGAAAGGAAACCCATCCATGACATAATTTTTGCTCAAGGAGCTGGATGCACTTGGGTAATGCAGACGGAGAGGGAAACATGGTGTGTACCTCAAGGGGATTTGCTTTTTGGGTGAGAACAGTCTGTAATGTTGAACTGTATAATATTGGTTGCTGAATGACACTGCCACTGTGTGGCACAATTACCATGGACAATGAAGATGGACAGCTCCAGATACACCGGTCGTGAGTGCCTGATGCAGCTTGCAACCAGGCAACAACACACCAGCCCCCCTGCCCTGGAAGACATCTAGGACAGATAGAACCCACAGTCATGGACTAAGTGAACTCATCAGACATCTTGGAGGGGCAATCATTTACTATGAATACCTGTGTTATTATATATATATATACGCACACACGTATGTAGTTGGAAGATGTAGGATCTGAGCACAATATAGATGGAATAGAATAAGGGGGGAATAATGCCCTGGTTCCAGCCAGGACAGGGTTAATTTTTTGCAGTAGCCAGGAGGGGGCATGGCTAGGACATTGAGGTTATTCTATAACACCTTTACCTCATTGCCAGGGGCAGGGGGAAAAGGGACTATCACTTCCATGGAGAAGGTGTTCCTTCTGGTTGAGAAAATGTAGCAGGGGAGTCATCTGGTTTTGTTTGTTGTCAGGGGCTCTGCAGTGAGCAATTTTGAATATGAATCACTCTTTTATATACTTTTGTTATTAATATTGTGTTTACTGTTAAATTTTTCATCTCATTTTTTATGTCATTGTTTCCAGTAGTGTTTTATCTCAACCTGTGATCTATACTTATACAGAACACCTGAAAAATATCAGCAAAAGGGAAGGAGAATCCCCTCAAGCCACATTTTTATGCTCACTGAACTGCTGTTCAGCCTCACCAACGTTACCCATGTACTACTGACATCCAGTGATGCACTCCCAGTGCTATCTGCATGTGTCTGACTGGCAACAGTCCATGTTCAGGGTGTGTCTGTCAAAGAACATTAGTTGTTAGTATGGCTTGCGGCAATGCAGCCAGAGGTTTCTGCAGTGCCACAGAACTTCTCAAAAGAGGTGGTCTGATAGTGTATTTATGTCCATCTCTGCTTTCTCTTTTAGAAGATTACTGACCTCTTTTCTGTGACTGTTCACAGGAATATTTCTGAAACATATCCTTAAGGAGGGTTTCTCTGTATCACTCATGACACTCAGGATACTTATTAAAATATTATCCTGGTTTAAGGCAAATTTGGGAAGAAACCTCCAAATGGGTCCCTCTAGAAAGCAAATCCAAATGGCCCCTGCCCCAACTGGTTCAGGAAAAATTTCCCTTAGAGGAAAGTGGAAAAAAAAGGTGTTTATTTAACAACAAATGAATACTAAAGAACAAAACCTCCCACTGCTCCGAAGAGATGACGAATTCAGTCTCTCTCATGGGGTGCATCTCAGCTCACCCATTCTGTGTCAGTCCCTCCAGTACTGGGAAATGCCGGGCCCAGGCCAGGCCTGGTGGGCCACAGGTGTGAGCTCCTGGTGCTCTTCTGGGTGTTAGTCCAGAGCAGGTTCAAACAGTCCCAAGAACAAAGGGAAAAGAAACAACTCACAGTCCAGAGAACTTCTCTCCTTCAGCTAGCCAAAAACTAACAAAAAGCAAAGGAGAGCTCTCTCCTGCCGTCCTCACTGCAGACAACACAGGCTGTGTGTGAAGGAAAGCTGCAAACTCTTATTTTGATGTTTTGAAAACACCTGCCTCAGACATTCCACTGCTTCTCCTTCACTCTCAGATCCAGTTTTAAAGGTACAGAACTTATTTCTGAGCTAAATAGATGAATGGGGATACAATTCAGCATCAAAGCAAGACAAATATCCAAACCATGCTAGCAGGGGAAGAAGGAGATAGAGTCTTTAGAAGAACTGATGTGTGGTGGTTTCTTGAATATTCTGGAATGGCAATTGCAACCTCATAAATTTTAAAGACAAAATAACTTGCATTGATAGAGGACAGAAAATACAGCAATCTTATATGATTGCTGCTCAGCAATGCCTTTGAACATCCACTTTAGGGGCAACAGTAGAAAAGAGTTAAGTTTTAAAATTTCTGTACAGTGAAAAATAATAGTAATTTTAATATAAATTCTGTGTGGTCCAGAATTGCACATGTATTTAATCATTTCCTTATGCAGACTTGCATGCTGATGGTCCAGGTTTGCTGCTTAATCAAAATGCAAAATGCTTTACTGACTGTACTGGTTAAAGGCTGTGCTGCACACCTTCAGCCACCACTGATTGCTCACTGTGTTCACAGAGAAATGAGAGCAGCAATGTCACAGATGGCACAGAAAGAAATGAGCTAAAGCTACACAGGAACAGGTAAGGATTTGGACCATGTGCATCTAGTTTCAAGCAATGAACAATTCAGAGCACTCACTGTCTAAAGCTGTTATGTCCTGATTCCTGAAAAGAAGTCATCATACTGTATGAGATTGACATCTGGACCCAGCAGTCTGAATACAGCCCTTTCTCCATCTGCTCACTGCACTGGGAGCCAAGGGGATTTCAGATGCTGTTGGAGATGGCTTGAGTAGGGCTTTCAGTAATTACATTAGTTGGCTTGGGTATAGGACATTAAAACTGACATTTTGTCCTACAGGATTTGTATAGGTGCTAGTTTACATGAGGCTTACCATAGTCACTAAGAAAAACAAAAACAGAATATGAGCTTTCACTTGACTAAAAAGAAAAGCTCTAGATAAGCAGTCCTTTTTCCAGGGAAGAGATTAGAAATCTTCCTTCTGCTTTGTTTCTCTTACTTCCATCTCTGTTTGCAGTTAAAACATAATATTCAGGGTCTTCAGTTTTGAATGCATCTGTAATTTGTTTGGGAGGTAGACAGGGATCAATACCTTAATACAGTTCTTAAATGATCTATTACAGGATATAATATTTCCTAAATGAAATTACTTGGGTTATAGGAAGTAGAAGATCAGTTTAGTATTTACAATTAAACTGATATGCTTTCCTGGTCTCTCCTGAGAAAGGAGTTCACCAGTGGCATCTCCCTTGAATTTCTTTGAAATGCAGCAGTGTAGTAGTTTGACCTTGGCTGGATGCCAGGTGCCCACCAAAATTCTCTATCATTCCCCTTCTCAGTGAGACAGGGGAGAGAGAATACAATGGAAAACAACTCATAGGTTGAGATAAGGCAGTTTACTAAAGAAAAAAAAAAAGACAAGCAAAAGTTTGCATGTACATAAGCAAAGGGAAAAGTTAATCTCTACTTCCCATCAGTGAGTGATGTTCAGACACTTCCCAGGAAGCAGGGCTTCAGCATGTGTAGCAGTTGTTCCAGAAGGCAAACATTGTAGAATAATAAATGCCCTACCCATTACCAAAACCAGGCCATGCAAACCCAATACATTCCACTCCTTCCCTCTGTAAATCACATATTTAAGATTTATCATTAAAATACACATTCAACATACAACCTTCACTCAAAACAACAAAAAAACCCAAACTAAACAAAAGGGGAAAAAATTCCCTACACCAGAACCAAAATAACATCATCACAAATGTCTTGGTTTAAAAGAAAAATGTCTGCCAAGGAAGGTGGGAACCTTCTTGGAATGAGAAGACAACCCCTCCTTCCAAATTATTGCAACTTCGAAATTACAGGGCTTCCAGGAAAAAAAATATAGGAAAAGGTATAACAGTTCTTTACTAGAAAATATATCTATAACAAGGCAGAACAAACAACAACAGAATAACAGAATTTGCCTGTCCACCCACTTGTTTCCCCCTTGGTGTAGTTTTGACCACAACCGACAGGGGGTGCTGGTGGCTCAAGCAAGGTGGAGAATGTGCAGTAGCTCACCCGTGGCTGGCAGGAGGGCGCTGGCGAGGCAGAAAGCTGCAGTGACTCACAGCTGTCAGAAGGCTCTGCAATATAAGCTAGAACCTTCCCATGGATAATAGCAGTTTAGACAAGAGGGAGGAGGAGGGGTGTGTGTGTGTGTGTGTGTGGGTGTGTAGTGATTCCTCTGAAACTCATGCAGACTGTGCTGGCCTCCTGGCACTGGGAGTTGCCAGAGTCTCAGTCAACAGGGCATCTGGGACTCTTTCCTCTCATAAACAGTGAGCTTACAAACAGGCAGCAGGGAGAACTCCACAGCAGTGCTTAGCCACTGCACTGGTGGAGTCCAGGAGAAGTCTCGGGCGAAAATCACATGACTGTCTATGCTCTCAGCTGGGAAAGACTGCCAAACTCCAGCTAAGAACTTCCAAACTCCCGTTCCCCTCCCCAAACCATTTCAGCAGTATGTCAGAGGGCTCGGCTACTCCCTTTGTTGCCTAATCAGTCTATTCACCTAGAAAGCCATCCCCTCCCCCCTTTCCAACATCTTCCTGGAAACAGTGATAAATTCATTTCAAAAACCTAATCCACAACAACAACACAGGACAAAACGAACAATTTACACAAAATCCACCCCTCAACCCTTCATCACAATTACAACAAAAATTCCCACGATAATTCTACTCTATAACATTATTCAGTACTTGTTTTAAGTGTTACCTTTCCCAATTACTATCTTTATCTCAAAATCCTCATGACTGCCTGCATTCTCCACCAAAAGGACTGTAGTGGGTTGACATTGGTCAAATGCCAGGCACCCACCAAAGCTGCTCTCTCACTCCCCCCTGCAGCTGGACAGAGGAGAGAGAATGTAACGCAGGGTTCATGAGTTGAGATAAGGACTGGGAGAGATCACTCATCAAATACCATTATGGGAAAAACAGGCTCAACGTAAAGATATTAACTGAATTTATTACACTAAAAAAATCAGAGCAGGATAATGACAAGTAAGACCCTTAAAAACACCTTCCCCCCCCCCTTCCTCCTTCTCAGCTCTACCTCCTACCCCAGTGGCACAAGGTGACAGGGAATGGTGGTTACAGTCAGTTCATTACACATGGCTTCTCCTGCTACTCAGGGAGAGGAGTTGTTCCCCTGCTGCACCCTGGGATCCCTCCCATTGGAGACAGTTCTCTGCAAACTTCTCCAATGTGAAAGAAATAGTTTTTTGCCATGGTTTAATCCCAGAAAGCAGTTTATTATGGAAAGCAAAAGTTGAGCATGCAAGCAAAGCAAAGCAAAAAATTATTTCACTGCTTCCCATGGGCAGTAGAATAGAAATAAAATTTGAAGATAATAATAGGATAATATATATGTATTGGTTTAAGACAATTTAAATGCAAACACTCTAAAATGAGTTCTCCCCCTTTGTTTTAACCAGTCCCTTTCCACCAATAAGGAGAAATGAAATACAAGTAGATATAAGTGAAAAAATAAGTTTATTAAGAAGCAAAACTGCAACAGGCAAAAAATAACAGCCAATAATCACTAGATACAAAATTGCTAAATCTTACAAACTCCCTGAGAACAAAGAGAAACCCAAAATGGCAGTGTTGGTTGACAGCCAGCTGAATACAAGCCAGCAGTGTACCCAGGTAGCCAAGAAGGCCAATGGCATTCTGCTTTGTGTCAGAAACAGTGTGGCCAGCAGGACCAGAGGAGTGATTTCCCCCCTGTCCTCAGCACTGGTGAGGCCACACCTCAAGTACTGTGTCCAGTTCTTGGCCCTTCACTTCAAGAAGGACATTGAGGTGCTGAAGCGAGTCCAGAAAGGGCAATAAAACTGGTGAAGGGCGCTATGAATGGGAGAGAGGAGAGCTTAGGCAAATCCCTGCCTTTGCCCAGGTTTCTGGCAGTAGACAGCAGCTTTATTGAGACAGCCAGCATCCCAAAAGCCACTCTCACTCACAAGTTCTTACTAATGACTGATCAGGCCTACTACAACATGAACTATTTATTTAGGAGACCAAGGAAAACAGACATAAGACTTAAAACAGATTTACTTACTACACAGGATAAACAAAAAGAAACACCACTAGTAGATAAAGATACAGTGCACGATAATAAAGTTACCTATGTTACAGCTAGTGAAGAAATAATATAGATTAGGAGTCAATGTAACTTACCAATGAATGATAGTAGTCTGCAGAGAATCTCCTAGTTCCTCTCAATCCCAAGGAAGTAACATCTTCATGTTGAGCAGAGCTCTTTACACACTCAGAGAGTATATAAGAGATTTCTGATTNTGTACGTTATTTCATTATGCATTGTAATGAGCTGGGAATCTGCTGCTTCTTGAGGTTCATACTTTATGTTTGTACAACATGACAGCATCAGCTTAGATAGATCTGTATGCAGTAAAGTATGCTGAAGATACGCCTAGGGGTTAGGATATATGTACGTCATGATTTAACCCTAGCCAGCAACCACACCCCACGCACCTGCTCACTAACACCCCCACCAGTAAAATCATAGAATCAGAAGGGCAAAAGCTAGAAAACTCATGGGTTGAGATAAAGACAGTTTAATATGGTAAGCAAAAGCTGTGCACACGAGCAAAGCAAAACAAGGAATTCACTGGTTCCCATGGGCAGGCAGGTAGTCAGACATCTCCAGAAGAGCAGAGCCCCATCACGCATAATGGTTACTTGGGAAGATAAATGCCATTACTGCAATCATCCTCACCCTTCCTCCTTCTTCCCCTCACATTATAAACTGAGCATGATGTCACATGGTATGGAATATCCTTTTGGTCAGTTTGGGTCACCTGTCCTGGCTGTGTCTCCTCCCAACCTCCCATGCACCCCCAACTTCTTCCTTGCCAGTGTGGAAGTGAGAAAAGCAGAAAAGGCCTTTGTTCAATGTAAGCCATGCTCGGCAATAATAAAACACCTCTATGTTATCAACACTGTGTTCAAGACAAATCCAAAACATAGCTCAAATAATAGCCACTATGAAGAAAATTAATTCTGTCCCAGCCAAAACCAGCACAGTATATGAGCTTTTTTAAAATGTGGATTTCATCTAACTTTGGTTGTATTACTTGAACCAGGATAGCATGCTATGAGGAGGAAAATAAACAAGGAGCTAGAAAAAGGAGAGAAGGGGTTAGTAATACCCAAACCTGTAGTTCAAAACACACAAGATTTTAAGAACTTTGTGAAAGACACCAATCCCAAACTTGAGTCAGTGGGGTGAGGGGGAGAAGCTAGGATATTAATCCATCCTTACATCTTATGGACCCACTGACACAAGACACCAGTTAATGGATAAGGAGGATGACCAGATCTACACTAGAGTAAAAAAGAATAGTCTGAGAAGGAATAGATGTTCATCTTTCAGCATCTCTGGTAAATGGACTTAAAAGGGAACTTTCTTGAGTGCCAGGTCATCCAAAAAGAGATTTCTTATATTGTTTGGGGTGAATGAGTGCAGGGATTTAGTATGATCAAGATAAAAATTAGGTTTTCTGCTTTGGGTTTTTATAATAGTTCCTTTGCTCTTACTTCACCATGTGCTCCTGCTTTCCCAGCTCCTGGAGAACAGATGAACAGGCAGTGAGGTGGCACTGGAAAAGAGCCTGGCAAGGCTGGAAGACAACAGTGCACCAGTAAACAGCAGTGCAATACAAGGGAAGGATAGGCCTACTGATACAGAAAGGCATGACAGAGAAAAGGCATAAACCCAAAATTCTCTCTGGTTGTGAACTCAGTCACTTTGTGGGCTGCTCTGTGGCACTTGGCACAACAGATAGTGTTTGAGCACTTCACAAAGTCCTTCCTCAGCTCTGTATCAGTCCTTCTTGGTGAGGGTATGGATTAAACAGCCTCAACAGATTCCCCCATCCCTCTCAAAATCCCTTACCTCTCCATCATGATCTTGTGGATAGATGGATGGATGGATGGATGAGGGCTTGAGAGAGGCTGATTAAACCCAGAATATTATTTGGGGTTTTCAACACAACATACCTATAGCCTTATGATTTTTTCCCCCTCCTGATTTGTAGCATTTCATCCCACTTACTTTGTTAACATTTGTAAGCACTCAGCATATCACACTCCAGGGCTGTGATCCAGGAGTCCAGCAAAAAAGGAAAACCTTGTTAGTGACCCTTTGTTGGAAATCTTTTAGGCACATTTCACAGAATCACAGAATCACTAGGTTGGAAGACACCTCCAAGATTATCGAGTCCAACACATGACCTAACACTTCAACTAGACCACGGCACTGAGTGCCACATCCAGTCTTTTTTTAAAGACATCCAGAGATGGTGACTCCACCACCTCTCCAGGCAGCCCATTCCAGTACTTTATTATTCTTTCCATNGATGTGATTCGTGAAACAAAGGCTAACCTCTTCAATCACATTGGCCAAACAAGAGGGACATCAAGAAGAAATCCCTCCTGTCAGAAGGAATGAATAACATAAATATTATTACGAAAACATTCCATCATGTTTATCACATTTCCCTGGGAAAGAACATCAGAAAACCAAAACATCAGGAAACCAAAAACATCAGGCCTGAAACCAGAATACATCCAGCCACACTATCCCCAGCCTATAACCTTGCAGGGGGTTATTGTGGCCAAAATGCAGGCCTCAGCACTTGGACTTATTTCACATAAGAGTGTAAAGATCTTGGTTCTCTAGGAGAGCCCCACACTGTATAACCACAAGATCATCTTTTCTCCTGTGTACTATGCTCCTGTTCCCTACATGGCTTGCAACTTCTGCAAGAAATGGTATACTTGGGCTTCTGTTCTTTCATCGCATAACCCTGATTCATCTCCAGTCCGTGCTGACCCCTGAATTACTAAGCAAAAGGGTTTACATGAATATATCATTAAAGATTGTTTTGGAGAACATAGGTTTTAGGGGTTCAAGTTAGGCTGCAGTAGCTGCATTTGAGAGCTTGGTGAACCAGCCCTACTGTTTTTTTCTAGTGTCAGTTCCCTGCAGTTTTAACAGAACAAAATGGACTATAGAGAAACCTTAGCATGGCCTGGCACAGCAGCACCAGCATGATTCAGGACCCTCTGAGCACACAGCTCTATGCCACCATCCTTAGCTACATTCAGGCAACAATGACAGGCTCCTGAATCCCATTGATTTTTCTTCATTGCAAGAATGCTTCTGGAGCATCATTCAAAGGTAGTCTGGAACCAGAAGGGGAAGTAATAGCATTGGTCAGTTGTCTTTTTTTGTGTGCAAACCTTGGAAGAACACAGAGATGCATCCTGTGGCAGATGTCTGACAGCTGTATTCCATCTAATGCTTTTAACCCTGACTACCTTTCACTGTCTCTGTCCTGTTTCTTCCTTGTCTTCTTGGATCTGTTTTTCTAGGAACATCCTTCAGCCATTCCTATTTGCCCACCTTGCTACTCATCCAGTCTCTCCCATTCCCTTCTCCAGTCAGCTCTAATCCTTCTGGAAGACTCTGCCTTCCCTCCCTGTTTGTCCCCTGCCAGTCTCCTGCTCTCATTAGCCTCAGCCTACAGTTGGTGAGAGGGATAACACTTAGAGGGGAGGGCTCAGGGTGACAAAATGTATTCCCAGCACCCCATCCCAACAAAAAAAAAAAATATATATATAGGGAGATATATATCCATATATAATTATATACATATATTAAATCAGGCTGAGAGAAATGTCCAAGTGCAAAATTTCATCCCAAAGACTAGATATTTGGTAATTTAAAAAAAACCTGTCAGAATACAGAGATTTGGGCAGTCATGCTCAGCAAGCAAAGTAGGCAAAACCCTCTGTGGCTCACAGCAGTCTGCCTTCCAGCAAGGCCCTTGGCAGCTCTAGCATGTGGCTTTAGGGCTGGTCCATGTCTCCACAGCAGAAGTAGCAGCAGACCAGAGTGAGCTGAATAAAGAGCAAGAGCCACTGAGCATGTGCCTAAGCCTGTCCCAGGAAACACTGATGCAGTCAATTTCATCTCCCTTTCCCAGCTCATCCAGGGATCTGCTTTGTCTTTTTGTACATGCAATGACCTCCCTTGACCTGTTCCCAGTTTGTGCAGTGCTTTTGTCCCATCCCACTTGGCAGGTTTAGGAGAAGGTAGCTGGATTTACTCTGTGTGGTGCATGGGAGAAACAACCAAGTTCTCAAGAGGTTCAATAACAAACAACTTTTACTTGCAAACTTTAGAACATTTAGATAGAATAAAGCACTTGGCAAGGCTTTGACTGGATTTTTTAGTCAGGCTTACAATATATTTTGAGAAGAAGGTAGGAGAAGAAATAGAAAGAGAGAGAGAAAAAGAAAAAAGAAAAAGAGGTAGTCACCAATCTAGGATCCAGCATGGTCTCAGCAGCTTTTAAATCCAGGGTAGCAGAGCATGCCACATGGTACACACCTGGCTGTCTTATCAGTTCCCTGGGACCCTCCCCCAGATGGGTCTTTGCTAATTGCAGTGCCAGTCTTACACCTGCGTTTTACACAGTGCCACATTGTTCTTGGCTTCATTTTGAGGTTTATGGGGGTCCTATGCCGTCAACTGCCCCCATCATAGTAGCAGCTGACTTTTCAAATGGGCATGCTCTATGCAGCAGAGTGTGAGAAGGCTCAAGGAAGCAGTGGGGGTGGGGAACTGTGCTCCCATTTCTTTCCCGCTGGATTGTTTTGAGTCAGTCAACCATTCCTCCAGTCTCCTACAGATTCTTCCCATGATCTGCAATATGCTGTGGCTCCTCGAAGGCGATCGGGGACAGATGGCTTGATTTCAGCTGATAAAGGGGCTGCCTTTAGAGGGGAAGCTAGGTTGAAGCCATCTGGTCTGGCCTCATATCTCTTTTTTGTGCTGTCAATGGGAGGCCGAGGAGACAAGCTGGAGCCTGATGGAGACCAGCTTCATTTCAAGGAACATGGAGGGGGGAACAAACTCTCCTTTAAAAATATTCTTATGCCAATAAATGGTGTCTGCTTGTCTTTATTTCAAACAGCTTCTGCCAGGCCCAGTTTACCTCAATATGTAAGGTATGCTCTGGTCTTTTCTCAGTGTGCTGTGCTATGTGGAAGATAACAACACTAAATATCTTCAGATGCTCTTGAGGGACAGCCAGGAATATGACTGGCATTTTGTGTGCTGCCAACTTTAAGCTCAACATGGTAAAATGCTAACCATGCTGATCACTTTCCATCTGCAGCATCCGGCAATGCTGCAGCTGTTGGACACCTTGCTGATTCGAGCCTAGGTAGGTGGCATAGGGCTGGCAGGATCTCCAGGCCCTTTGCAGTGCGTAAACTGCAGTGCTACAATAACTGAGGGACTTGGGAATGAGCTTTGTAAATAGGGGCAAAGATGACAACTGCTACTTCTGGGAATAAAAATACCTTTTTCTTTTGGGACCTCAATTTTGCACTTTTTTTTTAGCATTGGGAAGAAAGACGTGTACTTGTGTTAACAAAAATTGGCAAAAATAAAAACTGCTTAACACAAACACAGCATTAAGAACCAGGCATTTGTTATTTAGCCAGATGCACAAGGGGATATGCCTTCAGAAATACTGTGCATGCTGAGTACAGAAAAAGCTCCTATTTATATACTATATTTCACATACTGAGAGTTGATGCTGGCTGGGTGCCAGGTACCCAACAAAGCCTCCTTATCACTCCCCTCCACAGCTGGACAGAAGAGAAAATATAATGAAGGGTTCATGAGTTAAGGACTGAGAGACATCACTCACCAAATAACATCCCAGACAAAACAGGCTCAAATTAGAGATATCAATTAAATTTATTACTAACAAAATCAGAGCAGGATAATGAGAAGTAAAACAAGATCTTTAAAAAAAAACACCTTCCCCCCACCCCTCCCTTCTTTCTAGCTCTACCTCCTTCCCCAGTGGTGCAGGGAGACGGGGAATGGGGGTTATGGTCAGTTCATCACACATTGTTTCTCCCACTGCTCAGGGGCAAGAGTTCTTTCCCTGCTCCAGTGTGGGGTTCCTCCCACGGGAGACAATTCTCCATGAAGTTCTCCAGTGTGAGTCCATCTCATGAGCAACACTTCTCTGCAAACTGCTGCAACATGAGTTCATCCCATGGGCAACAGTCCTCCCCAAACTGCTGCAGCATGGGTCAGTGTTCCACAGGGTGCAATCCTTCAAGAGCAGGCTGCTCCAGCATGGGCTCCTCTCTCCATGTGCCTCCCACTGGATCACAGCCTCCTTTCAGGCATCTATCTGCTCTGGCGTGGGGCTCGTCTACAGGCTGCAGGTGGATCTCCCCATCCTTGTGGACCTCCATGTGCTGCAGGAGGACAGCCTGCTTCACCATGGTCTTCACTACAGGCTACAGAAGAATCTCAGCTCCAGTGCCTAGAGCACATCCTCCCCCTCCTTCTCCACTGACCTTGGTGTCTGCAGAGTTTTTCTTTTCACATATTCTCACTCCGGTCTTCTCTAGCTGCAATTACAACTGCTCAATAACTCCTTTTTTTTCTTCTTAAATATCAAAGAATCACAGAATTAACTAGGTTGGAAAAGACCTTTGAGGTCATCAAGCCCAACCTATGACCAAACACCACCTTCTCAACTAGACTGATGCCTTAAAGAACCTAGAAATAAAACAACACACTTTCGAGATAATATTAGTATAGGAGATAATATAAAGGCTGGTCTTTATTGGAGGCGTCCAGAGGCAGATATGGAAAATGTCCACAAACTGACCCCCTCCACCCACACAGGGTGAATACAGTTTTATAAGTTTAGCAAATTAGCATAATTGACAAAAAGCACCAATTAGGAGCACAAATGGTGATACAATTTCCCCTGGTTCAAGCTCCTTCTAAATTGTCTTCACTCAGGTGGAAACTAAACTTCATTTATAAAAATATGTCTTGAAGACCTGGTCTCAACCTTGATTCTTAGGGAGAACCAAGATAGGATAAGAGCTTTGGAATGCATTTTGTCTTTCTGCCTATCAGGGCAGCGAAAAGGTAGGGAAAACTAGCTACAAATAATAGGCTACAGAGCTACAAATATATGTGTAAAGAATATAGAGAATATTTAAAAGAAAAAGGCAAAAATCATCTGGCATAATTTCCCCCCCTTTTTAGAGACTAACAAGACTCTACCTTGTCTAGTCTCTACTTTGTATTTAACCACAGCACCATCATATCATACACCCAACTATTATGTAAAGACTAACTATAGATATAAGTAATATGAATAGTTCCTTTTATCCATGCCCAGTTTGGTAACCATGAAGTGTGTGTGTCGAAGATATATTCAAAGTTCAGTGAGCCTTTTGAAAGCTACCTGATGTAGAATTTGAGTTTGCTTTCAAATGTCAACCAAATTCTTAATAATTCTTTCACTCTGATCTGCATAAGAACAACAACTAGTGTTAATGATTTTGCAGCTAGTAGGAAATTGAGAGTCATTCTGTTTTAAAAACTATACCAGACAAATCATGGAGTTCTTGTAAGACCGAAATTGCATCTGAAGTTTGCTTTTCAATATGTTCAATAATCCTCAGTGTGATTAAATATTATGTTTGGAATTACAGCCCCATGGACACAGGCCTGATCTTTATCTGGTGACAAAACTTACCAGGCCATATTCTCACATATTCAATACCACCCTGACAAATTGCTCTTATGAAGAGCCTTTGGACTAAAGCCACATGCAAATTTTGGGGCCAAACCTGAATCATGGTTACCAACTGTGCAGATAACAGGCACAAAAAGAACAATGTAAATCTCATCAGCCTGTATCACAGCTGGAACCTGGGTGAACAACCGACCCAGAGGGCTGTGACATTCCCAGAAAGATGTGTCTCAGTGAGAACACCTTCTAGGAGCACTGGATGTTTCCTTGGCTGCAGGGTGATTCCAGCAAATGATATCAGCTCTTAGTAGTGATTCCAGCTCTGTGATTTCAGCTCTGCTTGTGTAATCCCCGGACTGACACAGGAATGAGAGAGAGGAGTCTGTATAGTGATATTCCACAGAGCCTTTTACTATTCAGCAGCTCTGCGAAGGGGCACCAGGGACAGGATCTCTCAGCATCGGAGGCTAGGGCAGGGGTTTATATGGGGGAGAGGCAGGGGGTGGACACAGGCTATTAGCATAAAAGAAGCAAGGCATGCTGGGTGTTGTTTACCCGGAGTCTGAGAAGAACTGCTTATCTTAGGGATGGCTCTGGCTGTCAGGCTGCACTTATCGCCCTCTACAAGCCTGATTTGTATCAGTGTCTGTTTTCCAGTTGTTTCAGGAGCAGAGGTCTTCCTTACTCTGGAGCAGTGAATTCAGGGTTCTCTGCCAGCACCTTTGGTTTCAGTGAGGGTAGTCAAGACTTGGAACAGTCCTCTCCACTTAGCTTGTAAAGGTTACTGTCCCTCCCTTCTGTCACAGGGGACCTGGCCTCCCCATGTGCAGTGCCATCTCGTGACTTTGGCCGCAATTCCGGGAGCTGCCTCTGCCCCGAAACTCCAGAAAGACCTCCATAAAATTCCTTCCTTGCTCACAGCAGAAGCTGGGACACTCTCTGAACTGACTCACTTCAGCCTGCTATAGTCCAGGACCTCCCTTTCCACAGATGGAATATCTCCCATGTTCACTACAGTACAGGAGGTGGGCACGCTTCCCCAGTGATGTGTACTGAGCCCCCCTCAGCCGCTCTGAGAAACCTGTCCCATTTACCCTGGGGCCCAGACATCCCTAGGCAAATGCCACATTCAAAACCTGTGCGTGCTAAACATTAAAACCTTTGGAGAGTCATTTGCTCCTCTCCACCAATAAACAACCTCGGCCAGTGGCAAACACACCACTTGAGAAACCACTCCAAAAGCAAGTACCCCTCCACACCACATGGTCTAGAATAAGTGACCTAACAAACCTTACAAAACCAGTGGGATCCCATAAAAGGTTGCAATTTGGTTCCTAAAAACCCAGATGTTTCCTGAAATTGCTAGCACTTACTGAAATTACACAGATACACAATACACACACAAATACACAATACAAGATACACAATACACACTACACAAATAAAAGTGCTGCCTTTATGTTACCTCCTGTGGGGTCTCAGAACCATGGTGTCTCAACCTCAGGCTGTTGCAGGGAATTCTATTTAAAAGTTGCTGGCACAGAAGAATTCCTTGCAAGATGTATCCAATCCAGTCTGAAGGGAGGTTACCATGTCCCCATTCCTGTCTGGGTACGCCAGAACAACTGATGCCTTAAAGACCCTAGAAATAAAACAACACACTTTTGAGATAATATTAGTATAGGAATTAATACAAAGGCTGGTCTTTATTGGAGGCCTCCAGGGGCAGATATGGAAAATGTCCACAAACTGACCCCTCCCCCTGCTCAGGGTGTATTCAGTTTTATAAGTTTAGCAAATTAGTATAATTGACAAAAAGCACAAATTAGGAGCACAAATGTTGATGCAATTTCCCCTGGTTCAAGCTCCTTCTAAATTATCTCCCCTCAGATGGAAATAATTTTTTTTATACAAATATATGTGTAAAGAAT